>OW240920.1:56693934-56734808 GCA_933207985.1 Pelobates cultripes | reverse complement strand
ACACAGCACCCCCCAGACACACACTGCACCCAGACACACACTGCACCCAGACACACACTGCACCCCTAGACACACACCACACACAGCACCCCCAGACACAGCCCCCAGACACACAGCGCACCCAGACACACACAGTGCACTCAGACACACACAGCAGCCTGACACACACAGCACCCCCAGACACACACAGCGCACCCAGACTCACACAGCGCACCCAGACACACACAGCGCACCCAGACACACACAGCACCCCCAGACACACACAGCACACTCCCACACATATACAGCACACATATATAGCACACACATATATATATATATGAACCCCTCAGTGAGTTAACAGACAAAGAAAATTAGAAACCTAGAATGTGACAGCAGATAAAAACACCCTCACACACAGCACCCCTCTTACATACACACACTGCGCCCCTCACACATACAATAAGTCCAAATATATATATATATATATATATATACATACACACACACACTACAGCACCCCTCACACTGCACCACTACACACATTACGCTCCAAATACACACTAGATCCCTTACTCTATATGCACTCTTTATCCTCTATACACACACACACACACACACACACACTGGGTCCTTTACACAGTAGATCTCCTACACACACACACTACATTCCTTGTCAGCAAACACATACAACATTCTCTAAACACACCCTCTCTGCAACCCCTACACACACTACGTCACCTATACACACACACTTCAGCCCGTATGCACACACTCGCTGCATCCCCTATAAAACTATGCCCCCTATACACACACTCTCTACAGCCCCTAGCCACACATATTACACCACAAACACAAATTAAATTGACCTATTTACACAATACCACACCACACTCTACACACACGCAATCCCACAAGCAGGCTCCAAACATATGCACCATGCACTTTCCTGGCCCATTTGTCCTCTGGTATCCCACTTGTGGAGACACCAGAGACAATTTAAAAGCAAACACAGCACAAGCATGTTATTACATTTGCTTGCGCTGCGCAGAACAAATTCAGGGCCTTTTTCTAATGCCAGAGCTCTTCAGCAGGGCTCTGGGCATTGAACCAACATGCTCACTTTGAGAGGGGGCGTGTTGTCATTAGTGATGACAAAACACACACTCTCTGGCCCCGCCCCCTTCTTAGGGGGCCGCTCTGATTGAAAAATGCCCGGGCCTACTTTTTTTCCCAGTCCGGCCCTGTCCCTCGCATTCAAACAGTCCATAGGAAAGCATTTCTCAATGCTTTCCTATGGACATCCAGTGTCTTGTCACTGTGATTTTCACAGTGAGAAGCGTGGAAGCGCCTCTAACGGCTGTCAGTGAGACAGCCACTAGAGGCTGTATTAACCCTAGTGTAAACTTAGCAGTTTCTCTGAAACTGCTATGTTTACAGCTGCAGGGCTAACACTAGATGGACCTTGCACCCAGACCACTTCATTGAGCTGAAATGGTCTGGGTGACTATAGTGGTCCTTTACACTCCCTTTCTGTGTTAACCTCTACCACTTCAACTGGAAGGCTATTGCATGCATCCACTACCCTCTCAGTAAAGTAATACTTCCTGATATTATTTTTATATCTTTGTCCCTCTAATTTAAGACTATGTCCTCTTGTTGTGGTAGTTTTTCTTCTTTTAAATAAAGTCTCCTCCTTTACTGTCTTGAGTCCCAGTTCATAGTTATGGAACAAATGCCCAAAGTAGAGCATTCCACATGAAAATTACTTTGGTTTTGATGGTAACTGCTTCGCTTAACTAATTTGTTAGTTCTTTGCAAGTCCCTTTGCTTTTTATGATTCGAACACTTGCCTTTTGTTTTGCTCTATGGTGATAATCTTCAGACTATAACAGATTACACTATGAAATCTTTAGATGCTCTAAAATCACAAAACAAAGAAAAATAAAATGGACGAGTATAGCAAATCCTGAAACATTATCGTCTGCCTATTCCAACTGGTGGTCAACAGACTAAAGGGCTTTTAATTCTTCTAGATGCTGTCACACACTCTGTCACCGTCATGGCATTTGGCTTCCATTCACTTCAGTTGGCTTCATAAAACCTCCCAAAATGTTCTTTCAATTCTATTTCTGATGAGTGAAAGTGCAACAAAAATTCAGGTCTATAACAGACAATAACATAGCAAACCCCTTTTATCTTCATCCCTCATCAAAGGATACAATGTGATGAAGCCAGCAGTATGGCTTAGGCTGTCACAACTAATTACAGAGCCTAAGGCATATAGTACAAACCTGTGTAATTCATCCTTATAGCTGGGTTCTTTCTCCGTTTTACTCATTGCTGGAACCCTAGAGCCTTTCTGACCCCCTAATGAGCTCCTGGCCATATAACTATCTTTCTGAGGGTACTTTTTGAAGAGACTTGTCTTTGCGATCCTCCACGGCTGCAATATTTTAGTGACAACCTTCTGCTCCCTCAGACTTTCTACTCATTAACTCCTAAAGGGCAGATGTTGCCTGCATAATAACAACGTATCACAGAAGCTTCTATGCCGAAATTAATTGTTATAAAGTATTATGTAGCATTCTTCGTATATGAAACTTTGTGGCACATAATTATTTTGAAGGGACTAAACTTCATGAACTTTCCAATTACAAAAAGTTAATTCTATAGTAATTTGCCTTATTGTGGGAATGCAAAGAGGTTGAGCATCCTTGAAAATAACACAATTTTGCCAGGGTCATAAAAGCACAAGATGACGAGTCAGTTTCTAGAAAGACGAAGAACCTAATTTCTGGCAATGACCTGAGAAAAATATATGTATATTTATCTTCTTCATGACAGATGATATGACCAAATATTGTGAACCTAAAGAGGATATAGTAGTCTCTGTCGATCTTTTTCAACATTTGGCTGTATAGAACATGTCTGACATTAAACACTATAACCTATTTTTTTAGCCTTTATTTTCATTTTATTTCTCGATAAGATAAATATTCTCATGCGTTGAAATTGAGATATTGATTTAAGGACAGGCTTTGGTAATCCCGTGTAAGGAAAATTCTTGACGTAGGTGAAGAGAACTCATCGCAGCTGTTACAATGTCATAGCCCGATGTAACACTCAGAAGACTGAAGGTCTTTGTTAGAGGTAATGCATGTTGATTCCTTCAGAATTTTCATTCCAGATGATTGTGGTCTGTTCTCTTCATAAGCAGCTTGATACTGTTTCCGTCCAATATTATAAATTTTAAAGGGTGACACATAGCTTAGAAAAGAATATTTGTTCAAAATAAATTTTGTCATAAATGTTTATATGATTGAAACTAAACAAAATAAATATTAAATAGGCAGAGCAATTTGCAAAATAAAGTCAAGGAAATAATTGTTTTATCTCTCTCTCTTTTTCTTTTTTTCTTTCTTTCTTTCTTTTCATTGCTTAGACATAGGCTTGGTAGTCTTTTAATTATTTTCAGGGGGATTTGGTAAAAAGATTTAGGGGTAAATACCTTCAAGGTGTGATGGGCTGTAACTCCCATCATCCTACCATTTCTGCAAACATCTGTGTTTAATTAGGAATCCTTCTTGTAATCAGGGCTGTAGGTTATTAAACGAGACATTAAATATTTGTGAAAGGATCCATATGACCTGTATACATCTTAATTATCTTAGAAGTAACAGGAGTAAGCAGTAAGAGTGGCCCAGCTCCCTTGTTGCCTGAGATCCCCCAGATAGTGTTTCTCTTATAGATTTTTTGGGACTTACATGACATGGCAAAGGTGAAAGAAGAGAATTTGCACTGGGGCAATTTGTTCTATTTTAGTTCACAAGAGAAGTTTCTACTCAGACATGGGTCTGTCTATGTGACCTCTGTGCCATGTAAAATCATCAAATGCTAAAAACATGATTGATGGCATTGCCCGTGCGGTTTTGTCTAGTCTAGATTACTTGATCAATTTACTATAGTGCTTTATAGATGAGCATGTTTTACAGTATTAATAACATTATATATTCATGTGTACCTATAAAAATGCTAATATTTATAAATCATTTTGACATAACCTGCACCCATGAGGATACATACAGGTACATCTGTAAGTGCCTTAAAACGACTGTTTCCTGAATCTTATAGTGCAGTGCTTCCATTTAGAATGGCATTTATAGGACCACCAAGGCTTCTATGTCAAAAAGAATAAAAGAGAATAAAGGACCACCCTGTAGTATAACATGACAATATCAATATAGCAATACAGTATACAACAACAACATAATATTACACATAATACATTTAGTAATTCACAATAATTCATTACTTAAATGAAAACTATACATTCTTTATTATTATTTAAAATAAATTATTATATGTATTATAGTCTTAATGTCAATTATTTTGTAATGGATTCATATAAGTAAATATCTCTTTTCAATGCAACGTTTGTCTTCCTCTTGCTGTATGGGACAGCCATCTTTAGGGACTCTGATCATAAGCACAGTTTATCAAACCTAAAACCACGCTGGTAATCAAGAGCTAGTGTGCATTCACAAATCCTGCAAACACATGGCCATCTTTAAAAATGCACTCTTATTTATTTCCTATTGTTATTTTGATTTTTGATTTCGTTATTTATTTTGTTTTATCAGCTTTCCAAGCTTAAATAAAGAATTTAAAAAATGCACTCTTGGGTGGTGAACAGCTTTAAATTGTGCATGATTTTTCCATTTAAGTAGTGCTTTCCATCAAACAGGGTTGAGGATGACTGACCCTAAAGAACAAGGCTTGGTTAGGAGATACTCGAAAATAATTTATTGACTTTTATTAACCATTAAAACATCAGACCCTCTCTTTTTCCTTACTTGGATCAGATAGAACCACAGTCATTACCATGGTGAATTCCCCAGTCAAGTGGTCACTTTTCAACTCATAATGAGGTATCGTGATGTCACACGATATTTTGTGCTTCTTCTCAATTTTGAGATAATTAATTGATCAAGGAAATATTTTTTATGTTTTCAACTGATCAAAGATCAAAACGGGGTTGGTATTGAATTAAAAGAACAGCAAACCCTATCTAGAAAGTTTGATATAAAAATATATATATATGTTTTGCAGACCCCCAAAACAAAGCAGAGCCTGCAAATTATTTTCAGTCTTACAGTCATTCTCAAAATATCCTGTGTTATGTTAGCTTTTCCTTGACATTGACTGAATAAACTGTACTAAACATCGGTTTGTAAAGCTACTATCTGATATAATCTTCTTTTCAATGATGTCATAAATCTAGAGTGGCTTGTAATATATTAAGTTTCCATTAGTATAATTACATATGAGAAGTCTTGTATGTTACCTTTCCATGTAAGGCCTGTCATGGCTTCAAACTTGGACGTGCAGGCTTGACAAGATGAACTCATAATGTTCGTGATCAAAAACTGTAACCCTGTGCTATTGCATTACATCAATGAATAGGATGGGCACAACCTCTTGACAGTTTTCCGTGGTGGAGCTGAGACACATTTGACTTAAGAAATAGTCTTATGATGACTTCTCCTAAATGTATCATGTTACATATTGTATTACAATTAAATGAGAAGTCGCTGAGCTGATTTTTTTCAATGAACTAAAGGTTCAAAAATAAAAGTGACATTCTCTTCAGTCCAAACCTACATCTGGCCATATAGGGAGATGAAACCTGTATACTTACATCACCTTTCAGATGTCCTGGAATGGAGATTATACTACTGAAAGCTGATTTTGTAGAGCTCATAAAAAGCTCTATACTGTATATGTTAGTGACCATTTTGTTTTTTTCTAACCCACTGTTGCCTGCCTGGTTACATTATAAGATTTTGGGGTTTGTGTTTGTATCTACTTGGTCCAATGAACCTATTTTCCATACTTGAGGAGTGCCATTGACCTCAGCAGAGGATATCATAGTACTGAAGGTTTCTTGTATGTGAGCTAAATTGTTAGTTCTGCTACATGTGAGTGGTCATTCTCTACCTTTATTGCAGTTATTCTTGGATTTTACAATGAATTTCACTACAAGTCCATTTTTTATTGCTTTTGTGCTATTTTTTACATGTTAAATACCTACATATGTTAAAGAAAAATTAGAGACTTCTACATTCCAGATCACCCTACAAAGACTGCTCATCCCCTTATCATCCAGGTTGTTTTGTTCTATTTCAGTTTTGTTCTATTTCAGTTTTGTGTCCCCTTGGTTTTGGGTATCTTTTTTTTTTTAAAGAAATAGATGTTGTTTTCTTTAAATGCTAATGGTTTATCAATTTAATATATATTGGTTATATATTTTGGAGCAACTGGACCAAGGAAAGCTATGCTTAATGCACTTAAAGGATTTTTTTTCCTTTATAGGAACAGATTTTTTTAGTTTGTTTGAGGGTTAAATGAGAATGTTACTCATGGCCTTGGAGGACATTATGGGAAATGTAGTAAAAAATGTACGTGGGGATGTGGACACAAGTTGACACACCTGTCCCAGTGGATAAGGGTAAGAATAGACACACAGATGTCCTCACAGCATGACTGCTCTAGAACCGTATCTCCAGGTTGTGAGATTCTTCAGTTTGTACTAATATTCAGCATGTCTTTAAATCACCGCCTATTTAGATTTGGGAGGTGGAAAGCATTTCTTTACCAGACCAGAGAATAAGCTATCACTTCACATAAAAGATCTCCTGTCTCCATTCATATAAATATTTTGAGAGCCTTGACCTGATGGGGTGGTCGGTTGTCTACAATGACCCGGGAGCCTGGAGCTGTTCAGTTTCACATTCTGTCTTCCTTGTATGTACTAATGAACATAGTGATATAGGATGTGCAGGCTGCCACATTTCAGCTATGCATGTCATACTATAAACAGAACACGTTGGGATAGAAGTCAGACCATCTCACACGGTAAAACTGGGAACTGCGATGTGTTCTGCACAAGATTTGTGACTTCTGAATAACTTTTCTTAGAGTTCCATCCCACCACTGTCTACGTGGTGTATTTTAGAGGTTATCCAGCTATGCACTGTACAGTAACAGTTTGTATATAATACAACACACTGGGGATTAAGAACATACGTGAGATAATAACAATGCCAAAGAATGCATACATGGCTTTCTTTTTTCATTAGAACCTATTGGAACTTATCATCCAGACAGCTACATGGAAGAAAAGGGCTCCTGACACAAGTGTTTCCAAAATGTGACGGCTTTGGAATTCAAAACAATGTGCCATTAGGAAATATCTGTGATGTATTTACATCTTGGCCAACTAAACTCAGGAAATGGTAACATATTGGAGATGGAGGCAGGATACTTGATAGGCTTTCTAAAAAAAAAACTTTCTGTATAAATGTTGTATGCAGACTTCACATCAGCTACCAACATTCCCGAATTTGGCAGTCTGCACTTAAACATACGAGTTCTCATCCAACTTTTGAGTCTGCATGCCATACAACCAATGGGAACTTGACAACAGTGTGTGAATGCACTTAAATATGTGTTTGGGAGAGTGAATGCACTTACACAGGCATGTATTCTTTGCTCAAAACATCAGGAGTAAAATAACGACAAAAATCTGCAAAAAAGTGTTATACCCTCAACTGAAAAACAGAATGGAGACTGACAACCCCAACATTTGTGAAAGGCATCCTCCCGGAACATTGCTGTTGCCAGTCTCCATTTTGTTTTTCAGTTGAGAAGGTAGTAATTTCTACTTTTATATAGTTTTTGTATATTGTATCTACATATGACAATTTAATGTAGGATCTATACAATCTCCTTTAAATTGCATTTTAAAGATGCACAGTTCCCATTAGTAGGTCATCATATAGGCAATGTATACATACGCATACCACAGACAAATGTATTCACAAATATATTAATTGGCGTTCATTCATTAATAAAAAATATATGTATAAGGCATTTCTAAGTGTGTTAAGATAAAAATCAAACTGGAAGGGTGCATAGAGCTGATACAAAAAAAATGTAAAGTACATAATTTGGTAAGAGCATGTGATTGATTTGTAAACATTGCATTTATCACTCAATCACTGTGATTGGTTCTAATGCTAATCTTATGAATAGGAGACAAACGTTTTGTTTCCATTTCCTTTCCAAAGACGCACTCTTGATATGCCTTTAAGTATGTAAATGTGTAACTGCATGAGACACTAAGACTTTGCTAAAATGACTTAGAATGAATACATAGAATGTGGAAATAGACTAAAATAACTGGGCATTGCAATCTTGCAATTGCACATAAGGAGTCTGTTCACTAAAGGCTATTTGTTCTCATTTATCTTTGATTGCGCTCGGGTAAGAGATTGAGAGTCATTAGTCATTGGTCATTGGTGTTTGTCAAGGCTTGCATCCACCCTAATCTGTGAAGGTATGTGAGTATCTTCACGATAATTCTTCAGCTGTGAATATATATTATACTTTTATTATATTATTATACTATATAAAGTACTCTTATAAATTCACCTACAAACCCCACATACAGGGTTATTAACTAAAGTGTGATTTGTCAGGAATTCTAAGTCAATTACACATTTTAGGAAAATACTGCTAAACTGAAAACATGGCCGACGTGGAGGATTTTTCGTGTCTACCTTTTTTTTACCTAAAATGTGAAATTCGGTTCGAATTTCTTAGCAATAGCTGTCAGTTCATACTTTAGTGATAACCCTGTAAGTATATAGGTCCCGATTTGGGAATTGTTGTGAAAATGTATTTCCTTTTTGTGTTTGTTGATCTTAATTCTTCTTCTCCACTTAGTAATATTGTGTCTGATTCGGACTGCTAAATATATACAGTTTAGTCTCCGGTTACCACAGAGATTCTTGCTGAGGTCAATAGTCTGGGGACTATGTTTCAAAATGAGGGCATTTCCTAAAGTGTTAGTAAAGACTTAATGTAAATAGCGTTTATGTCTAATAGTTGAGATGAATAAGGATATGTACATAAATGTTATAAGATGTGTCTGTTCCTAGTTTTACTGCCGTGAGAAGCCCTGCATTTTAGATACAGAAAGTAATGGCTGCTACAGAGAGGAAGGATTAAAAATACTACAACAGAACATTTTGAAATTGAAGCTATATTCCGATTGGCTGTTTGGTGCCTTTAACCCCTTAAGGACACATGACATATGTGACATGTCATGATTCCCTTTTATTCCAGAAGTTTGGTCCTTAAGGGGTTAACACCTTGTAGGAGAGGTTAAAATAGAAGAGAACGCCAAGTCAGTGAGCCTGTGAGGTAGAGCTGCTGGTAGCGCCATTGACTTGAAGGGAAAAAGGCATGGGAACAGCAGCATTTGAAGGAGGAAAGATGAGAAGTTCTGTTTTGGAGAGATTGGGTCTAAGTAACTAACAAGGGTTGTAGGTTGTGGTATATCTACTAGAAGTCCCATAGATTCCTTCCTTCCTGTGCCCTATAATTGGTAATTTTTCTATTTTTTTTTAGATTATAGGAACAATTTCTTCCCATTTACAATTACATTAATTGACACTAAATATTTAAAGAAAAATATTCCTAGGCAACATAATAGATATAATGTAATGCCATACTAGTCACAACTGTCATTCTCTAAATTACTCTTCCCCAGAGCAAACACCTCGCTCCCCCTTGAATCACTTCGCACATTGCTGCTTTCCTAGGGAGCACTAAGGTGGCCATTCTGTTTACCAATGCTTCTTGTCTTTTATTAAGCCACACTAGTCAATAAGATTCAACCTAGTTGCCTGTTCTTTAGCTCCTGCTTCTCCCCTTTGGTAACAGATGGCATAAACACTACTAGTCTTCTAGTATTTTGACCTTTAATGGCTAGATCAAGGTTTCATTGTCATGAGGATGTGAATACTCAATATGTTTTTGCAATGCTGGAGGTCAGGTGTCCATGATGCACACACTCCTATCACATTCATTGTTGCTACCTACCTTTAGGGACTTCCTCAACACTTGTCCACTTGAAGGAAGCATTGCTGGGAATAACTATTGTTTAATTAATGTGGTTGTTTTGTATTCTAAAAATGTCTGGGGGCATTGAGGCTACTGCAACTACCCTTGCAGTAATACTAACAATAATATTACTATAATGCAACAGTACTAACAAAATAACTACATTAAACGTTCTATTCAGTAATGCCATAAACTGTAACTTTTATACCATCGTGATTTCGAGATTTATCATCACAAAGGAGACAATATCTAAACTATTGAAAGACCAACCTCTAGCAAGCATTGGCTCAGGAACCAGAATAGTGATTTCAAGTAAAAAATGAAATGGCCAATGACAAAAGTGTGTACTAACCTTCTGGCACTTGAGGCAAACAAGGGACGCATAATTTAAAGAAATGAAAGTATTACATCTGAGTAAAATATATGTTGTTTATAGCTGTGAGTCAGAATTGTGGGATTCTTTTATTAATCAGTTCAGTCTGTCAGACACGGCAGGTGAGTCATTATAAGAACAAAGCACCCTGATAATATTGTATTACATACTACACAGGTAAACTGCACACACTGCCTGTTAAAATGGTGTCAGATAAGATAATTGACCCCGTGGTGAGAACCTTTCAGGTATGTCTTGTTAAACATACTTTTCTGAAAAGATTAAGTGGTCTATATTTTTGAACATAACTTTTCATTATAATAAGTAAAAAAGGCTATGACGGAGTAATTTGAGATGTAATGATTTACTCAGGGGGAGGCTGATATTTCATCTGCCTAAACCTACTCTACAGTCATTATATTTTAAATCAACAAATGCAATAAATAAGACTAATGTACAAACTCATAATTTGTGTATATGTTTTCCAGAAGCTGTATATTATATTGTGTCTAAGAGAATCACATTCAATTCCCTTCCAGCATGCTGATGGATTGCTAAGCTGGGGGTCTTTCTCAACTCAAGCAGATGCTTCTTCGATACAGGAATGGCATAATAATGCCCTTTGTAGCTGAACAACTCACATATCCCAAAGGCCAGCCCTATATGCATGTTACGTAACAGTAAAATATTTAGTTGTAAACTGTGGGTCTAGATTAGAAGACGTCATAAAGGCACACAGAGTGATATGTATGATTAGGACTTGAATTCTCGTTGAAACAATACTCACCGTAGTCACGCTGTAAACATGTGTTCCGAGTCATAACCTACAAGAACATGCCTGACTATAGACGTTGTATTGAAATCAATAAACTTCTGTCAAAGAGAAAACAAAAATAATTGTCGCAGAAAATAAAAAAGTTTCCTTTGAGGACCAAACTGGTTGACTAATCTAAAATAATTCTGCTCTCCGTGTTTGCTTTTTACACACAAACTCTTACCCTCTGCAGTTCCTGTATACTCTTTCTGCTCCTACAAATTCCAATTCTTTGTGCTCCTTTAAAAATATGCAAAGATAGGGGATGATCCCTAACCAATCTAAATAGCATCCCCTATCTTTGCATTTTTTTTTTAAAAGAAGCACATATGCATATGAGTGCAAGGAAAATGACTGAAGGTCGCATGACAAGGTGGCCTCGTTATAGACTTTTATTATTTTTCCCGTCTTTTCTTAGTGGGCGGAGCTATATCAATTGCACACGCTGCAATGGGTACCAAGGAAAATAGCAAATATAATCTAGCTATAGTGAGAAAGAGAGAAATAAAGTGTGCAGAGAAAAATTAATTTCCCCAAGAAATAACCCTTATTTAAAAAAAATTAAAAAAACTAATTTGCATAGTCATATTAGCATATATCAGCATATGTGTTACAACAGATCGATGTTGTTAATATGTTTCAACAAATATGGACATTATTAACAACACTCTTATTGAATAATACATTATAGAAGTACTAAAGGAAAAAAATTGTAATAATTTATTAACTTCTAGATTTCTGTGATTTATGAGTAGATTGGTCTCTTTGGTCTTGCTTTAAAAAAAAATTAGCATATTTTATACCGTGTGTTAGCCAAATTGTTAGAAAATGTACAGCTGAATGTATTTATTTATTACATCCCTTGCCTTTATTCCTATATCTGCATCCCTTTACCAAGCTGTCCAATCCCCGACTAACATCACCTGAGATTAATATAGCGTTGTGTTTTTAACCCAACAGGACATTTGTTTTCCATTGGTAAGACTATATGATTGTAGAGTTTGGTACTCGACCGTGACATTTTTGAAAGTTCCTAATTTATGTTTTCATATGTTCACATCCAGCAGGATGTTACTAAGAGTAAATTCCAAGAAAATACTGGACAATTTTATGGCATCTCTTGACCTTTTATGACCCCACTCAGCAAGCTTTAAAGTAACAGGAAATGTGTATTCACCTTACATTCAACTGAATTCTAAATCTCCGCTGAATTCCAAGGTTTGAAATAAGATTTTCCTAAAGTCACTTTGACTGTTGTAAAATAAATAAATAAATAAAATTGTGCCCTTTAAAAAAAAAAAAAAAAATTAAATACAAAATCTGTTATATTGCCCCAAGAAGGAAGGCCCTCTGACCACCATAAGGAAGCAATATCCTGTCCTATGACTCCCCGGGCTCTGCAATTTGAGATCCAAAATTCAGCCACCAGCTACAACACAAACTGCAATGTCATTACTTATTGCTTAGTTACACATCCATTGGTGTATGAGTAGAACTATATAAGAAACATATGTCAAACTCCCCTCACTCTGATAACAGTAACTGAATGAGTGAAACCGAAAAGCAACAATGTGGCGTGGGCTAATGACAGACAACTAAATTGAATGCATACAGTCCGTACTACAAGACTATCCAATGCTATGCCTGGGTCTGTAACTGAAACCTACAGTACGTATATCCAACCAAGTATTCCTACCCTCAGGCAAGCAAATGCCAATCTGGTGCTTTACTGAAAAATGTTTATGCACAATTTAGATTTCTGTCAAATCCACATGGACTTGTACCTAGAACTTAGGAACTTCAAGTGAATTTGCATGAAATGATTGACTGTAGACATGTGCATTAATTTTTGTATGAATATGATTCCGTCAGAAAATTCGTTTTTTTTTTTTTTTTTTAAAAAGGGAGGTTAAAAAGGAGCTTAAATACTCCTGCATGCCTCTACTCGCGGCATGCCGTGAGTAGGGGCATGTTGCCTAAACAAGTATAAAACTATTAGTGACTGGGCAGCTATTGTCACTGCCAAGTCACTAGTGTAATAAGGGGGATCCTGGCACAGGTCTCCCCATTCCCCCATGGTGGGGGGGGATCCACCCATGAGCGGCAGGTGGGGACTCTACTTAATTAAAGAGTAGACCTAATGTCCCACCCTAAGTAAAAAGAGGAGGGGGGGTACATATTGCCTATGCCCTTCTGGCCCCCACCCATGAGTGTCGGGTGGGGGCCCTATGTAGCACAAGGGGGGGATCTATTGTCCCCCTTTACCTCCACCCATTGGCGACAGGTGGGGGCTAAATGTAAAAATCCCCCTCCCATATGTGAATAGGGGTCCCAAAACCCTAAATCACCTCCCACCCCAATAAAATTAAACCCTACCTACTACCCTCACCCTTAAAATAGTTAGGGGGGAAACAAGAAAACCAAGTGGTCAATTCATATATGCACTACACAAATTACATTAAATGGCAATATTTTATTGTGTAACAATGAATTTTGCACCCTTGGCGTGACAGTGCCTAGTAATCATATAATCTAGCCATGGCACCCATTTGTGTGAAAGCTATCGGTCCTGTCTTGTAGTTAATCAGTAAGAGCTTCGATGCACCGGATGTACAGCATGGTTGTAGTTTTAAAACTACAAGGATCAGCAAGGGAAGGTAGAAGAAAACTCTTTGAGTAAAACATTTGTCCCATCGTTTTAGATAGAAAATCCAACATTCTCAGTTACTGGAGCCGCATATAAAACAAACATGTTTGTGATTACATATACAATATAAATGCAAATCAGGCATATAGTTTATAGCATTACTAAAAGTCATCAAGTAAACATACACAATGATGCTGATAAATAAGAAAAATGTATAGCTAAGTGTTGATCTGCTCAGAGAGTCTACAAACCATTATACATTTACTGCAACTGAAAGACTGAAAAAAACAAGTGAAAAAAGATGCTCAACGGAACATAAAGGACAAAAAGTGGGACAGCATGGTGTTGTAGGATTATTGAATGCTTTCTTGCATACATAAATTGTCTGATGTGTCTTCAAATATCTCTGGCTATCTCCTCATCCTCTGATGAAGATCTCTTTGGAAGTCAGCTACCTGAAACACAGGAAAAAGAAAAACAGCTAATCCTTCCTCGTGGAAAGCCATCGTGGAGGTCTTCTCCTAGGAAAAAGTTCCACCATCATGTCTAATGTCTTATTACATTTCTCATATCCTACCCTTATCACATCTATGTCTATCAAGCCTATATAAACTATCAAACCCTTCTCACTAATACATTTTTGACCAATTCTCTAATCATATTTCCTATTTCTGAACAGTCTAAACCAAGAATAATGGGAATTTAGAAGATTTTGTTTTTTTCGTTCCAGGCATGAGGAATGGGAGTTGGTCATTTTCACTTTTGGTGAATTTCAAATAGTTTGGGGAAAGGCTGTAAAGCAGCAATATGGACCATGTGGATATATTAAAAAGCTAATAGAGATAGGTAATGTACCTCTGTGTTTATTAAAGGAAGACCATAGTGTTAGGAATGCTATGCTGTATTCCTAACACAATATTGTCCCTCTGCTCCCTCTGCCCCTTCTGCTCCTTCTGCTCCTTCTGCCCATATTCTCCCCTTTGCCGCAATGAATGGTTAAAAAAATGTTTTTTGTTACTTTAATCAAGAACCCAGCTCCCTTGGCGCGCTGCCTCCTCTGATGTCATTGCGAGGGGGAACCTGATGCGCATGATTCAATGTTTTCCTATAGGGACTTTGAAGATGCTGGACGTCCTTATGCAATGCATGAGCATGCAAAGCATGAGAACTTCCTGCATCATTTCACAGAGTTATACTCCTTGAAACAGCAGGAAAAAATGCAAGCGATCTTGGTGCTGCAAAACTAAATTGGTATTTGGTGTAAAGAAAAGTGGAATAAAATTAATTTTATTGTATCCACATAGACCCAATAAAATTTAAAGCTGTTTGTGGGACAAACACAATTTGGGGTGTGCTCTCCCACTTTGAATTTTCGAACAACAAAACTTCATACCAGGAAGTAAAGATGTGTTCTTAGCAATTTTTCTCATTTGTAGCATAATGAATCAGGGTTAGTTCTCAAAGAGAAGCTTGCTTGTACATGTTAAAATGGGACCGACATATATTGACTACCTTGGCATCACAAATAAAGATACAATATTTGCACACTCAAATCACACTGGTCAGTTCTCTCGTTTTAGAAAAAAGGAAAATTTGTTTATAAAAATAACTTTTTTTTGTACATAAATCTTTGGCATTTTTACATTTTAGGTAAACAGCAGTAAACAGTAGTGCAGCAGTTTTTAATTGACTCTATTAGGGTTATTTACTAATTCAAAGCAAATTCAAAGTGTATTTAAAGTTAGCTTCAAATTTAAGACCAAAATAGCCAAACTGCAAAGATTCTTTAAGTCAGCTATACTTCAGTCCAGAGGCGTAACTAGAAACCACGGGGCCCGGTACGAAAATTGTCCTGCCCCCCACCCTTCCTGTATGTCTAATCCCGCCACCCTCCCCCCATATGTCTACAGTTACCCTCCCATACATTCCCCTCTCCCCCCACACATGCAAACAGATACACATGCAAACACACATATACAGACACAAACATATACAGAGACACACATATACAGGCACACACATACACATACATATAAACAAACACACATACACACATACATACAAACACACACACATACATATAAACACATACATACAAACAAACACACACACAGACAGACACACATACAGTTACATAGACAGACAGACACACACACAGACAAACATACACACATACATACAGACACACAGACATACATACATACATACAGTAAGACATACACACACACATACATACAGACACACAGACAAACACACACACATACATACAGACACACAGACAAACACACACACATACATACAGACACACAGAAAGGCATACACACACACACATACATACGGACACACAGAAAGACATACACACACACACATACAGAGAAACATTTATACAGACACAAATACACAAACATACACACATACAAACACACACATATACAGACACATACAAAATGGTTTAGTCACCCTCTTGTCTCCTACCTTTTAGTTGCAGGAGGGTGACTTTTCCTGGGGTCCTTTGGCTCAGCCTGATAGCAGTCAAAGTTCCCACTCTGACTCCCTCCTCAACTTCCTCCTCCTGGGGCAGTCACTTCCTCCCAGCCTCTGACCTCATCAAAGAGGGACCAGTCACGCCGTTTAAGCGCCACCGGGTCCCCTGGAAATACATAGCACTGGTTGGCCCTAACAGCATGGGCCACCCGATGGGCCCCTGAATGCGCGGCCCTGGTGATTCTATCGCGCGGGCCAGGGCTGTGTTACTTAGCCGGCAGTCACAGGGGTCAACAGAGCAGCCGGGCCCCCTGGAGTGACGTGCCCCGTCACAGCCGTGACCCCTGCGACCACGCTAGTTCAGCCACTGCTTCTGTCTTGGATGTTTTTAGTCTAAAACTTGAAATAGCTTTTGAATTCACTGTCCTGCAATTCTCACTTTAGTGGATAGCCCTGTTTAGATTTTCTTGCTTTTTTACTTTCATATAACTTTCTTAAAGTGTTTTTCGTCTTAGTCTAAAGAGAACCTATTACTTCCAGAAGTGGCAGTTCCTTATTCATTTAACAATGTAAACTGTGAATATTATGTAAAAATATAACAGAACAAATAGCTAACTTTTATTTGTGGTTAGGTAGTGATGTCCCGAACGGTTCACCGAACGGTTCGCGAACGGTTCACCGCGAACGGTTTGCCGTGGACTCATCATTGAGTAAACTTTGACCCTGTACCTCACAGTCAGCAGACACATTCCAGCCAATCAGCAGCAGACCTTCCCTCCCAGACCCTCCCACCTCCTGGACAGCATCCATTTTACATTCATTGTGAAGCTGCATTCTTAGTGAGCTGTCCAGGGGGTGGGAGGGTCTGGGAGGGAGGGTCTGCTGCTGATTGGCTGGAATGTGTCTGCTGACTGTGAGGTACAGGGTCAAAGTTTACTCAATGATGAGTCCGTGGCGAACCGTTCGCGAACCGTACGGCGAACCGTTCGGGACATCACTAGTGTTAGGTTGTGCTAAAATTTGTGATTGAACAGTTCCTCTTTAATGTATTATTACTGCGCTTTGTGAATTGTTATTTTCCCTCATATTTTAAAAATGTATTAGGAAATTAAGCTACAAGTAATTGAAGTCAGAAAATAGAGGAGCAACATAAGGAACAACTGAGCCACGGGGCAAAAAAAAAATGGCAGATGCTTAGATAATTATGGCACGTCCGATGGAAAGGGATAAAAGAAGTATTAATGTGTATTATACATAAAACACTAGCACATGCTGAAAAAACAGAAATGAAAATGAACGCATGCATTTTTATTTTTATATCTCTGGTTGTAATCCTAAAGCCAAGGTGGCTATTTTCTTGTGCCATGCAAGTACTGTCCGCATTCCGTATACAAGGGTAATTATTAATGTAGGAAGAAAACTCGTATTTTATCCTCACGGGGCTTCCTTCAAATAAATTTTCAATGTTCTGCTTTTTTTTCATTAATTCCTTTGAGAACATCTAACCCTGCAGGAGTAGCAAAGACCTAGATTTCTAGTGGCTTAGTAGCTGGATGGTTTTCAGGTTGCATTCTTGATGCCAATTCTTTATTTTATCTTCGACTTTCAAATGACCAGATATATTTTTGTTTCCGTGTATAAAACATTTACTTGTCTGGGATATGTAATGCCAAATTCAGAGTTAAGATATGTTTAATTGTTATTGCACTTAGCATTACTGTTGTCACACGGGAACTCTTGATTGAAGAGTGATTTGGACCCAACTGGAAATTGTAAAGTACCAAATCTCCAGTAGATTTTAGTCGACTAAATCTCCAGTAGATTTTAGTTGACGCAACTAAAATTTAATCGGGTTAGTTAAAGCCTCTATCTGTCTCTTTTGCCCTTTCCCCAGCCCCTCTATGTCTCTTTGTGTCCTCCCAGGCCCTCTAGGTGTCTCTCTTCCAAGCCCTGGTCTGTCTCTTTTGCCCCTTCCCAAGCCCCTCTGTGTCTCTTTGTGTCCTCCCAGCCCCTATAGGTGTCTCTCTTCCAAGCCCTGGTCTATCTCTTTTGCCCCTTCCACAGCCCTATGTGCAGTGTTAATTTTGGTGGTAAATTTCAATTTAGCTTTAATTATAATCTTTTGACTAAAATGCTATTTTAGTTTTAGTAGTGTTTTAGTCATCTGAATTGTTTGAGTTTAAGTCTAGTTTTAGTCGACTAAACCTCCAACATTTTAGTCAACTAAAATTTGACTAAAATTGTTAGTCGACAAAATTAACACTACTTCCAACACCCTTATCCTAACATAGAAAGTCCTATGTGTAGCGGATTGCATTGGGCTGTCCCCACGGTTTTTTGTTACAATGTTATTTTAGCTGTATTCCCTGTGTATCTGTTCACTGTATGTAGCATTCGTCTGGTTGTTCGGTAAGAACTCCTCCGTTCGACATACGAACAAACTACCAAACAACCAGACCTCCCCAGAGTGAAGTGTGCCCAGCATTTACCTCCCACATCAACGTTCTAACCACATCATTAGCAATTAGACGAATGTATTATGTGTTTCTAGGTGGCCTCGTTCGGCATATGAACACGTGGCGGCGGCCATCTTGCCGCACGAAAGATCAGCAGTGTTTGGTCGTCGAGTATCTGGAACCCAAATCGGACACTCAACTACGTGAACACCGCTGAAACCTCCAGACTTCCATCAGTTCGTATGTAAACTTCCGAACGGCCCACCGTATGGTAGAAATAAACCCATGAACAAGGGGATTTATCGGAACCCAAGCCTAAGCCATATACCCCAGTATTTTCGTGCATTTCACCCGCTGAAAGTAGACCGACCGCAAGGCCAAAATGTGTGGATCTAATTTCGGCTACTCACTCCTGTGCGGTCGGTCATACGAACATACCACTGTAACTCCCGGACCCCTGATCCGATCTGGGTGATTTTTGAGTATGTTGCTCACCCAGATCAGGGCTATCAGGGGATGTAAGATTTAAGGGTGTATCTTCAGTATTGGGGGTACATCCAGAAAATGGGGAGAAATGTGTCCTACATAATGGGATTATGTGTCATACTGAGGGGAGGAGATGTGTAGGTGGTAACTCATGTATAATTATTGTGGGTGTCTCCCTTGCATGGGAGAATTGCTTAAAAGCTGAAGTGTGTGAATAAACAACAGTTCTGTTCCTGATGCTGTGTGTCGTCCAGTCATTGGGAAACATATGGGATACTTTTGGATTACTTTACCAACCGTGGATATTATTATTATTGGGTTTTATTACTTGTTCCTGAGTCTCACTTGTATTTGCAGCAGAGATAGTCTGTGAGAGACCAGCACTCCACTACACTATGAAGTCCAATATAGTTTCACATTGAAAATGCAGAAAATATTCAGTTTTGAAAATAATAACAGTCAAAACTAGCAACCCTCAGTTATACTACAAATGACGAGCAGTCCTGGTTGCCATAGCAGCAGCAATTACTTGACTGAGCGCATGCTTTCATATTAGAGTTCTCATTACTCTACTACTATGGTAGTTTTCAAGTAATCTGAGTAGCAACAGAAATAAACTTATAGCAACACTATGTTTTAATCGTCACTTGACGATTAACATATTAATAATTTCCTAGACTGAAGAAATACACTATTTGTTGCTTGCTTTGCATTTAATACAAATGTCAGACCAGTAATGTGTTTTTTTTTTAATGCTAGGCAATGTTGCATGTCAGGGATTATATACACAGTTGAATTCTCTGAATCTGCAGAGGTCTTCTTTAATAAATCACATATGACTTGTGTGGGTACCATAGAAAAACACTGGAATGGATATGTATATGTGGAGTAGAAGAAAATGACATTTTGCCCTCTATTAAGTTTAAGCTGATTTAATGAGTAAAACATGTTTACTCTTTAATTTCGGTGTATTAGAAGCATGAGCTAACATTAAAAGTTAAAATATGAATCGTGCAACATGATGTCTAGAACTTATTGCACACCTTTTTAAACTGGAATTTTAAAATTCACTTTTGCAGTTCCAAGTGAGTATATTTTTGTCATATGTTGCATCGACAAACATATATTCCATTATCATGGAAAACATATAATGTAAATAAACTGATATATTACACCATTTTGTTTTTACAGGGACTCATATTTTTTGCAATTCATTCGTTTGGTTTGATGCATTCTTCTTTTGTAAAATTACACAAGTGACCCATTTATCAGAAGTAATGTAACATATACTAAAATAAATCCTGTACGCCTTCTGTAGACACCTACCTTGTCATAGGGTTCCACATTGAAAATAGTTTGACTACAGTATGCATTTTTAGTTTCAAACTATTTTCTTATGTGATTGACAATCCCAAAGTACAAGACAATAACATCAAGTTGCATCGTAGCACAAGATACAAAAATGAGGTGAGATAATAAATTGTCAATACTTTCAGGGAACATAAAACACAGTGGTGGTAAGCAAAAACCAAACAAAACATAACTAAACAAAACCTTGTTGTCTCTATCTCATATAGAAGTAATATATCAGGTAAAATGAGATTCAGTGAAAACGAAAGAAAGAAAATCCAATGATCCGTGACACAGTGGCAGGTCTAAGTATCAACGCAAATAGAAAACAGAATATAGCATGCATTGTAGTATGGAAAGTGGCCCAGGGTGTGAATACAACATTCTTTTGCCAATCGATGGAGACCTACTGAAAATATCACAGAACAGAGTTTTAGGTTCCATCCCACGGATTAAGAACTACTGTGTTAAACAAACAAATAATGGAAAATATTGTCTGAGCACAGACTGAAAAATGCTCATCAGTAAAGTAGTTAAGTACCAGGGAGTTATCACGTTTTTCTAGTGAAGATTTATTGCCGTGATAAAAGACACATACAAGAAAGAAGTTAAATAATTCTGAAGTCTGCCTGTAGGAGGAGGCTGCTTTGAAGAAGGACTTCCCTGTCTTTTAAATACATAGAGATCCAAATCTTCCAAATCATGTTCTATCATATTCTAGGGTAACTACCTTGTACATGTAGGAGGACCCACTCCATTGGCACCTCCCTCATATTACCAGGGTGGGATGAGCCAACATCTTAAACATGAATGTAAACATTAGAAGACTATATCCAAACTAGGCCCCCAATCATTCTTTGCCTGCTTTACATGGCTCACCACATATCTCATTTTGCCTAATCCTCTTTTGACAAGTGTCAAACCCACTGGGGCTTGGTTTTATTAGATATATTGATTTAATATTCAGCTGCACACCTTGTAAGATTGGTGCACACACACCCAAAGTTAGTTATAAATACAGATAGAGAAAGGTAACACCAAACATCCAGTAGACATCCATCCCTGACTATACCCTTCCATCCTACCACCTAAGTCATGCTCAAAATATGGCAGGCCATTAGAGGTCTCCATCAATTTTTGTCATATCTCTTTCCCATTCCCTTACTTCTCTACATATTCCAAAAAAACACTAAATTCCCCTGCGGATCTCCCTTGTCCTATTTCTTTTTTTGCTCTACATAAGGGGGAAACCAGCAATTCATGCATATTCAACTATTACTGGAAGAAATCCATGCATGCATTACATGGCGTTACCACAAGCGTAACCATTTCTTTAGAGGGATACTATAAGCACCAATACAACTACATTTTAACGCAGTAGCGTTTTCTAAAAAGATGCAGTTCTTTTTTTCTTACAACATAAACCTTTTGCTGATTCTGAGAAATGGCAATGTGTATAATTGGCCCCAAAACATGCATCTATTGGTTATCAGAAAGTCAGTAGAGCCTCTCCTCCTTACATTGTTACATTTTCAAAGGTCATCATGTTTGGTTTCATTACTCGCGGAATGATGATGCCAAACCTGGATAATGCTTCTCATATAGAAGCATTGAATTCAGTGCTCTGGCTTGGCAGACAATGTTTATTGCTATGCATGCCTTGTTGGTCTTCAATGCTTCTCACTGCATCTGACTGGCCAGAGATCATCATGATAATCTCATTGTGGAGTTGATCAGGTTGTCGAGAAGATGTTGTTTCCCTGGATTACAGATAACTTTTATGGCTTTGTTAAAACAAATTTTAAAAAATGGAAGACAATGTGCCCAGTAATCTACACAAGAAAGTACACTAACAATATAAATAAATATATTTATTTTGATAGAATTCTTATGAGCTCTTGTTGCTGTGCACTCCCCCTACCTTGCTCCTGACGCCTCTCCTGTTTAGACAGATACTTCTCAACACCTCTGCATTAACCTAATCTGACACTCAAGAGGTCTCTATCAGATTTTTGGTGTGTGTGCATGCTGTAGGTAGGTGCTAAGGGCTGTGTGCAGGGTGTGGGTGCAGTTTGGAATGCATACATGCTGTTTACTAGGTCTGCATGTTAGATGCTATTTGTGACTGCTTTAGACAGGGTTTGAATATGTGTGTGCCTGATGACAAACATCAGAATTACTGACAAAGGACTCAGAAAAGATACGCAGTGTCAGGCTTAGTGTAAAGAATTGCAAAGAGGTTTGGTAAAGTATGGCAAGAAGACACTTGAGTAACAAGTAACTAAGGGGTCTTTGGATGGTTATTTTAAATTATTTTGGCAAACATTGGAAAGATTAACATACTCTTGATCTTTTTCTTTGATGTTTCCACAACTACCTTAAGAAGCCCTGATGAATCCAAAGCCAGTTGTCATTGTTTTTTTCACTTAAAATCTTTGGTGTTTGGACTGTTTCAATAACTTACGTTAAGTCACATTAAAAACAAATTAGGAAAATGAGTTCATGGCTATTAGCCTGCAGTGCCATGTTTTGCAAAGTAAAAACAGGGAGACCAATAGTGAATTAACTGATATTGAGCTACTATTGAGGAAATGTGAGAATGGCATGCCTTCAAATACCTTTTTCTCTACTCAGTACATGACCTTCCCATGTTACCAGCCACAAAGAACACCATCTATATCCTGGGACAATGCAAGCTGCTTAGCGACATCATGGGCTCGGATTTCACATCAGAAAATCTGGAACTAAATGCTAAACAAATAACCTTTTTCTGCATCTGTAAGCAGCCCCCACTACACGGCTATTGTTGGAAGTTCACAGCAAAGAGCCACCTTCTCCTCCCACCAGCTCACAAGTCTCAACTTGTTCATAAGCTTTACCATCAACAGTGCTTTTTTAAAGTATTAAAAACAATATAATGGAGACTTTTTCAAATCACGTCAAGGTAAAACTTACTGCGTTAACCTTGTATTGATATGTGTACAAACTTGTCTGCTTGTTTGTCTAAGGGGATACATTTGCTTAGACAGTGAATTGTGGCGAGATCATTTTCCAAAGTCAGCATTAAGTCATTCTGAGTGATCTGTCAAAAACTGAGGTTCTCCTGGTGCCTACAGCCCTACAGGTGCCTGAAGAGACCCATTTTTTTTGTTGTTGTTAAACCTCCTGAAAATGTTTTGACACAAACTTGGGTGAGACTTCGCCCACAGATGCTTCATGCAATAACTACTGCAATGAGCTGTAGTGGTTATGGTGTTTAGAATACCCAATTAAGAACCTTTATAGATTAGGTTTATGAAAGCATAGAAATCTGAATATAAAGTGTTATGATGAACCAGGCTGTGGTGTTTGATATTAAGGAAATGCAACAAGTTAAAGGGACATTATAGTCACCAAAACAACTTTAGCTTAATGAAGCAGTTTTAGAGTATCAATTATGGCCCTGCAATCTCACTGCTCAATTAGCTAACATTTTGGAGTTAAATCACTTCTCACCTCCTCTGGCCATGACTAACAATGCCTGCATGAAAAAAAATGTTTAGTTTCCTATCAGATCTTAATTTCCTTAAATCTTAACTTGTAATCATCTACAGGAGGCTCATTTAAAAAAGCAGAAGATAAGATATTTTAAATTAAACAGAAGGTGCAAAATAGGAAGTTTAAACAGTGGATCTCTCTTTACAGGAAGTTCTTAAGATGGCATGATCTATACACCATAAAGGCTAAAGATGTTTTGATGCCTGTAGTGTCCCTTTAGGTCAGGGGTGTGGAACCTTTTATCTGCCAAGGGCCATTTGGATATTTAAAACATCAATTGTGGGCCATACAAAGTTATCAAAAATTATCAACAAAATTAGCCTGCTGTATTAGGTCAAACATGTAATTAACTCACTCATAATGTGATGGCTGGAACTGCTTCTCTTTGGTGTGATGTTAGCTGGTATTGATGATGTTGCTACCCGCAGTGTGTGTGTGTGTGTGTGTGTGTGTGTGTGTTAGTAGTGCTGTGTGTGTGGGGGGTGCAGTGTGTTTGTGCGAGAGGTTCTGTGTGTGTGTGTGTGTGTGTGTGTGTGTCAGGGGGTGTAGTGTGTGTGAGGCATGCTGTGTTTGTGAGAGGGGTCCAGAGTGCATGTGAGGGGTGCAGTGTGTGTGTGAGGGGGTGCAGTGTGTTTGTGTATGGGCTTCTGTGTGTGTGGGGTGCAGTGTGTTTGTGTGATGGGTTCTGTGTGTATGAGGGGTGTTGTGTTTTTGTGTGAGGGGTTCTGTGTGTGTGTGCATGTGTGTGTGAGGGGTGCTGTGTATTTGTGTGAGGGGTATGTGTGTGTGAGAGGTGCAGTATGTGTGTTTGCATGATGGGTGCTGTGTGTTTGTGTGAGGGATGCTGTGTGTGGGGGGGTGTAGCGTGTTTGTGTGTGAGGGGTTCTGTGTGTGTGTGTGAGGGATTCTGTGTGTGAGGTGGTGCAGTGTGTGTGTGTATGAGGGGTTCTGTGTGTGTGAGGGGGTACAGTGTGTGTGTGTGGGGAGGGTGCACTGTGTTTGTGTGAGGGATTGTGTGTGTGTGTATGTGTGTGGGGGGTGCAGTATGTGTATGAGGTGGTGTGTGTGTCAGGGGTCTATATTTTGGTGGGGAAGGGGATCAGGGAGAAAATCTATATTTTTTACTTAAAAAGAAGAAAAGAAAACTTTATGCACAACCCCCCAGTCCCTCCCTCCCAATCCTTCTTACCTGGAAAGAGAGGACATATCACTGCAATCCCTAGTGGTCCAGTGATTTTGCGTGCAGGCTGGTTTCACTCTTTTCTTCCCGCGAGCACCGTGCTGTCAGAGCATTGCCATGGTAACAATTAACAATGTTCCGACTTGCCCACTTACCGGAGGTTCACATCCTCCTGCATCCTCCTCCTATCCAGCAGGCTCCCGGGTCCTAGCTCCCTCTCTCTCCCTTAACAAACTGCCCAGAGACCAGTGAGGGAGCTCTTTGATCTCCACAATGGCCCAAAAAAAGGCAGAAAGCAGGACCGTCTCACCACGGCCGGTCGAAATGATTTTACAGTCATTATACGACCCGCGGGCCGGACGTTCCCCACCCCTGCTTGAGGTAGTAAAATGATGGACAGCAAGCATTTTAAACAACTACATCATATCATATACCTATACTGGTTTCCACTGTGATTTTATATTTTTAACTAATGTATACATTTTATATGTTTTAATTTGGATTATGCACCTAAAATAATAGGTACTTATAACTGTTGCATTTTAAGAAGGTGTAAGTCAATAACTAACTATATGATTGAATGAATGAATAAATATAATAATGATACTAATAATAATAATATTAATAATAATGTTAACGTATTTAGCCAGTGAAAAGTACATTTATCTTTTGCCAGTTTTAAAGTACATCTTGGCATATAGTTGAAATTATATCGACTATATCATATTACAAGCATGTTTGGTGCTTCATCATGCTCTATATGCCCTGTGGCATCATTTTCTAAAATGCAGTTGACATTTTTGGGGCTAAATAAATAAGTCAAACAATACAAAATACAACCGCACCTATTGCTCAAACAATAATAAAATAAACAGCAGAATGGCAAGTGCGGACAATGTACCATGAATATTGGCACATATATAAAAAGCATCTAGATGCAAAATAATGGTAATATTGCAGTATTTTGTAATACATTTTTATTGGATTAACAGTTGTTGAATGAGCAATTCATTTGTGAGTTACTAACTTGATCAAGTCCAAAGGGGTATGTTTTTGTTTTTTTTTTTAACTTTTTCTTTTTTACTGTTTATTGAATTTTTAGAATTGCAGGTACAATATATGAAAAGTATGTGTTAGATAGAATAGATCTGTGTTAGATTAATAGTCTCATATATATTATGAAATGCAAGGTATCAATTCAAGGGTTACTCCAAGCATCATAACCACTTCAGCCCATTACACTAATGGGCTAGCCTCAATCCCAAAGTTTATCGGGACAGAACAAAACTCTTAAATACTATTAAAATCCATAGCTGTATCAGTTTAGATAAAACATTTTATTTCATGTGATTCTAACAAGCACAAATATAAAACATTCATGTTTTGATAATATGTGACAATAAATTACAGAGCTGACAGCTAGCAGGTTGCTGATGCTATTATAGATAAAGAATGGCCAGTGATCTGCCATACAGCCATTTATCAAGCTCCTTATTTCAGTGAGCTGGCTGTGCTCCTGCACTCTCTGACATCATGTCTGCAGCCCTAAGTCCCATCACAGAAGAATTTACTACCTATGCAAACAGCCAGCCATTGAACAGAGATAGGGTTTCCTCTGAGGCGACTATATAACCTGCACAGCTGCAATTTATTCAGACTTTCAACAGCCTTAGAAATGAACACTCACATCTCTTTAAACAGGTTAGAGGTGATTGACATTTCACATTGCAGCAGTTGTTAAACTATACTGTCCATCAGTCCCAATGGCAACCATGGGCTGGCTGAGTGTGATGTGGAATTTTATTTCTGCAGATCTTTGGTGTGCTCTTGACGTCTAGTGATGTGGATTTTATACACTGATTCATTCGCTAAGTTCAAAATATGTAATAGCAAGAAAAAAACGCAAGCAAGTGTCACTAGCAGCAATTTAAAGGAAAAAAACTGCAGGTTATTTCATTTAAGTTCCACAACCTCCGAAATTAGTAATTTAATAAGGCCACCTCCAAACTGACTATTCTGCCTTGAACTGTTGGCTTGTGAAATTCAGTTGACACATCTCTGAATGGCTCATTTAAAATATCTCTAAATTACCATTCACATTTCTACAAGAGTTGCAAAGAATTTGATTATGCATATTATATTATTGTCTGAAATGTCATGGCAGGGCTGGAGCTAGTGATGAATTAGGCATTTGCTTGTAGCACCAGCCCAAATACTGAACTCTGCAGGTGTGTGTGCTAGATGGCAAATCAAAAGCTCTCCATGATCAATCCAATGCAGTTGCTATTGTTATGGACCTCAAGCAGGACTCAATGCCTCTCAGCACTCCCCCTGATCTGGTAGGTTCAAAGGGACACTATAGTCACCAGAGCAAATACAGCTAAAAGCAGTTGTTCTGGCGAGTATAGTCAGTCCCTGCAGGATTTTAATGTAAACACTGTCTTTTCATAGAAAAGGCAGTGTTTACCTAAAATCCTAGGGAAACCTCCAGTGGTCATTCCTCAGATGGCTACTGGAAGTGCTTCCTGGGGCAGTGCTGCTGCCATTCAGCATCTCCATGCTCTGCATGGAGACACTGAACTTTCCTCATAGAGATGCATTGATTTAATGCATCATTTTGAGAAGTTGCTGAATGGCAATGGTGGCGTTTGTCCCCTATCATCCTCTAAGGTGTTCTCAGCCAATCCAATGATTTAACCCTTTTTAAGGAGGCAAGGGGGAGGCAAGCCACCTAATACATGCTTGTGCTCCTGACCCTATAGTGTTCCTTTAAGTGTATCAGAGCACTGACTCTGGGTTACTTGTACTCATAAAGGAGCACTGGACCAGAGAGAGCAGCAGGCCCGGACTGGCCATCGGGCACACTGGGCAAATGCCCGGTGGGCCGCGATGGCCGTGGGGCCGAGGCCGGCAGGGGAGGTCTCAGGAGGTCTCCCCTGCCGCTATTTGCCATGGAGGGCCGGTGGGGAGATCAAAGATCTCCCCCACCGGCCCATTTAAACAAACCTGCGGCTGGGGAGAGAGGGAGAGGACCCGGCGGAGCTCTATCTTGTAGCTCCGCCCGGTTCCTCTCGCGAGATCCGGCGCGCCGATCTCGCGAGAGTGAACTCAGGCTAGAGTTCACTCACCACTGGACCACCAGGGATGATGTGAGTGTGCCTGTCCCCCTCCTCCCAACTACCACGTGCCTGTCCCCCCTCCCAGGCTAAAGGTAAGAGGGAGGGGGGGATTTAATTTTTTTTAAATTTCTTTATTTACCCCCCTTAGTTTTTTATTTCTTTATTTACCCCCCCCCCACACACACACACATACATTTATACACAGCACTCTCACACATCACACTCTGCACTCTCACACACATCATACACCGCACTCTCACACTCAGCACTCTCACACATCACACTCTGCACTCTCACACACATCATACACAGCACTCTCACACTCAGCACTCTCACACACATCACACTCTGCACTCTCACACACATCATAGACAGCACTCTCACACTCAGCACTCTCACACACATCACACTCAGCACTCTCACACACATCATACACAGCACTCTCACACTCAGCACTCTCACACTCATCACACTCAGCACTCTCACACACATCATACACAGCACTCTGACACACATCATACACAGCACTCTCACACTCAGCACTCTCACACACATCATACACAGCACTCTCACACACATCACACTCTGCACTCTCACACATAACACACACAGCACTCTCACACTCAGCACTCTCACACACAACAAACACAGCACTCTCACACACAACACACACAGCACTCTCACACACAACACACACAGCACTCTCACACACAGCACTCTCACACACACAACACACACAGCACTCTCACACACATACACAGCACTATCACACACAGCACTCAGCACTCTCACACATCACTCTCAAACACATAACACTCAGCACTCACAACACTCTCACACACATCATACACAGCACCCACACACACAGCACCCTCACACAAATCAATCACATACAGCACCCACACATACAGCACCCTCACACACACAGCACCCTCACACACGATCCATCACACACACATACTGCACCTCACACATACACACACAACCCCCCGATACACTGCATCACACACATACGCAATACTTCCAAACATATTTATATAATATATATACACATATAAATATACACACAGCACTCCTCACACACACACACACACACACACACACACACACACACAGCACCCCTAAACACATTTCATTCCAGACACACACTAGATCCTCTACCCAACTCTGGATCATCTACACACATACACACACTAGATCCCTATATACACTCTGAATCCATTATATACGCACGCTCACTAGACCTCCTATACATATTCTGGGTCCTTCAAACACACACACACTCTGGATCCCCTATACGCACACTAGATTCCTTGTAAGCAAACACATACTACATTCCCTGAACACACACTCTCTACAAACACTACATCACCTACACACACTATAGCCTGTATACACACACTTGCTACATCCCCTAAACACACATTCTCTAAAGCCCCTAGCCACATATGCATTACATTACACCACAAACACAACACGACTAAAACCGACCTTGTTACACAATACCACACCACGACCAGCTCACTCTGCACACACGTAATACCCCAAGCAGGCTCCAAACACATGCACAATACTCTTTCCTGGCCCTTTTGTCTCCTGGTATCCATTTATAGAGACACCAGAGACAAGTTGCAAGGATACACAGTGCAAGCATGTTATTAAATTTGCTTGCACTGTGCAGAACAAATACAGGGCTTTTCTCATGCTAGAGCTCTTCAGCAGAGCTCTGTGCATGGTCTGCCCTGAACCAACATGCTCACTTTGAGAGGGGGCGTGTTTGTCATGAGTGATGACAAAACACACCCTCGCTGCCCCGCCCCCTTCTTAGTGGGCCGCTGTGATAAAAAAATGCCCGGGCCGAATTTTTTTCCCAGTCCGGCCCTGGAGAGCAGTAAAAGAGATGTCAGCCCGTCAGAATTACAAATCATACATTCCACCCACCCACAACACTTGGGACCTTGAACCCTCAATGCCCAAAAAGTAAGCAATTGGTAAAGGAGCGAGGAATCCTTACTTCTGTCGGAAAAAAGGAAAGAAAGCAATGTGAGCCCACATCCTCCCGCTCTCCCTTCCTGAAACACGAGAGGGTTTATTTACGAAAGTAAATATTCAAATTGAATTTCAAATTTAAGGTAGAAAATAGTAGAACTGGAAAATTCTCAAAGTCAGCTATTTCAGCTACTCTTGCCTTGGATTTCAAGGGCATCATAACAATATATAAATATATAGAGAGAAAGAATAATTTAACCTCTTTAGAGATTTTTGGCTACTCTCATTATTATATGACATACGGTTATCTGTCAAGAAGGCGTTATATATGTTACTATATCTTATGGGCGGTTTTCCATGCTCTTCTGACTAAAGGCTAATTTACGTGTTTTTATTATTTAAAGACATGTTCACTTTTATTATAAAATATCATTAACCTGCAGACGAGAACGTCGATCAATTCAAGTAGGCTGCCTTTAGAGATGTCTGTAAATTTAAAACTGGGTAGAAATTCACATTTTTCTTAGTAACATGTCACCACTATATAAATGTGTGCCTCGCAGCAGTTTGGTCCTGTAAGCATTTCCCTTCTTGCAAGACTTTCCATTTCATAAGCCCTGGCTCCTTCCTCCTTTGGACTTGCTAGAGGGAAGATGGGAGATTAGGAAGGAATGTTAAACAGATGTTGCAGTTAGAATGAATGGGGGCTGGGAGTGGGATCTATAAGGGTGGCAAAAGAGGAAGGAACAGGTCAGGGAGTTGTCAGCCTCCAATAAAGGTCAGCTCTGCCATTGGTAATTACATGGTTCTCATCATTTAATTCCTTTAAAAGACAGAGCAGCATCCGCATGCAGAGCAGTTACTTTGCTATCATAGAACCCACTGTTTTATCCTCCATAGTCCTGCCTTGTACGGTCTTTGAACAATCCATATGGGTGTTCTAAACCGAATTCATAATTTCTTCTCCATTTAGATTGAAAAAATTCCAAATGAGAAAAAAAATACTCTAAAAGGAATTAAAGGTTCGTTTGTAAAATTAAGAATTGTGGAAGATCCACATGAGAATTGCAAATGTTTGGCCAAATAACTTAATTTGAAAATTCTCTGCTGTTTGTCCTAATTTGGCACATAGATTGCTTTGCCTTGTCAAATTTCCAGTTTGATGAATAAATAGATTTTTTTCAAAAAGGGAAGCAGCCAAGAGTTCAAACATTATAGGGATGCCCATATCAGCTTCCCCTGCTCTCCAACAGCCTCCATATTTTTTTGTTATGTATAAATAAAGCACGTGGGACTCACCACCATATCACAATGCTGATGTTACTGTATATGCCTTTCTGCTTATTTTGTAATCATGTCACATGTGTTGTCATGTGTCTAGAAGATGTCTAGAGACAGATAGGATAAACCTTGGCTGTCAATAGATAAAGAAAATTAGGCCAGTCTATCTTTTTGTGTCCATCCCTCTATCTATCAGTCTGTCTGTCTATCTTCCTATCTATCAAAATGCCTATTTTTCTTTCTGTATGTCTGTCAGTTATTCTAACTGTCTGTATATCTACCTGCTGACTCCCATGGTACATTTTAATATGTTAGTGCTATATATGTGATCTAATATGAATTATAAATACAATTGTGTGGTCCAACTTGTACTGTCAAAATCTTAGACAAATGAGCCCATGAATATAAGTGCAATGTCTTTGATGTAAACTTGTCTTTACGAATATCTAGCTTTTTCCACTTAATTTATACACTGTGAGCTGTTTTAGAGTTACAAAAATGCAGTAGCAATGTGATTACTGAACTTCTGTCACTGTCAAGACTGGTAAATTATACGTCCGCACCCTGGGCTGTTTCCAAGATGTTTCAAGGCAGACATGATCTTAAAGCGTGCACAAGCTGTTCCTTTATCATTAGCATGCCAAACTTGTTTTTTATCCCTTGTTGGAATTTCACAATTTATGGTCACTTTCACTCCATAATAGCTCTTTTATGATCTTTAAATAAAAGTATAGCAGGGCCACAGAACAGACCTTCAGCATAGTTAATAGTAGTACTATTATAAAATAAACAAACATATTAAGTATAAATGAAGTGCACATCCAGTTTTGAACAGTGCAGAGTGCAATTAGAAACCCTTCATCATTCCATCTACTGATGGTCCACAACATCCCATCATCCTAACTAGAGTGTGTTCCTTATTTGCTTGGTTTTGACCTGACTCAGTTTGATTGTTCTGGTTTATTATGTTCCCCCACTTTGGCTTGCCCCTCCGTTCTTTCGTACCACTTTGAGCTTAGGCTTGTTCCTTCTTATCTGCTGCAGGTTTGTTTTCGCCTCTCTTGGCACCACACTAAGCCTGCCCAACCTAAAGACCAGTAATATGTTGATATCCTATTTGTTTGTCCTGTTCTCTGGGTGCTAGGTTAACTGATACTGACATCTAGTATCAAATGCCAGTTACATTATTACTTTAAGTCTAACTACATGTAAATCTATCTAAGCTGTATAGATGAGATGTTTACTTGTTAAAACTGCAGAACAAGAAAAAAGGGATAGCAGTGTTGTCCAAAGACGCCACTGGCCCCCCTTAGAAAGTTACCGAGGTATCCAGGGGCATGAACCCCAAATAATGTAAATACAAATGAAAAAGAAAAAAGTGGAGTGGTCACTCCCTCCGCAGCATGTGGGTGGTTGTCCACTTCACCATATGATATCTCTTTAAGAGTATAAAAATATCATGTTTCATATATGGTGGGCTTGTACGGGACTGAATAATATCAAGATGCAAATGATAGGCCTAATGAAAAGTATTTTTAAGGAGGTTGATGTAATTAGTCCCCAAATGTTTTTGTTTAATATGGACTATAAATCATGTGATAAAAAACAAAAATATATTATGACACACATATTCCTTGCAATAAAAATCAATATCGCTAGAGCATAGAAATCACCTAATCCACCACTTTGGCAAGACATATTGGAACAAATAAGGTTCCAATATAACATGGAATTCAATCCTTTATATAATTCCTCCATTAGAAATCTAAGAGAGTTGTGGTTACCCTGGACTTCCAAATTTCCTATATAACAATGAACTGTTAGGTTAAGGTTCGACCCACACCGAGTCTCGTAAATGTGATTTAGTGTTTTTTTAAATTGGATTGTGAAATATAGTTAAGGCTATAGATAAATAATATGGTTATTTATAAATGTTGTATCAATGTAAATTTTGTACAATTAATGTCAATATGATATATATGTATCAGGAAAATGTATAAATAAAATAAATATTAAAAAAAGAGATATCCACAGCTCAGAACCAATGTAATTATGTAAATGTAGAATATTATTATTATTATTATTAAAAAAAGTATAAAAATCCATATATATATGGTACAATCTTTATTAAGCCAAATACGTAAATACACAAACAAACTACACGTGAAAGTCTCCTCAATATAAGGAGACAAAAAAATATATATGTGAACAACAAGTCATAATATACCTTTAAAAGCTGGGTAGCTTTTATTAAATCCTTGATTTAATACACAATCTGGTTGCTTAAGTTTTACACAGACCCTGCTCACAGATACTACGCCCTCAATAGGAATAGCATTATACTGTGCGGGGGGAGTGGGGGGAGGTTGTATCTAACACTTTAGCCTCCTCCTGTTAATAGAGTGATCTCTATTTTTAGTCACACTATTTATTATTTTTGGCCACATTATATACTCTTCTGTCAATTTTGAAGTACTATATATATATATATATATATATATATATATATATATATATATATATATATATATATATATATATATATATATATATATATATATATATATATCTAAGCCACTGGTAGATTTGGAGTCTATATAAGTACATTTTTGACAGTTTCTTGTGGCTCCTTACATTTAGTCTACCCAGCTTTTAAAGGTATATTATCACTTGGTGTTCACATATATATTTTTCTGTCTCCTTATATTGAGGAGACTTTCACATGTAGTTTGTGTATTTACGTATTTGGCTTAATAAAGATTGTACCATATATACAAATTTTTATACTCTTAAAGAGATATCATATGGTGAAGTGGACAACCACCCGCATACTGTGGAGGGAGTGACCACTCCACTTTTTTCTTTTTCATTTGTACTTGTTAAAACTGGTCTCTCTCTCTAAGTCTCTCTCTGTCATGCTACACATTAGATAGATATTTTGAGAAATACATTGATACTGCATTGAGTACTTTGTGCTCCCATGCAAACTGCAATGTATGGCTGTTTTAAACTTTTTCTACATTTCGGACAACTCATAAGGAACTACAAAGAGAGGAGACCCACGTATATCTTGATATCACAGCAGTACTGCAGACAGATAGTGCTTTCACTGTACTATGTATAGGTAATATGACCAACAAATGGTGTCGTCACTGTATTATGTTTTCCATAAAATAACAAAGGGAAGGTATGTGCACTCAATGGTCAATCCAAAGCAGACTTTACTAGACACAAAAGGGCCCTTTCCTGTGTAATAAGTCTTCTTTGGATTAACCACTGACTGCTGTTCTATGTAGTAAATTCAGCTAAAATGTCCACTTGAAGATCTGACAGTCTTTTATTGTCTAAGTGTCCATCTTGACTTACATCACAATTCCAGAATGAGAGCATCAATATTCCTGCATTCAGTGGTTGAAGAAGCTCTAGAAGTGCATAATAACATTATGCATTGCAGGAGGAAATAATCTAAAACAAATCCCACTTCTGCCACCAATTTGTATTCTCTGGGTTCTTGAATAATAGTGAATGCTGACACCAGATCTTTAACCATTAAGGACCAAACTTCTGGAATAAAAGGGAATCATGACATGTCACACATGTCATGTGTCCTTAAGGGGTTAAAGGAACACTATAGTCACCTAAATTACTTTAGCTAAATAAAGCAGTTTTAGTGTATAGATCATTCCCCTGCAATTTCACTGCTCAATTCACTGTCATTTAGGAGTTAAATCACTATGTTTCTGTTTATGCAGCCCTAGCCACACCTCCCCTGGCTATGATTGACAAAGCCTGCATGAAAAAAAACCTGGTTTCACTTTCAAACAGATGTAATTTACCTTAAATAATTGTATCTCAATCTCTAAATTGAACTTTAATCACATACAGGAAGCTCTTGCAGGGTCTAGCAAGCTATTAACATAGCCGGGGATAAGAAAATCTTAATTAAACAGAACTTGCAATAAAGAAAGCCTATTTAGGGCTCTCTTTACAGGAAGTGTTTATGGAAGGCTGTGCAAGTCACATGCAGGGAGGTGTGCCTAGGGTTCATAAACAAAGGGATTTAACTCCTAAATAGCAGAGGATTGAGCAGTGAGGCTGTAGGGGCATGTTCTATACACCAAAACTGCTTCATTAAGCTAAAGTTGTTCAGGTAACTATAGTGTCCCTTTAACCCTTTAACCCCTTAAGGACACATGACATGTGTGACATGTCATGATTCACTTTTATTCCAGAAGTTTGGTCCTTAAGGAATCGTGACATGTCACAAATGTCATGTGTCCTTAAGGGGTTAAATGAACAGCTTTACTTTTACTTCTAGTAAACACTTACTAATAACTGCCACCACATTGCAAAACAACCAGTTTGCAGTAATTCAGTCACCTTGACTTCTAAGCCTGGAGGCTACTTCACAGGCTAGCTTCCTAACGTAGCATAGTCACATAACATATTATTTGCTATACTTATATCATCACTGGTTGTTACATTTTATTTACATTTTTTTTGATGATTTGCACCCAAAATTCCCATGGTAAAGAAAAAAAAAAGCTGTATTTTATTTAATTAAAAATACATGTTAAAGTGATCAGCATCAGGTATTAAGGGTTTTACATGATGTTGCATGATGTTGATGTTCCACTTTAATGAGCACCAGACCAAAAAACAACAAATAGTGTGTCTGATATACATGTCAGGTTTTACTTATACATTGTTTTCCAACTATTATTTACTGTCATGTTATAACACATAAAATTCTCTGGGTACAAGGTGAACAAAACTCGAATCCAAGAGAGATGTCATCATTAAGTAATTCATCCCTCAAGAACAAAAATATATTGAAAAATGTAGTGTGTTTTCTTTTGCTGTGCCGTATTCTGCAAATACCAAATTACTCTATTCAGTGAAACAATTGTACATCACTGATCTGGCAATTAAAGGGACAAATTGAGACTGATTTTGGAAACTGATAATTCCCAGGGTAAAAAATGAGCACATCTGTTAACAAAATAAATAAAGTAATTCCACTTAGCAAGCGTGTTCTATTCTTCTCCTAAAGTAGAGGTTTTGAATGGAGCAAACATCAGTTCAGCAATTAAAGTTGTGACAAAGTACAATAGTTTGAGCATTGTGTTATCTGCACATAATGGAACAAATGTATCTAGACAATACTGCCTTTTCAGTACACTGATTACCCAAAAGCCCCTTTCCACACAGCTGCTAAAACAACTAGATACTGTACAGGATAAAATTCACTTAAAGAAACAGTATGCATCTAAAAATACGCCATTCATATAAGCTTTAGCACTACCCATTTAAATTAAGTTATTCGGACAGTTGCCCCTTTGGCCATTTTTTCCAGATGACCATGTTCCAAATGTTCAACTGGTGTTGGGAAGTACATACATAGTGATGCTCAGCATGATGTAGTATTAATGTGGTGCAGTGAATCAATAAATCACAAAATGGATCCCAAAAGAACTACCATGAGTAATCAGTTGATTTGCACAGGCTTGATTTGATTCAACATGCTGTCCTTATATATGTACCTCTGGCAACTTATGGCAGTGATGTAAGTACAAACAAAACGTCATTTTTAAATCGACATCTCACACCCTTTCAGAACTTTTGAGGTTGCAGACCACAGGTCCAGTTGATAATAAAGGGTTGCACAAACTTTAAGCCATGTGTTTGACAAGGACCCTTTACAATTCCAGACCGACACCTCTTGCATGGAGTACTACTGTACTCATAGAAAGTCCAATGCCCTTCCTGCAATGTTTAATAAGCAGAAGAATGTTGGTGTGATCCTGCAGTCCACAACTCCCATGTGTTCCCTGTCACCACTGCCAAATGAAAACATAGTTGACATGGCTAGCTATTCTGGTCTCACTTCTCTTTTTAATATTTGGCGATCTAGACAACTTACTTAAAGGGATACTATATTATTAGAACCACTACAGCTTAATGTAGTAAGGAGATGCTGATTGTCAGAGCATGGCTTGGGAATGCGTCCCTGGCAGGGCAAATCAGAGAAGAATGACGGAGAAGCGCAGGTGGAGTGGAGGTGGCCAAAGAGTAACGCCCACACAGGAAAGGAGTAAATCTCTACATTTTACCTTGAATAAACCATGTACCTTAATGATATATAGTGTATTCAATATATATGGGAGCAATTTAAGGTAAGCAAAAAATTTTATTATAGGTTCACTCTAAAAAGATTCTTTGAACACAGGTGACTGCCTATCATACATAATGCACCAAACCCATAAACAACTGGACCAACATTCCTATAGCAATATCTGAAACATGTGTCTTCATATATCTAACCATCTGCCTACTGCAAGACAACAGTCCCACAGACAGTTGTGTAACCATCTGGAGTTTGGTACCAGCAGCACTATCAACAAGAAAGTCATCTCCAAGCAGGCCCGGAATGGCCATAGGGCACGGCAACACTCCGTGTCTCGCGAGACTGAACTCTAACCCCACAGGCTAGAGTTCACTCACCACTAGGACCACCAGGGATGGATGGCAGCAGCAGCAGGATCCCCCCTCCCAGGCATAAGGTAAGAAGGAAGGGGGGATATAATCACTCAAGTAACAGCAACCTCACACACACTCTGCACCCCTGACACTCACAGCACCCTCACTCACACTCACACACACACACTGCACCCCTGACACTCACAGCACCCTCACACTGCACTCCTGACACTCACAGCTTCCTCACACGCATACACTGCACCCTCACACACAGCTTCCTCACAGGCACATAGCACCCTCACGCAAACACAGCACCCACTCACACACAGCATACACGCACTGCACCCATCACACACACAGCATACACGCACTGCACCCATCACACACACAGCACCCTTACCCATATAGCACCCTCACACAAACACAGTACCCATCACTCACACACAGCACACACACACTACACCCCTCACACACACACTGCACCCCTCTCGCACACACACTACACCCCTTACACACACACACACAGCACCCTCACACACACTGCACAATATGCTTTCCTAGCATTAAATTTGCTTGCGCTGTGCAGAACAAATACAGGGTCTTTTTCTCATGCTAGAGCTCTTCAGCAGGGCTCTGCGCATGGTCTACCCTAGAAAAGCATTGAACCAACATGCTCACTTTGTAATGGGGCATGCTTGTCATTGGTGATAACAAAATATACCCTATCTGGCCCGCCCCCTGCAATTAAAAAAATTTTCTTCCCAGTCGGGCCCTGTCTCCAAGGTTGTAGATGGAAGAGCTGGTCAGGACAAATTCCGTGAGCTGTGTAACCGTAACTACAAGAAGATGAAAAATTAGGTAAAATAGATGCTGGTGGGAGATTAATTACTTCTCAGGTGAAAAGTACCGTGATTGATTGAGACATTTTAATTATTATGCAACAATGCAAGAGTAGAAAAATAAAAAAGAACAAGAATAAGTTGCTTGCAACATTTTCTCAAAAGTTATAGTTGAAACCATCAATCCCAGGTAGCCTTAAAGACAAGCCTTTAATACACTGAACAAAATTATAAACGCAACACTTTTGGTTTTGCCCCCATTTTTCATGAGCTGACCTCAAAAATCTAAGACTTTTTCTATGTACACAAAAGGTCTATTTCTCTCAAATATCGTTCACAATGCTGTGTAAATCTGTGTTAGTGAGCACTTCTCCTTTGCTGAGATAATACATCCACCTCACAGGCGTGTCACATGAAGATGCTGATTAGACAGCATGATTATTGCACAGGTGTGCCTTAGGCTTGCCACAATAAAAGGCCACTCTAAAATGTGCAGTTCTGTCACACAGCACAATGCCACAGATGTTGCAAGTTTTGAGGGAGAGTGCAATTGGCATGTTGACTGCTGGAATGTCCACCAGACTGTCCACCAGAGTTTAATTTCTCTACCATAACCCATCTCCAAAATCATGCAAATCGCAGACTTTCTTTCTGTGTCTCTGCAAGGCTGGTGCTCTGAGAAATTTTCTGTCTTTTGAGTTTAAATTCACTGAGATAACCAAACCAGGAAGTAACAGGACAAGTTGTCTGATTGACAACCAAGGGGGTGTAACAAGGTTAATTTAGAAAAGTGTAAATTTCTATTAAAACGCTAAAATTATATAGGTGTTTGGATAAAATCTTACACTGTAAAGCAAATTTGGTTATATGAAGCAAAATATGTTTTGATTCACTGTTCTGGCGTTGCTAGTTCTAGTATGCTGTTTTAGATCACGGGTAACTGATGACACACGTGTTAAACAATTTGGGAGTTCCTGAGTTGCAGCATACAGCCTGTGGTATGGTGTTTCAACACGCTACATGCCCATTTTAATCAGACTCACTTATAAATATATGCGTACTTCAAGGTTATTTGGAGGTAAACGTGCATTAAATACTAAACAAAAAGTGTGTGTTTGCTACACACATCCCTGATCACATAAATACTATATTCTATTCCATGTGTATCAGAAAATCATAATGTAGTTCAGATTCATTTTTCCTATAAACTTTTTTTTTTCTTCTTTTTTCCCCATCTGACTTTTTCTTTGAAGCTCGGATGACTGAGAAGGAGGATCTCATAAAGCAAGCTGTAAGTGCCATTTATATGATTCATAACTATAAGAGACATCTGCTTGCCTCCATTCTCTATTCTAAAACACTACAATTTATTGCCCAATTATTACTATTGAACAGGGTTTTCCAACTGGAGACTCGTGGGCTGAATATATACCGTAGAGCTTTACAAACATCCCCCAGTCTGCTTTTATGATGTTACATCATTGATTTAAAAGCATCCATCTACCTCCCCCCCCCCCCCAACAAGTTATATACTTGTGAGTGATATATGACCTTCCGTATAAAGAACAAGTTATTTAACATTTAAATAGATCATTTTCTGATTGTTTAACAGATTCTTGAAGAACCGTATGTGTGAAGTGTGTCCTTTTTGAAGTCATTTTATAAAGTGCCGATTTCAATACAAACCAGCATTTTTTTTAAATGATCCTTGTTACACCTCCATGGCTGTCAGTAAAACAGCCAGTCATGAATTTCCCTGGTCGTTTAGCTCTCTAGAGCTAAACTCAAGAGACTTGCAATTGTCAAGAAAAGTCTTTGATTGGACAGCCATATAAAGTCTGTGTTGGGGATGAAGGGGGCTTGCAAGCTAGCCAGATGCACTGGCTCT
>OW240920.1:56475485-56691947 GCA_933207985.1 Pelobates cultripes | reverse complement strand
CTATTCAATCTATAACAGTGAAAAAAGTTTTTTGTTTTTAAATCCAAGCTATTGTGACACCAGATGTAATTGGTGGCACTGACTGGGGAAATGGGCACTGTGAGCCTGACACAGAAGCTGGCAGCGGTGGCAGACAACTAAGTGCATTTACATTAGATAGAAAAAAAAAATCCAAAAAAAGCATACCCTTATCCCTAACCTAGCTATGCTTTTCCCTATCTTATGAACAGCAGCTACACTTTCCCTCCTCTTACTAAACATGCAGCTTGAGAATGAATCTAAAATGGATGCCTTCCAGGAGGTGGGAGGGTCTGCTAGGGAGGGTGTGCTGCTAATTGGCTGGAATGTGTCTGCTGACTGTGAGGTACAGGGTCAAGTTTACTCAATGATGACGAATAGGGGGCGGGTCGAACCGCGCATATGTTCGCACGCCGTGGCGAACGCGAACATGCTATGTTCGCCAGGAACCGTTCGCCGGCGAACCGTTCGGTACATCACTATTAATGACCCACGTTGCCATACTTATATCAGATCAGTTGTGTTAGAGAGTTTTCTGGGTCACAAGTTAGTTCTCTAGTGACTATTACTAAGACCTCCCAACAGTCCAAATGTAGGCAGGACAGTCTATATCAATGGTCCCTGTCCAGTCATCTTGGGTTAGTTGCCTGTTCCCTTTTGGGGACTCCAGGGACACTGTCCCTAGCAAGCAAAGAGCAAGCATATTATTAGGGCATTCAGGACACTAGGAACCTGCAGAGACTGCAGAGACATTGCTCCCTGCAGGGTCTGCCATGGTGGGCTGGCCTACATCATTTGCAGGGAGCTTGACGTGCCTATTCTTCAGGTGAACAGCCCCCTTTTATGTGTGGGTCCATTCTTTTGGGAAATTTGCATCATTTGCCGTCCCCTTTCACACCAACCACCTGCATCATGCTTCATGGGACGCCGATGTTTGGGGGTATACCATAACCGGAAAGGTGAATAGACCATTCTGTTTTCTTTTTTCAAAATGCTTGTATGGTAATATTTACACCTCAATAATTATTGAGTAACTTGTTGCACCATTTGTTTATCCATGAAAAACAAATCTACTGTGTCGTGTCTCCAGCATGTTAACTCTTTAATGCCACACCCTGTTGTAGTTTGTCCAGGCCTAAATATTCAGAGAATTTTTAACATTTTTGCTATGTAAAATAATATATATATATAATACTTTTTTCCCTCTATCTCCTCTAATGCATCTGCACATATTCCATGTTTAGATGACATGCCCCCAATATGTTGACTTTAGAGGGATACTGTAGTGCCAGGAATACAAAGCTGTATTCCTGGCACTGCCGATCCCTATGCCTCACCCCTCCCTAACGCCCCCCTCCCCGGGCGTTAGGGAGGGGTGAGGCATAGGGATCGGCAGTGCCAGGAATACAGCTTTATTTACTTACCTTATCCCAGCGATGACTCTCGGCGCTGGATCGAAGCTTCGCCACCTACTCCATCCCGCAACAAGCTGGTCTAATGCGCATGCGCAGCAAATGCCGCGTGCACATTAGACCTCCCCATAGGAAAGCATTGAATCGATGCTTTCCTATGGGGAAAAATCTGACGCTGGAGGTCCTCATGCAGACCGTGAGGACGTCCAGCGTCAGATAACAGACCAAAAGTCTGTTGGGATTCCGGAAGCGCCCCCCAGTGGCTGTCTGATAGACAGCCACTGAGGGCAGACTTAGTGCTGCGATGTAAACATTGCAGTTCTCTGGAACTGAAATGTTTAACATTGCAGCACTAGGTGCAAAAGGGACACAGCACCTGGACCACTTCAAGGAGTTGAAGTGGTCTGGGTGCCTTCAGTGTCCCTTTAAATTTGGAATTCACTTTGAATTCTCCCTTTAGTGAATAACCCTGCAGTAATAATAACCATTTTAACCCAAGAAATCCACCAGAGTGTATTAAATTCTGCTATTTGGGACAACATTTCGTAGATAATTTCCCAAAGCACCACAACTTTTTGTTTACTTATTCCACCCTTCTGTGTTTTCTCGTTTTTTTTTTTTTTTTTTTTAAACCCTCTAGGTATTTATTACACTTTAAGGAGTGCTCAATAGGTGCTAGTTTCCTTACACCATTTGCTTACACTTTTAAATCAAGTCTACTACAGTCTATTTCTTGCGGGGTAATTTACGTCTTATCATAATTGCACCATCTCGTTAGTGCTGTAATACAATGTTCGCTAAGTGTCTTGTAGTCATTATCTACATTTATTGCCTCTGAAAGACTGTTAACCCCAATATTTTAATAATGTTGTAATTCATTTCACAGCCCAAACAACATTTGCTAAATGCGAGATTACACATGTGGTCTCTTTTACTCTTTACTCCCAGACCATTTGTAGTCTGAAGCATGCATGTGATTGACAAAGAATCCCACTGATGACCTTGATATGACCTAATATTCTAAACATCTCACAGCAGTTACACAGTGAAGCAAATGTGCTGAGATTGCAGATTGCAGTGTGATTTTTTCCAATGAGGATGTCATAATCTCCATTTTAAAGAAAGTGATTGATTACAGCCAGCAGGGCAATAATCTGTTCTTTGTGTATCATTAATTGAACTCCTGCTATAATGGTCTCTTTCAATTGTTAACTCGGGTTCTGATTACCCTATCAAGCAAACTGAAGGTTATAACGGCTTTTCTAGAACTGATTCAACACACCAAGGTTCCAGTGCAAATACTGCATTTTTTTGTATGGAAGATTCATAAAACGGAATATATATTAAATGAACACGCCAAGAATCATGATCACTATAGGCCTGGAATGCTCTGATCCCCATTCCACCCTCGTCCTCCGCAATGTAAGTAGTCAAACCCATTTTGAACAGTTTGACTTCTGACCTGGGGTCTGCTGCTCCCTGTCTCCACTACCGCCTTCAGAGAGTGTACGGTCTCTGTCTGAGCTAAGCCTGGAGGTACCGGGCTTAGCTCATTGGCTAAAAGTAATCAGCTGAAACTCTCAGCCAAAGAGCTAACCCTTAGCTCAGGAGAGATAACGGAAGGCCCAAAGAAGTGGCTTCTGGCTGCCTGAAGGCCACAGTTCAGGCAGGGAGCAGCATCCAAGCAGTCACCAGGTAAGAAGTCAAACTATTCTAAAAGCATGATGTAGTGGTTATGGTGCATGGAGTGTTTCTTTAAAGTTAAAATAATGCAGCCTTGTCTGGGTTATAGAAACATTTTATTAGCTTTTTCAACCTCAAATCTCACTGTCTGTAATTGATGGGTTCTGAAGATATAGTAAACGACTAGACTGAAGGCCTGGCTGCATTATGGCTGCTATGACTAATGGAGTAGTTGAATAAATTACTTATTACGTAAAAAGAAATAGACCAGAGAGAGAGGCTCATGGTAGGTGGACCTCTTCCTGATTAAGGGAATAGATACTGACAATTTCTGTGCAAGTGCAGCAGCTTTGAAATCTTTAAATCTTTGATTATTTTACTTATTTTCATAATTTTTAACACATTATCTATCTACTCAATTAACTAGACATAATAAAACATCAAAGGATATTTGCAGAGAGCTGTTTTAAGCTGAATACCCTTTGCTGTCCTTTCATGACACCAAATATAGTTTGCCCTACCAATAATTTAATTTCAATTTAACATTGTACCAATAATTTCATTTTAGTTTAACACTGTATTGTAGACTGTGACATGACCAATAATTTGTCAATGCACACATGATTCTAATGGAACCTTCTAGGAATGCTGTCCTAGACAATTACCTAGGAACCTATGGCAATTCAATTCTTTAACACAAACAGTAATAAATATGGAAAACACAAGAGGCCAGAAGGTGGGGAGAAAGAACTTACCCACCTCCCGTCTCTCGCGTAAATAAGGTCACCTAGACTGGGTAATAGGGGGTAACCTAAGAAATTATTAAGTAGAATATAATACCCAAAAAACTAAGTGTAAAGATAACAAAAAAACAAAAACTTATTAAAGTCTATTACAAACCTAGGACCAGACAAATGTATCTAGAATCTCATATGGAGAGAGGTGTAGCATGCTAAATGGCTAATAATTAGCCTAATAAGGTAAAGGTCCTAACAAAAAAAGGGGACGATAGACTAAACAGTGCACACCTCAGGGGATAAGAGAAAAAGAGAAATGGAAGGAGGGAAGGGAGGGAGGGTTAATTAAATAGGTACAAAGTATGCAGTAACCCAAAGAGGAGTTGTAAAACCCCAAATTACGTAAAGGGATGCAAACAACAGTACTAAACCCATAAATAGAAACCTCTTCCCAAACCAATAAAAACCCAAAAGACAACCATCTCTCTAAGCTCACCCTCTGTCTCCTATATAACACCTTACTAGTATCAGGCTTAATATTCCAATGTTGAAATGGAAAAACTCATTAAATCTGACACATACAAGAAAAAATTCATGCAGATTATAACCACTAGACAAAAGTCAGTGATTAAATAGTCAGCTTGGCAATATGCATCGAGGGAACAACTGGAGGGCCATATCATATGAGAATACTAAGTTACCACTATAATGTATCGAAGATTCGACAAATAATGTTGCCAATATTGGCAACATTATGTGTCGAATCTTTGATATTGGCAACATTATATGTCGAATCTTCGATACATTATAGTGGTAACTTAGTATTCTCATATGATATGGCCCTCCAGTTGTTCCCTCGATGCATATTGCCAAGCTGACTATTTAATCACTGACTTTTGTCTAGTGGTTATAATCAGCATGAATTATTTCTTGTATGTGTCAGATTTAATGAATTTTCCCCTTTGAACATTGGAATATTAAGCCTGATACTAGTAATGTTTATCCATAAAGTCAGCTCAGAACACTAAGGGTTAACTTCTCTGAACCCGGTCATATCATATCAGATAATTCCGGCCGCTCACGATTATGCTCTATGGGCAGGGACCGTGGAGTTTATACCACGCCTCCACAATACTATTGGTGAGACGACCGGAATAGCTGAACGCAGCTATTGGCTGGCACACAGGTGAATGTAATTCACAACGGGTATATATTATACCACCGGGATAGCCTCAATTGCGATACCCCTGAGGACGGCGTGCGGTCACGCCGAAACGCGCGTCGGGTTTATTCATTTTTATTTTTTTGTTAGCACTTATGAGCACTCTGCACTTATGATATCTTAGTATTATCTACCTGGGGCTACAGATATTTAGGTTGAGTTACTAGATCAGAACACCCACGAAGGTGTTATATAGGAGACAGAGGGTTAGCTTAGAGAGATGGTTGTCTTTTGGGTTTTTATTGGTTTTAGAAGAGGTTTCTATTTATGGGTTTAATACTGTTGTTTGCATCCCTTTACGTAATTTGGGGTTTTACAACTCCTCTTTGGGTTACTGCATACTTTGTACCTATTTAATTAACCCTCCCTCCCTTCCCTCCTTCCATTTCTCTTTTGCTCTTATCCCCTGAGGTGTGCACTGTTTAGTCTATCGTCCCCTTTTTTTGTTAGGACCTTTACCTTATTAGGCTAATTATTAGCCATTTAGCATGCTACACCTCTCTCCATATGAGATTCTAGATACCTTTGTCTGGTCCCAGGTTTTTAATAGACTTTAATAAAGTTTTTGTTTTTTTGTTATCTTTACACTTACTGTTGAGATTGGACTGGGTCCTTCTCCTATTGCCTATCTTCTAGTAAGGTAGCTTTTTGGGTATTATTTTGTACTTTAAAACAAACAGAACTAATCCGTGAACCAAGAACTGCTTCAGAAAAACACATTTCAGAATATAGCTGAGTTGCAGAATTTTCCTACATTCAGCTGTTTGGGTTTAAAAATTAAAACTCACATATAATTCAGATGAATAGCTAGTTTAGTAAACACCCATGAACGTGAAAGATATAGTGCATGATATTACAAATTTTCCATAGATGTTACGCTATTAAATAGTACTCTTAATATTTCATTTATATTACCTTATCGCTTTGTTTCGAACATACTTATTAGCATCATAAACACTTATTCTGAATGGCTAGTCAAGTTATGAGAAAGGTTCTTGTAGGCGAACAATTAATGCAAAATAAATAAACATAAAAGCTATTAAATGAAATATTTTAAAGAATGTTAGTTAAATACTCTACATAGATAGAGCTTTATTTTCTGTTGATTACAATCAATTTTATCGGTTTAGGTGAGTAAAGCTATTCCGCAGAGGAAATCAACTGTATTTTTGTATCTGGACAGATTTTCATAGTGAATACAGTAAATTGAGTTGTTTGTTAACAAACACATTATAGAATGTAGTTGTTTGTAACATTACGCTAAAACGAGTCCTTGCTTTCCTGATTGAAGTCTGTAAAATTAGAGATGCAGTTAATGTATAATTAATGCTTGTAGTTATTCTGTGTCAAGTGCTTAAGGCTGATCTGTGGTCAATGAAGCTGAAAGTTGGGTACCTGATAGTTCTGGGCAACGAACCAAACTGTTGTTGCTATCAGCACAAAAACATAACCCTATCCTTTAAGACCTGCAAATACTTTAACCACAAGAGGGTCAAATATACAACTCGGAAATTTTTGTGAAAAAAAACGGAAAAAAAACATTGTGAATCTATTCTACTTTTATGTTGATTATAACAATATTTGGAACCTCCAGCAATTGTTGGAATTAAATTCCTTTATAGATTCAGCCAACATGATGTTGTTCAGCTGTTGTCAAACTACAACTGTTCTTGTCCGTTCTTGATTTTAAATATAAAAATAAATATAAAATAAAAACACTCATATTTATTTCACTAATGTCATACAAATAAGGTAGAAAGAAGACAGTATGAATAAACAACATTTCATTAATTCATAGGTTAATAATTGTTTATTATATAAAATTCCACTTGCTCCAAGAATTTTTTTACAATGGTTTGAGAAATATTATAAATTTGCAAATTCAGTTTGCTAGTTCAGTGCTAGATCAAGAAATTGGGTTTAATCCACAGTTTCAGTCCACTGAAAGAAGCCCCAAGAGGAGGACTACGAAGATTAGACAGAAATTGGTTAACGAAGACTCGGCTCTGCTGTTACCAGACGGAAGGTGACTGGTTTTTCTTCCATTTTGATCCAGTTGGTTCCGTACTTGCTTGTTATATGGAATGTCATCAATATCCAGATCATAATCCAAATCTAGCAGAAAGAGAGAAAAGACAAAGGAATAAGGATGTTCTATATTTTCAACAAGCCGCTGATACTGTATTTGACATTGTCCAATATAAAGGAAGGATGGAAAGACAAAGAATAAAATGTTTTGTTTCTCAAACTGTTTCCAGAATGGTACCACTAGGTGTAGATTAATAAACCCTCATGCAAAGTAACCCTAAAAAATTTTGATTGTATTATCCATAATAATGACAAATTCTTATTATTATAATGTTATTTTTTATATAGCGCCAACAAATTCTGCAGCACTTTACAGTGGGTGGACGAACAAACATGTAGTTATAACCAGACAAACTGTACACACAGGAACAAATAGTTAAACTCAAATGCTATTAACTTGTAAAATTAGTCAGGGTCTGAAGTACCTCTTGATAGCATCATGGGAAAACAAAACTTTCCATTCAAGTCAAATATGTGGAAATATCGTCTTCAGATTGAGGATTACCATGCGCTTGCTTGAAACCTCTTCATTTAAAATGAATGATCTCCTATACTGGGTTTCCCCTTATCCCCTCTATTCATTAATCTGGCACAAGATCTCTATATTTTTCATAACATGTAGTTTTCCAGGGCATTGTAATTAACTCCACCCTTCTTAAACTCACTGATTTGTTGATATTCTTTTATAACCTGAAAACCCTAGGAGATTGTTGCCGTAATTATTGAAATGATAGAGAGATATGGTATTATCATGGGATTATGATAAATTGTTCTAAATTAAGGGCATAATTTCTCACCCCCCTTGAGAGTCCACCTAACTCCCCTACCTTCAATCTCACATGGGAGCTGGATCAATTTACATATTTGGGTCCCTTAATTTCCAAACCTTTTAACTAGTCCATTCCATTAATATCCAAAACATTACTGATAACATCGAACATGTTCTCAATTTCTTTTGGATCAACAGCAGTAATACAGTGGTGGGTTGTTACTTCACTTTGCCATCCACCAAAACCAGAATCTGACAATTTATATGGAAAAAAGAAAACATGAACAATTGCCCTAAGGGTAATTATTCACAGGTAGGGCAAGAGTCATATATAAAAATTAAATAAAACAAAATTCTTTATTAATACAGAGCACTAGGATTATGGATAAGGGAGAGCATAAACAAGATTTAGATTTAAAAAATGTATAAACCTGGATACTCCTGTATATGAGCTATTTTGTTTTACGATTATCTAGGATTCCTTTTTGTATTCCCTCTCTTAAGCTCTTCTGCCTTATTAACAGGGATTTTATTATAGATCTCCGGCTTCATTCTATATGTACTTATACAATTATTTTATCTCAATGTTTATGTGTGCATTCACTTCTGTATCTGGGATCCTAGTGCTCTGAATTATTAGTCAATTACCCAAATAAAGATTTTTGTTTTTGTTTTTATAGAAACATAGAAACATAGAATGTGACGGCAGATAAGAACCATTCGGCCCATCTAGTTTGCCCAATTTTCTAAATACTTTCATTAGTCCCTAGCCTTATCTTATAGTTAGGATAGCCTTATGCCTATCCCACGCATGCTTAAACTCCTTTACTGTGTTAACCTCTACCACTTCAGCTGGAAGGCTATTCCATGCATCCACTACCCTCTCAGTAAAGTAATACTTCCTGATATTATTTTTAAACCTTTGTCCCTCTAATTTAAGACTATGTCCTCTTGTTGTGGTAGTGTTTCTTCTTTTAAATATAGTCTCCTCCTTTACTGTATTGATTCCCTTTATATATTTAAATGTTTCTATCATATCCCCCCGACTCGTCTTTCCTCCAAGCTATACATGTTAAGATCCTTTAACCTTTCCTGGTAAGTTTTATCCCGCAATCCATGAACCAGTTTAGTAGCCCTTCTCTGAACCCTCTCTAAGGTATCAATATCCTTCTGAAGATACGGTCTCCAGTACTGTGTACAATACTCCAAGTGAGGTCTCACCAGTGTTCTGTACAATGGCATGAGCACTTCCCTCTTTCTACTGCTAATACCGCTCCCTATACATACAACCAAGAATTCTGCTAGCATTTCCTGCTGCTCTATTACATTGTCTGCCTACCTTTAAAGGACCACTCTAGGCACCCAGACCACTTCAGCTTAATGAAGTGGTCTGGGTGCCAGGTCCAGCTAGGGTTAACCCATTTTTTTTATAAACATAGCAGTTTTAGAGAAACTGCTATGTTTATAAATGGGTTAATCCTTCCTCCAATTCCTCTAGTGGCTGTCTCATTGACAGCCGCTAGAGGCGTTTGCGTGATTCTCACTGTGAAAATCACAGTGAGAACACGCAAGAGTCCATAGGAAAGCATTATGAATGGTTTCCTATGAGACCGGCTGAATGCGCGCGCAGCTCCTGCCGCGCGTGTGCATTCAGCCGAATGGGAGGAACGGAGGAGGAGAGTTCCCCGCCTGGTGCTGGAAAAAGGTAAGTTTTAACCCCTTTCCTCTCCCCAGAGCCAGACGGGAGGGGGTCCCTGAGGGTGGGGGCACCCTCAGGGCACTATAGTGCCAGGAAAACGAGTATGTTTTCATGGCACTATAGTGGTCCTTTAAGTCATCAGAAATAATCACTCCTAAATACTTTTCCTCATATGTTGAGGTTAGGACTCTATCAAATATTCTTTACTCTGCCCTTGGGTTTTTACATCCAAGATGCATTATCTTGCACTTATCCACATTAAATGTCAGTTGCCACAATTCTGACCATTTTTCTAGTTTACCTAAATCATTTGCCATTTGGCTTATCCCTCCTGGAACATCAACATATCTTAGTATCATCAGCAAAAAGACATACCTTACCATCAAGACCTTCTGCAATATCACTAATAAAAATATTAAAGAGAATGGGTCCAAGTACAGATCCCTGAGGTACCCCACTGGTGACAAGTCCAAGCTTCGAATATATTCCATTAACTACAACCCTCTGTTGCCTGTACAATCTTTTCCTTTACTGCTTACATACAACCCTTCTCCTACCAGTGAATACTCACCTTTAGGATGTTTGTTGTTTTTTTTTCTTATTCTCCTTAGCTGTCAAATTTATTTGTTTATTTATGTATAAAATATTTTACCAGAAAAGATACATTGTGATTTCTCTCTTTTTCAAGTATGTCCTGGGTCCACAAAACATTGCATTGATACATTATGGTACAATAAAATACAAAAACAATATTAATACACAATATATACAAAATTTAACATAGAACAGGTAGGAAATATACAATCAACCATGACACATGCATTCTGTTTTGAGATATGTAGAGAGGAATCTCTTAAAGGACTTTAGGCTTGGGGAAGATTTTAAAGTGTGCGGGAGGTCGTTCCACAATTGTGGCGCTCTGTAGGAGGAGGAGGATCGGGCTGCTTTCTTTTTGTATTGAGGGAGACTAAATAACGTGCTGGTACTGGATCGGAGGTTATAGGAGGTGGGAACAGCCGAGGAGAGCAATTTGCTCAGGTAGGGTGGGAGTTTCCCAGAAAAGCTCTTAACCCTTTAAGGACACATGACATGTGTGACATGTCATGATTCCCTTTTATTCCAGAAGTTTGGTCCTTAAGGGGTTAAACACATGGCTGGAAAGATGAAGGGTGCGTCTGGATTCCAGCGACAGCCAGTTTAGTTCTTTTAGCATGTCACAATGGTGGGTCCTGTAATTACATTGTAGCACAAATCGGCAGAACGAGTTATACAATGTGTTGAGTTTATTAATGTGGGATTGTGGTGCAGATGCATATACTACATCCCCATAATCAATAATTGGCATCAGCATTTGCTGTACAATCTTTTCCTTTACTGTAGGGCTTAGGCAGGATTTGTTTCTGTACAGGGCACCTAGTTTTGAATAGTTTAGATGCAAGTTTTTCTATGTGGAGGCCAAAGGATAGATTGGGGTCTAACAACATACCTAAGTATTTGAAAGAGTGGACTGCGGTCAGTGTGCTATTTTGAATTTGTTTTGATGGGTAGGTGGGAATTGTGTAATTTGTGTAATTTAAGTACTGTTCCAAAGATCATTGTGACAGTTTTGTCAGTGTTCAGGAAGAGTTTGTTATCCGCTATCCACTTTTCTACCTCTGTAAACTGGTCTTGGAGCACAGCCTTAAGCTGCGGTAGATCGGATTCAGGGTTATGTCCTGGTTTTAGGATCAAGGGTTCTAGCAAAATTTGTTGTGTTTTTCTCGCTTTTTGTGCTGTATCAAAAATAAAATTCCCTATAAGGCATAGTAGATGTTTGCCAAATACAACAAGCTACTGGCCAGTTTGCAGAAAGCAAAAAGACCATTTATTTATTTTTTTAAATCAGTCATACCCTAACTATACAGGTAAATACATGGTCTATATTGTTACAGTATGGGGGTAATTTTCTGCAATTTGGCATTGAGTAGCCTGAGTTGTAAATTACATCTCACGTGGGACTCTCAAAGTCCTGTTCTAGATATTTTGATTAAACAAAAGCAAATGTTAAAAAGAAAAAAAAAACGAATCTTTTTGTGTGCCTTTGTGAAATGATTAGATATCAATCTACAATGCCTGTAGGTTACTAAAATTTGAAAAAAAAAATGTTTTTGTTTGGGCTTTGTGTTCATCAATCTCCAACCCAAGTTCTGAAGACAATCTAGATTATTCAGCAACCAGAGGTGTTTTTTTAGTTTTTCAAATGCATCATAGATCTGTTTATCCCCACTGTCAATTCACACAAGCCTCATCATACCTTTTATCTCAATCCTTTGCATGCAAAGCTTAGATAACCATGCTAAACGGCTCATTTATTGTATACCTAATTGAATTAATTTAATCTCACTGGGTTAGGGAATGCTAAATTGGAAGACAACACATCAAAGCGGTAATACAACAAGCAGAAGTAACATAAAATATTATACTTGAATGTATATTTATTACTGAATGTAAGAATCTCAGTTCAAACACAATTCATTATATACAGGTAATGCCTACAAACTAGATCATTCACTGTGACCTTAATATATATTAAGATAACATTTGACCTATCATGTAAATCAAAAAATTCTCATCCTCAAAAATAATGTCCCCCCTAATTATAGACCAGAAAGTAAATAAAAGATACACATATATATTTATTTATACATATAGATTATATCACCCTATATATATATATATTGTTTGATATAATCTATTGGGTGTATATATATATATAAATAAATATATATATATATATATATATATATATTGTTTGATATAATCTATTGGGTGTATGTATATATATATATATATATTGTTTGATATAATCTATTGGGTGTATATATATATATATATATTGTTTGATATAATCTATTGGGTGTATATATATATATATATATTGTTTGATATAATCTATTGGGTGTATGTATATATATATTGTTTGATATAATCTATTGGGTGTATGTATATATATATATTGTTTGATATAATCTATTGGGTGTATGTATATATATATATGTTTGATATAATCTATTGGGTGTATGTATATATATATTGTTTGATATAATCTATTGGGTGTATGTATATATATATTGTTTGATATAATCTATTGGGTGTATGTATATATATATTGTTTGATATAATCTATTGGGTGTATGTATATATATATATTGTTTGATATAATCTATTGGGTGTATATATATATATATATATATATTGTTTGATATAATCTATTGGGTGTATGTATATATATATATATTGTTTGATATAATCTATTGGGTGTATGTATATATATATTGTTTGATATAATCTATTGGGTGTATGTATATATATATTGTTTGATATAATCTATTGGGTGTATGTATATATATATATTGTTTGATATAATCTATTGGGTGTATGTATATATATATTGTTTGATATAATCTATTGGGTGTATGTATATATATATTGTTTGATATAATCTATTGGGTGTATGTATATATATATTGTTTGATATAATCTATTGGGTGTATGTATTTATATATATTGTTTGATATAATCTATTGGGTGTATATATATATATATATATATATATATATATATATATATATTGTTTGATATAATCTATTGGGTGTATGTATATATATACACATAAGTCAAGTCCCGTGAGTGCTCTCCTGTGTTGCATTTTTTGGCTGGAAATTACCACCTAGGGAAGGAATTGTATTGCAGAGCCTTCGATAGTCTTGCTCATGTTTATATATATATTTCACAACATTTATACCTTTTTAGTATCTTCAGAATTTTAAGTGGATGGCATTTTTTTTACTGCTGCCTTTACGTATTCTATAAGTCCCTAATAAATAAAACCGAATCAAAGATAATCCATGTTAAAAAAAGTATAATTATATACATCAAAAGCTTTCGCTTGCTTGCTCTAGTATAGGTGAGGAAATCAGCCACATATTATTGCTGCCGGTATTTTTAGGTTACTAGGAATACGCTGGGCGATCTTGCTGCCCTCTGAGCTGATCTAGTTCAGACATGTTCAGCATCATTCTTTTACTGGTTCAGTTTCATTAAAAGGTCATCTCCCACATTCCAAACAACGAAACAAGAGAAGACCCTTTCAGTTTTCTGTTATTTACTCTCTGAAACTGCCCTAAAAAAAAGTTCAAAAGGACTCAGTGTAGTCCGTATAGTCTTCTCTACGCAGTGGTGGCTGTGATCAATGCCATCCAGAGAGTCCAGTCCAGTCACAAAACTCAAATTTCATGTAAATGTTGAGATCTTTGGGCTTGTTTTCCATGAAAAATGATAGGACCATTAGTCCTGTATACATTTCTCTTACTTCTTGCGCAGAAAGGTTCCTCCATGCATTTTTATGAGTAGCAAAATGTGTGCAAATCTAATATGCACCATCCTGCTGTATAGTTTGAGGCCTGCATGTTTACATGATGTTTTACATCAGTGCACTTACCATCTTTGAACATATCTCCCTATCCGATCCAGCAATGCTACCGATCAGATAAAGAAACCATGCCATGGGTTATGAACTCTGTGCCTACAATGACATCTGCACTTGTTAAAGCTGCTCTGTGTGCTACAATTCTGCAGTTAGCAAAATCCATGGATTTCTGAACGAAAAGGCATGGGCGTGTTGAGTACATGTGCTGTCATGGACATGGTGTATTCATTGTACAAATATGCTGGGCATTTTCTTCCAAACTTAACCACTGAGCATTATACAACAAATGTGCCTTGGTCCCTGATAAAACTCCATCCCTTTAAGCCTTTAATCAAATTATTTCAAAAATACTGATTGAAGGGCCACATGCCTAGTGTACTCATCAAATAGCTAGTTTTACTTGTACTGAGCATTTGTTCAGTACAGATCACAAGAGTCAGCTTCAGTTCCATATTTTGCTCTCTTCTTGTGTCGCTCACCTTGATATGTACTTCCTGCCACGTTTCCTCCCTCACCCCAGCAACAATTTCTCTTTTACCCCCAGAAACATTTCCACTCTCACCCCACAACTCATCCGGCCCTATTTACTCTCACACTTACAGACACATTTCAATCATCCCTCCCTTCTCTCTAGCCACATTGCCAACCCCAAAAAATGCTTTGTTTATCAACTAAAAACAGCAATTTTTCTTCTCAAAAACATTCTCCACACTCACCTGCTTTCTCATCTCCTTTCACCCCATTTTTATGGCCACTGGATTACTCTGAACCTAAATACCGAATAGCCGTATTACTAATCAGCAAATCTTTCCTATCATAGGGATAAAACATTTCACTAAATAGGGGTTTTCCTGACAGAAATATAAGCTGCTAAAGAGATCTAAGATAAGCCAAGCTCATTTCTTGCAAGTACAGACAAAAATGCTATTTGCTGATATTTCAGTATTTTTCTTTTTAACTAGACATATTTTTAAATGGTTGTGCACACAGAACACCATAGCAAATACAAAAACAGCTACAGTTGCCCTTTAAGCTGCAGTGTAATCACAGAAATGTCATATTGTGTCTTTAGTAACCTTTTAACAATTCCTTGATGATAAGATTATATCACCCAATTTATAAGGTAACACCTTAAAAGAACTGAAACCAACATTATTCAATGATGTAAACCATGTTTGACCTGTTGGTTAAATATTTTAGGGTCTACAACACAATTAAGAGACAATGATTCTATAATGATCTTAACTAGAATGTAGCAAAACATGTCTATATAAAATTTAAAGGAACTTTTATCTGCACAGTCAGTATTTCTTTTATGAATATTTAGAGTGGTATTTATATGATGTACATAACGCACAAGTTTTAACAAAATAATATTTTATCAAGAAAAATAAATTGTGAGACCCATTGATAAACTATTATGTACTTTAAAAATACAAATTAAGTATTAGAGAATTATTTATTAAACTGTGAATTGTTGGGAATTTACAGTAAAATAAAAATGAATTTCAAATTATATAAAAATAAGTAGACGAAATTTAAAAAATCAGTTGTGTTTTTAGGTCAACTATTTTAGTCTAAGATTTCAAATTTACTTCGAATTCCTTACAATTCACACTTTAGTGAAGAGGCCTGTTAGTATTTTGATTCTAAATGGAAAGAGAAGCAGGTTAATCTATAAATGGAATACAAACGTATACAAATACACTGACAACAAATAGACCAAAACATGTTCTGAGAAAAGCTCTAATCCCACAGCTTAGTTCTATGTTATAAGGTAATGTTTAGCCCTGTTGCTTTGAGATATATGGCTTTTACAAGCTCCATCTATCTCATAGCAGATAAGATCACTTTGTGTTAGTTTTTAGGGGGGTAATTCATCAAGGTGTCTGACAAGAGTCAAACAAAACAACATTTCACAAGTTGATATTATCTCCAGATAAAATAACACTGGTGAAGAAATATACCCCATTGCATGTTACATAGTTACATAGCTCAAAAGAGACTTGCGTCCATCATGTTCAGCCTTTCACACGTTTTTTGCTGTTGATCCAAAAGAAGGCAAAAATCCCAGTTTGAAGCGCTTCCAATTTTGCAACAAGCTATAAAAAAAAAATTGTTGAACCCAGAATGGTAACCCAATCTCTATTTGAATCAAGACGCTATAACCCCACTAATTAAAAATTCTATTCTTAAATATTATGTTTTTGCAAATATTTATCCAATTGCTGTTTAAACATCTATACAGACTCTGATAAAACCACATATTCAGGCAGATAATCTCACATCCTTATTGTTCTTACTGTAAAAAACCTTTCCTTTGCCTTAGAATAAGTCTTCTTTTTTCCAGTCTAATTGTCTGACCTTATGTCCTATGTCCTGTTTATGAATAGATTTCCAATTTTTTGTATTGACCCTGATTATATTTGTATAATGCCCTCTGAGGCACCATTTTCCCAAACTAAAGAGATTTCAATTTGATAACCCTTCATCCTAACTAAAAATTTCCATTACTTATTATTAATATTGTAGCCTGCTTCTGAACTTTTGCTAGTGCCATAAAATACCTTCTTTAGAACAGGTGCCCAAAATTGCATAGCATATTCAAGGTGTGGTCTCACCAGTGATTTGTAAAGAGGCAAAATTATATTTTCATTGGGAGAATGCCTACATAGAAAGCCTTGGCAGCAACTGATTTAGTAGGAATCTATACAAAAGTTATCCATATTGGTAAGTACTTTTATTAAAACTGTCTGACACGTTATTTAGCAAAAAGTGAAAATTTTGAAAATGTTTGAAAATATTAGTGTTGATTTCTAAATTGGAGTTTTCACCAGTATCTCCAACTCTCTATGGCTGATTAGAACATCTCCACTTATTTTAACCCCCATATTGCTTCATTAATAGAATAGAGTTATCTACAAGGCAGTTACGATCAAGGATTGTGAACATGTTGTGTGGATAAAGGCACATGCAACATAATTTTATTAAATATAACAGGACTATAATACTTTCAGGGGACACACCCATAGAAAGTAGATAGCTTTAGTTCCTATGGAAAAAAAGAAATATCCAGGCACAGCTGAAGTTTCTTCTAAAAGGCAGTCTTTATTTAAAACAAGGAAGTGGAGACAACGTTTCAGCTCCTCTCTGAGCCTTTATCAAGCTCACAGAGGAGCCAAAACGCTGTCTCCACTTCCTTGTTTTAAATGAAGACTGCCTTTTAAAAGAAACCTCAGGTGTGCCTGGATATTTCTTTTTTAACATTTGATGTCATCAGGGATTGTCCCTCCCTTTCTGGAGCACCCTGCAGGAAGTATTCCCCCCTTTTTTAGTGTGTGCATTTTACTCTTGTTTTTTTTTTGCAAACATCTTTAGTTCCTAGTCAGCTCAACTTCAGAGTGATAAACTCTTTAGTAACAGAAAATCAGAACACCCCAGTGAAGGAGCACAGAGAGAATCCAGTCAGGCTAAATATACCACCAAAAGACCTGACGGCAGTTTTTCCAAATGCCCCACAGCCATATATAGATGGTACATATTTAGGTGGTACATATTTTAGGTGCTACATATTTTTACAATGAGAACAAAGGGAATAACTGCCCCTTTGCCAGCAAGGATTCCACTAAAAGCATTCTTTGTAAACTGTGATTTTAATTCAAAATATAAATACACTAATCATATGGCAGCATCTAGGCCCACCAAAAATGGTCAGCTTGTCTAAAGTGGGTGGGGCATTTGCTAAAACTAATTTCTTACTTGTAACATGATACCCTTGAATATGTGGTTTACTTTGCATTATGGGAAATCCAAATCTGTCCCCCAGGCCATTTTGAATTTTAGAAAAATGTCTGGAGCACAGAATGTGCATTAGAAATAACTGAAAAATTCAACTAGGTCCACTATAAACTATAAATTATTTGAGGGATTTATCAAAGTGTTATATACTAAAAATTAATCTAAAGTACTAAAGCAGGTACTTCAGTTAGTGACTAATACCCATTTATATTTTTTCACCACTTTTTAGAGCAGGATACTTTGATAAATCTCCCCCATAGACACTGCCCATTCTACAAGTATTTTGAGCTCTGGATACATCTACCATGAATTGAAAGTTCTTCAAACTTATCAAAGCAAATGGGATGTATACATTTCCAACCTAATAACTTAAATAAAAGATGATTCTAAATTCAGTGCTAGAAAATTAAATTCCCTGGACTTTTGACCTGTCAGGTAGGTCCCTCAAATTGCAATCAATAAAATTACTTAATTATGTAAAAATTGTACATAAATATGCACGTAAAATTTAAATATGTATACATATTTATATATTTGAAGTCTACGTGTATATTTATGAAATGATTGATGTAATTATGTATATGGATATACACAGTATATATATATATATATATATATATATATATTTCATATTATTTTTATTTATTTATATATACATATTAATATCAAAATACAGTGAGAATAAAATTACACAAAATGTTTTTTTATAATTTTTACATTTTGAAATTAATTTTAATTTACTTATTATTTATATTTTATATTAATATATATATACAATATATATTATATATATTCGTGTGTAATTTAATTATACGTGTATTTTTATATTAATATATAAATATATATATATATAAAATACACTTTTATATTAATATATACATATATATTAATATAAAAATACACTTAGTATGACATTATATATATATAAGATATACAGATATATATATTATATAGATATAATATATGTATATATATGTATATATATATATATATAAATTTATTTTGATTTAATAACTTTAATTTTTTTATTTTACAGATGCAGGGAGACTGTCTGTCAGCACTATGGACCCCTATTGCGGCCATGTGATGGCTCTTTCAGAGCCAATACATGGCCCGCAGGGGCATAATTTGCTGAGTGGGGACTGTCTGGGCTGTCATTGATCGCCGGCAGGGGATCGGTGGCGATCGGGTAAGTAATAAGGAATGCCGCGGACATTCCTTAAAGGAACACTATAGTGTTAGGAATACAAATATATCCCTAACGCTATACAGCCCTAGTGACCTAAACTTTGACTAGGGCCCTGTTCCGCGGTGAATAAATGGTTAATTAACCATTTATTTGCCTACCTTAATCCAGCACCGGGCTCCCTCAGCACTTGTGACCTCTCCTCCTCCATCGACATCAGCTACTGAATGAAGCTGAATGCACATGTGCGGCTAGAGGTGCGCGGGCATTCAAACCCACCCATAGGACAGCATTACTCAATGCTTTCCTATAGGGATATTTTTTGACGCTGGAGGTCACGTAATCACCTCTAGTGGCTGTCAAGGAGAACTGCTATGTTTTTAGCTGCAGGATTTAAACTAGGGGGACCTGGCACCCATACTATTTCATTGAGCTGAAGTGGTCTGGGTGCCTATAGTGGTCCTTTAAGGACTGTTTTTGTCGGACGTACCTAGTACGTCCGCAGTCCTTCAGGAGTTAAAGGAACACTATAGTGACCAAAACAACTTTAGCTTAATGAAGCAGTTTTGGTGTATAGACCATGCTTCTGAAGTCTCATTGCTCATATTACTGCCATTTAGGAGTTAAATCACATTTGTTTCTTTCCATGCAGCCCTCCTCTGGCTGTGACTCACACAACCTACATTAAAACAAAATGGTTTCATTTTCAATCAGATATTAACTTGCTTTAGACAATTTTAACTCCTGCTCTGTAAATTGAACATTAATCACACACTGGAGGCTCCTGCAGGGTCTAGCAAGCTGTTAACAGTGCAGGAGACAAGACATTTTAAATTAAACAAAGTGATTTTACTCATAATTGGCAGAGAACTGAGCAGTGAGACTGCAGGGACATGATCAGAATAAATGAAACACAGGAGACTCCAGTAGCTAACTTCCACTATTAGATTGTTAGAATTCTCCATTCTTAAAGGAGGCACTTTACATGTTTATATAATTAGGGTAAAATAAAGGAATACTCAGGCACCATAACCACTAGAGCCCACTGCAGTATTTATGGCTCCAAGAGTGTAGTGGCACTGTTCCACAGTAAGTGGTCAAACCATTTTAGCACACTTTGATAACTTACTGGGACCCACCAAGCTCCCTGGCTTCTGGGCCGTCTCTGGCAGAAGAATCCGGCTAGCTGCACAGAGCTCAGCTAGGATAGCAGCACTGCACTCATCGGCTGGGGCATTAGAAAATGAGACTAGTCCTAGATTATTTTTACTATTATTTATATAGCGCCAACAAATTCAACAGCACTGTACAATGGGATTGGTCATGCTTATGTCTACAGAGACATCGGCCCTGTGGACTGTCAAAGCGTACTAAATCAGTTTGACTATTTACAGTGGAATGGCGCGAGGGCACTCTAGGCACAAAAACCATTATGGTGCTTTGAGTGTCCCTTATTCTCTGAATCTATTTGTGAGATATATATCCTATAGATATTTGTGGCAAAAAATACTGTCAGGTTTCCTCTGTCCACGCTTGATGTCAGTTTACATCCGTCTCCAATAATAAAATTGCAATCAGGTGAGCCATTTGAAGTTGTTTTTTTCTCAGCTTTTTCATATTTAAAGTATTTCTTTCTTCCCCCTCTCTACCAAGATTATTAAATGTTGGTTAATTAAACAAAGAAGCACGTTTCCATTCTTAATTGCTAAATAAAAAAAGTCCAGTCTAAACCTATTGGTAGGTGAGTAAATCTTTTATTCACATAGTAACAGGTGGTAATTTTTACCATTTAGCATGCAAACCAGGTGTTATTTACCATTTGACAACTCCTATTAATCTATTTAGGAGATGTTAGAACTATCACCAGTTACTAATTACCAGCCACTTTAGTGATTTCTGACTCATCAGTAAATGATTGTAACAATCACGGAAATAAGAGTTAAGTCAGATACATTTTTAATGTCACCTTTAAAGTATATCTGCACTACAATGAAGACATTGAAAGTGTGGATTTGCTACGTAATCCATATTGAACAGATTGGAAGAAAATATGAACCAATAATGTGGTCTGTAGGATTTTTTAAAAATCACACTCTGTATTTTGTAACCTTTAGTTTCTTTGGCATTATATCTGGTCCTTTAAAAATGAAAAAGCTAATTATTATTTTTATTTTATTATTTATATAACGCCAGCAAAATTCTGTAGCGCTGTACAATGGGTGGACTAACAGACAAGTAATTGTAACCAGACAAATGGACACACAGGAACAGAGGGGTTGAGGGTCCTGCTCAATGAGCTTACATGCTAGAGGGAGTGGGGTATAGTGAGACAAAGGGTATAAGTAGGGGTTATGAAATAGGTTGCTAGAAATGTATTCACTGGGAACTTTTAAATGATATGCTTTTTTGAAGAAGTGCGTTTTCAAAGATTTTTTGAAGGAGTGGAGACTCGGCGAAAGTATAATGGAGAAGGGAAGGGAGTTCCACAGAAAAGGTGCAGCCCTGGAGAAGTCATGGAGGTGAGCATCAGATGTGGTAGTACGGGCACAGAATAGACGTAGGACTTCGGCAGAGCGCAGGGGCCGCAACAGGACGTACTTATTTATTGGGAGGATAGGTAGGTTGGAGCAGCATTATGTAGGGACTTGTAAACAAGCACCAGAATCTTAAATTGAGCCATTTATCTAACTGGAAGCCAATGTAGGGACTGACAGAGGGGGGAGGCGTGGGAGGTGCGGGTGGACAGGAAAATGAGCCTTGCCGCTGCGTTCATAATGGATTGCAGTGGTGCAATCTGGGAACACGTAAGACCTCTGAGAAGGGGTTTACAGTAGTCAAGACGAGAAAGAACAACAGCATGGACCAGCACCTTAGCCGTGTCTGGTGCTAAATAGGGGCAGATGCGAACTATGTTTTTGAGATAGAAGCAGCAGGATTTGGCGATCGACTGGACATGATGGGTGAAGGAGAGGTTGGAGTCAAAGAGAACACCTAGAGAGCAAGCCTGCGAGGTAGAGGTGATGGTGGCGCCGTTGACTTGGAGGGAGATAGACACTGGAGTAGCAACACTTGAGGGAGGAAAGACCAGAAGTTCTGTTTTGGACAGGTTGAGTTTAAGGAAGTGAGCAGCCATCCAATTGGAAATCACGGAGAGGCAGTCATCTGCATATAAATGATAATGGAAGCCAAAGGAGCTGATGAGTTTCCCAAGGGATGCAGTATAGATGGAGAACAGTAGGGGACCAAGGACTGAACCTTGGGGGACACCAACAGAGAGGGGTTGGGGACAAGAGGCAGAGCCACAGAAAGAAACATTGAAAAAGTGCTGGGAGAGGTAGGAAGAGCACCAGGGAGAGCAGTATCTCTTAGACTGAGATTATGGAGAATGAGAAGAAGCTGTTGGTGATCAACAGTGTCAAAGGCAGCAGAAAGATCAAGGAGAATTAGGATAGAGTAATGGCTGCGAGATTTAGCAGCGACTTAATCGTTGGATACTTTGGTCACAGCTGTTTCAACAGAAGCGGGGCAAGCAGAGAGTTGGATTTGAGGAAATCTGTCAATTTCACATACACAACTCTCTCAAGGATCTTGGAGGCAAACGGCAGTAGCGATATAGGGAGGTAGTTGGATAGGGAGTTGGGGTCAAGGTAGGGCTTTTTCAGAATTGGCGTTATGGTTGAAGGGTGAAGGAAATGTGCCGGAGGAAAGGGAGAAATTGAAAACTTTAGTGAGAGGAAGAGCAAGAAAGGGAGAGGGAGACAGAGTGCGGATGAGATATGAGGGAATAGGATCAAGGGACCAGGTGGTGGGGCGGGAGGACCGGAGCAGAGCGGAAACCTCTTCTGTTGTAGTAGGTGCGAATGAGCTTAGAACAGTGGAGTGAGTGGGGTTTTGGTGATATATTGGAAGATGTATTGCAAGGGGAGAGAGAAATTAGAGATCTCTTCCCTGATTGTTGAAATCTTCTCAGTGAAGTGAGTTGCAAAGTTGGAGCCGGACAGGGAGGTAGGAGGAGGGGGAGCATGGCCAAAAAAAAAATGAGAAGACGTAATTAATTTGGTCATGTGCGACAAATGAGTTTAATGCACCTATTGGTTTTCTGTTCAAAAATTTAAAACTGGTCCTTTAATCTTGATAATGACCAAACAAGCATTTCATGTGCTTAAAAAAGTCATGCCACCCAAGTGGTGTCTGCCCTGCTGGATGCCAGGAATAGTCAGAAAGAGACTAACTTGGAGCAGTGCTTTCCAATTTGGTACTTGTAGAAATGGACTAAGGGCATAGAAGGCCAGCAGCTGTAGGCAATGCAATGCTTTCTAGTTTTGCTGTTCTTGAAGCGGTCTATTTTAGGATATTTCCACCTTCTTTTACTATTAGGCTGACACACAGAAATAGAACCATGCTAATTAACTAATAGCCAAAACACAACCTGCAGGAGTCTTACCCTCAAAATTATATAAATAGAACTATTTGTACTATTTTGATTGTTAGACTCCAGATGGTTGTCGTTTGTCTTGGTTTTTTAATGCATGTTTTATTAGCGCGGCAAGGCAATTACAAGGCATGGTCATTGTATGAGAGCAATGAATAAGAGGAAAATAAAATACAAATGCAAATAGTCAAAATAAAACCATACAAGCTTTCTAATATGCACTGAAGGAGTACAAAATAGTGACCGTAAAGGAACACTGTGGAGTTAGAAATAAAAAAGTTTATTCCTAATACTATAGTGCACTGGTAGCTTTTTAGGTTACCAGACCCCACCCACAGGAAGCAAAAACTTACTTTTATTTACCCTTTCTCCTTTGCAGTGCTAGTTTCTGCAATGCCATCCCACCTCCTTGGCTGAGATTGCAGAGATCGATTGTTTTAGCTAATCCATGGCTTTCCCAAAGGAAAGCATTGGGAGGCTAGTGTGCTTGTACAGCAAAGCGTTATGCTTAACCAATCAGATGGACCCTATGAGACCATTTGATTGAAATAGCAGAGTCTTACTCTGTTATTTCTGCAGGAGCACCTCTAGTGGCTCTCTGAGTGGTAGCAACTAAGGCATTTTAACCCTGAAATTATAAAATTTCTATTCTGCAGTGGGTGGGTGGCATTCAGGCCATTGAGATTAAGTGTTCTGGGTGCCTATACTGTCCCTTTAAGGCAAGCCTTGTCCTGTTTATTTTTAATTTTTTTTTAACTTTTATGAGAATAAAGTTTATTATATTTTATTTTAGTTCCTGATTCTTCTGGGTATCCTTCAGCTCCAGTAGGAACTCATCTATAACCATCCATCTTTATTGTGGATGAATTGCATCTATAGTTCAAAGCCAATATTTAAAGGGATACTCCAGGCATCCAGACCACTTCTGCCCATTGGAGTGGTCCGGGTGCCAACTCCCACTACACTTAACCCTACAAGTGTAATTATTGCAGTTTTCATAAACTGCCATATTTATCTTGCAGGGTTAAGTTCTCCTCTAGTGGCTGTCTATCCTATTTGGAGGTCTAATGCCCGTGCGCGGCCATTGCCGCGCATGCGCATTAGGTCTCCCCCGCCGGCCGACATCGGCAGGGGAGGAGGGTAGATGCTGGACTCCGGTAAGTCACTGAAGGGGTTTTAACCCCTTCAGCATCTTGGGATGTTGGGGGGCAGGGAGAGGGGCACTACAGGGTCCTGCAGTGCCAGGAAAACTAATATGTTTTCCTGGCACTGGAGAATCCCTTTAAAATGGCTCTGTAAATTGTGAGTGTTCTGTTTTAACCTTACCACCTTAATATTCTTTTTTTTACATATTACACTATGATACTTTTTATGCTCATACAATACAGGGTCTGCTGATACATTTTATTGAAAAAGTATATCTACCATATACTAAAAAGGTCAAATATAATCAACATGTGTGCTTTCACTTTCTGTACTTGGTATTATCTGTTTATTGAGTGTTTTTAGTGACAATACATTCTGGTGCTTTTTGCTTCACTTGGATATATTTTAAATAGCGCCACTTATTCCTTATCTTTCTTTTCTTACAAGGCTTATATCTGACCAGGTGTATTCAGACATCACAGCCTTGAAGCACATTGAAGTTTAAGAACCATACAAGTAAGCAACTATTGTATCGCCCTCCCTTACATTTTAGTAACTGTTGTAAAACAAGACATTCTACTACGTCACCCTATTACTATGGAACAGTAAAAGTGAAATACGATGCTGAGCAGTGATATAGTAAGATTTGACACCTTCTTGTTTTTCAGTAAGATCATAAATTGACAAGAAGTGGATGAAAACAGCATAGAATCATCCAAACCAGCATTAAATTAGTTTTTATTGTTGATTGATAGTTTATAACCTACCTGTGACTGGCACTGAAAGAACAAGAAGAATACGGACTGGCATGCAGGCTGCACTAATTCTGACACTTACATTCATGCGGAAAACATATTCATGCACGGTGATACACCCGTTTGCCGTGAAAGGGCAATTTGGACTTGAGTATGCAGGAGGGAGCGAATTCCTCTCATCAAAAGGCAAAGAGAACATCAAAGGCTTCTTTGTGTTTGCTACTGTAGGGCTCATCCCAATATTGTAGGCAGGACTGCCCAGGAAGCAAGGAAAGGGGCCAGAGAAGATCAGCTTGGGAGATGCCAGAGTTTGGGAATGTCATTTTGAGCCAGGCATTTGGACTTTTTAGTTGCCAAGTCTGTACCAGCAGATGGCCTAGCACTCAACCCAATATAGTAACAGTGAAACCACAACTAAAGCCATCGGAGTGGGTCCGCGCTCACTGCCAATCTGTGATACGGGGGTGGAAATGACTTGAAAGGGTATTTTGGATGTTTGATATCACAGGTGGCCAAATGTGGTTCAAAGAGTCTGGGAGCTGGTTAGTTTTTGTTTTTTTTCGATTACATATCCTCAATTTTTACAGACCTAATCAATTAGAGGAACAGTGGATAATTGAAGAGAGAATTGTTAAATATAGGTCGAAATAGCCTAACTGGAAAATTAGCCATATACATTTTCCACATTAAATATTTTTGGACTAAATATCGCAATTCCCTTTTCAGTTATCCTGTTCTCCACGTCTAGTCTACAAGACCCGCGCGTTACTTTTACAACGCATTGAGGTTTTGATATCTTTACAAGAGCCCTTCAAGACACATACTTGGCTACATATTTCTTATATAAAGATTGGTACTGACTGAATAGGAAAAATAACATATTAATGGAACAGAATAACTAATTCATACGAAGCATTTAGAGAATCTAATGTGAGACTTGTGGAAATTAATATTCAGAGCATTTCGAACTGTCAGGGTGTTTGATTCTGAGATGCTGTATTTAAATATCACTAAATGGGAGCGGGAATTCATAATACTTAAGCAATCTATACCACTTACCCAAACACTCCATCCAGGAGGGGTTCATGAAACACATTTGCACAATTTAAAGCCACTTCCACTGAAAGGCTGTATACTTACCATGTCATATTTGTGATCTGTGTTCCCTAGAGTTGTTTAACGTACAGCTTTATATATCTTAATATCCATTCATATTAAACTCATGTAACCCTTACTTAACTTAGTATTACCTTGGATAAATTCAAGAGTAAAGGATAATAAAATGCAGACTTTCATACATAAGTTCTCTATTTAATTTGTTTTTAATTAAATTCAGGGGAAATTAGATTAAAGCGAAGACATCTCATCAGTCATTTTTATGGTGTGCATCTAAAAACACCAAACATATTTTTCCTCCTTACAAAAACAAGGTTAAGCAGCCTATGGCTCCCTACTTGTTGTGTAACTACCATTCCCATGATCCCCTATGAAACAGATGCCTACAAAGCAACAAATAGACTTATTTTGCTCATAATAGTTTATTTTATTTATTTATAAACAGCTTACTTATTTTACTTCCTCTCACTTGTCTACTATCTCTCTTTCTCCATTTATTTCATCGACCATTGGATGCTAAGTTGCAATGAACATCTAAGCCTTGACTAGAAGCAGGGTCGGACTGACCCACTGGGATACCGGGAGATTTCCCGGTGGGCCGTCGGCATCTGGGGCCGGGCAGACAGCTGGATGACCTGCGTCCGCAGGGGGAGCTCTGATGGCAGCCGCAGGCGGAGCTGGCTCTTCTGGCAGACACAGGGTTTGCTGGCTGTTTTGTCTCTGCTCCCCCGCCCTCGCGTGCTACTTAATGAGACCGGGGCTGGAATATGATGTCATATTCCGGCCCCGGTCTCATTAAGTTGCGCGCTGGGGAGCAGAGACAGCACAGCCAGCTTCCCCTGTGGCTGCCAGACGAGCCAGCTCCCCCTGTGGCCGCCAGCACAGACAGCTGTCTTCACACAGGTAGCAATTATGTGTGTCTGTGTGAGTGTGTGTCTGTGTCATGGTGTGTGTGTGTGTCTGTGTCATGGTGTGTCTGTTTGTCTGTGTCATGGTGTGTGTGTGTCTGTCTGTGGCATGGTGTGTGTGTGTGTGTGTCTGTCTGTCATGGTGTGTGTCTGTCTGTGTCATGGTGTGTGTCTGTGTCATGGTGTGTGTGTGTCTGTGTCATCATGTGTGTGTCAAGGTGTGTGTGTGTCAAGGTGTGTGTGTGTCTGTCTGTGTCATGGTGTGTCTGTCTGTGTCATGCTGTGTGTGTGTTTCTGTCTGTGTCACGGCGTGTGTGTGTCTGTGTCACGGTCTGTCTATGTCATGGTGTGTGTGTCAAGGTGTGTGTGTGTGTCTGTCATGGTATGTGTCTGCCTGTGACATGGTGTGTGTGTCTGTCTGTGTCATGGTGTGTGTGTCTGTGTCATGGTGTGTGTGTGCGTATTTCTGTCTGTGTTATGGTGTGTGTCTGTCATGGTGTGTGTGTGTCTGTCATGGTATGTGTCAAGGTGTGTGTGCGTCATGGTGTGTGTGTGTGTCAAGGTGTGTGTGGCGGTCATGGTATGTGTGTGTCGGTCATGGTATGTGTGTGTGTCTGTGTGTGTTTTTAAAAATAATGTTTTAACTCACCTTCCCCGTCGTGCTGGTCTCCCCTCGACTGGCCCTGCCTCTATGGCTGAGATCATCAAGCGTGATGATCTCAGACAATCCGCACTGACACAGGAAGCACCTCTAGTGACCGTCTGAGTGTCTGTCACTTTTCTCTGAAAAGTCAGTGTTTACATTGAAAAGCCTCCAGGGACAGGCTATAGACACCAGAACCACTACATTAAGCTGTCTGTGTGTGTGCGCCTGCTAGTGAGTGGGCTTGCTTGCATGCATGTGTGTGTGTGTGTGCCTGCTAGTGAGTGAGCTTGTGTTTTTATGTCAATGAGCTTATGTATATCAGTAAGATTGTTTGTCTATGAGGCTGTGTATCAATGAGCTTGTGTGTGTCAGTGAGATTGTCTGTGTCTGCATGTGAGTATGCTTACTGTATAATTAAACGCTTTACTCTGAAAGGATCAATAGTTTATATTAGAAAAAACAAAATTATATTTTATATATATATATATATATAATTACTCAATCATCTGGGGTGGCAAGACATAGCCTTACATATTACATGCAACAATATATGGCGCAATGACTTATGGGGCTGGCATAGATTTTTTTTCCACGGCTGCTTTGTTTCCCCAGTCCGGCCCTGACTAGAAGTAACTAGAGCAGGCCCAATCGTATATTTCAAAGGTAACAATTGGTTTCTAGCACTTATTATATGATGAGAAAGGCAGGAAGAGGAAAGTAGCACCTTTTAAAGGTTCTCCAATACAGCTATATGTAACTAGAAAAGAGGACAAGGAGTGGAATATAGTGTAGTATGTTACTTATAGAAAGAAGAAAAAAACTAAAGAAATGCACTTACAGTGTATGGAGCTAGTATTTATCTCCAATTTCGTATGCCAGGGTGGTACAATCCCCACTTATGGATATATGGTGTCTTGATCCAATGGAGATTAATCTTAGAGTATGTAAAAGAAACAGGAAATAGCACCAATATAGTGTAGTATTGTACAGGGCCCTCAACCCCTCTGTTCCTGTGTGTCCATTTGTCTGGTTACAATTACGTGTCTGTTAGTCCACCCACTGTAAAGCACTGCAGAATTTGTGTGCACACTCACATTAATTTATATCCATTCCATCGACTTATAGCCACTCCATTAATGTAAGTGTGCACTTTTATATCCATTCCATCCAGTATATATACAATACTACACTATATTGGGGTTATTTTCTGCCTATGGATGTAGGTGGGGACTGTACCACCCAGGCGTACAAAATTGGAGCTAAATACTAGCTCAATACACTGTAAGTGCATTTCTTTCATTTTTTTTCCTACTCGTTTTTTTGTTTTTTTTTCCTCATTGTGGCACTTCCTCATTATTGCTCATTGTGTGAGGAGTCAAACCTTAATGACTAATTATAAAAATATTACGATTACGGTAAAAGAGGAGTTTAGATCAGGAGTGTTCAACCATCCAGTGGTTGTTTTTATTCTACAACATTTTCCAGAATTCTCTGACAGTAACTGTAGTTTAACAGCTGCTATAGCTGACATAGGAAAAAGAGAATAGTAGCCCAAAAAGTGCTGGAAGTTAAAGGATGAACGCCCCTGCATTAGATACCTAACAAAAATATTTATATAATCTATAATTTAATAATAACGTAATAATAATGACGCGAGTAGGGCATATATGCTAAACAGTGAGCAGCCAGTGGCTGCCCGCTATAATAAATCTTTGTGCTTCGGGTCGGGGCTTCAATTAAAAAATGGGTGTTGGACAGTTTACTGTCCACCCCTGTGCCCCCACAGTGGACTAATAATTAATTGAATGAAGTAGAAGGGACATTAATTAATATTATGGGTGGGACATAGTTTCCCCCCCTATGTCCTAACCTGTGGCATACAGGTGGGGGCTATATTTAAAATTAATAGGAAAGGACTTCCGTGTGATCAGCCAGTGGGGACGCTAATTAATAAACCATGAGTTGTGGGGGCTCTAATATTGATATTCATCAGTGAAAGTGCAGTTTTTGTGTGAAAAATGCAACAACAAAAAATATGAATGCTAACTTCGGTTAGGGATTGTGACTAAGTGTCTACTAAAAAAAGACATACTCCATTTTAAATACCCTGGGTTGTCTACGTTTGCAAATGGTATGCCATTATGGGGTTAATTTTCATTCCTGGGCTGCCAACAAACCAATCTGGTTCAAATAAAATTATGTTTCATAGATAAATATTTTGATGGGAAACGAAAGCCCTGTTTCTTCTGTACAAAATGATATAAAAAAAGTGTGGGGGCACTGAATAGGAAATAGGTGAATTATGGGTGAAGAGACTTATAGTGCAAATTCTAGATTTTGTTTACAATTTGTTTTGATCAGAAATTGTACAATTACCTCCGTCTTTTAGGGGTTAAGGGAATAAAACAAAAATTGAAAAATTATTAAGTAACGGTTGCTAGAGAAAGTTTAACCCCTTCCTCTCCACAGAGCCCGGCGGGAGGGGGGCACCCTCAGGGCACTATAATGCCAGGAAAACGAGTATGTTTTCCTGGCCCTATAGTGGTCCTTTAATCCAACATCTAGTGGCTGTCTTCCTGACAGCTGCTAGAGGCGCTTACGCGATGCTCAATGTGAAAAATCGCATTGAGCACGCAGAACGTCCATAGGAAAGCATTGAGTAATGCTTTCCTATGGGCGGTTTGAATGCGCGCGCGGATCTGGCCGTGCATGCGCATTCGGCTCCACTCGGGAGCTGACGTCAGAGGGGGTGGAGAGGTCACCAGCGCCGAGGGAGCCCGGCGCTGGATTAAGCTAAATGGCTGAAGGGGTTTTAACCCCTTCACCACCAATGGAGGGGGACCCTAAGGGTGGGGGGTCCTAAGGACTATACAGTGCCAGGAAAACAAGTTTGTTTTCCTGGCACTATAGTGGTCCTTTAAAGTTTCATTAAATCTTTAAATATTCTTCTCTGAATTGCTCTTGACAAATGAAATAAAGAATAAGCATTTTTTTTTAAAAGCACTCATAAGCAGACAGGATGCAAAAATAACAGCAAAACCATCTAATTTCTGACAGTTCTGATAGATGTCTCTCTGTGTACTGGTCATCCTGTTTGGCCCACATTTTTCTTTCTGTAGACAACACTGCTTGGATAAGCAAAAATTCCCAGAGAATGAGGTCGGAATCACAAGGAATGGAAATAGCACAAAAACCACAAGACACGAGGCATGTGAACAGGGATAAGTAACTTCTAGCATTGTGAGTGCTGTGCAGATTACAACTCTCATTATGTATAGCCAGCTCAATTTTTCTTCAACAGTGCTGTCAGTGTAATCAGTTTTAATTCATGTGACGCTTGCTAATCTCCTGTGGTTTTAATTAATCTCAAAGAGGATTCTTTACAGTGGACTGCCCTAGATTTAGGAAATTTATGGACAAGTCCATAGCTTACTAAAATGTAGCTCTCTAACTGTTTTCTATACATTTAAAACAGTTATCACACTTCTATATTATTATTATTATTATTATTATTGCCATTTAAATAGCGCCAACAGATTCCGTAGCGCTTTACAATATTATGAGAGGGAGAATTTAACTATAAATAGGACAATTACAAGAAAACTTACAGGAACGATAGGTTGAAGAGGACCCTGCTCAAACAAGCTTATTGGAATTTAACTTTTCATAAACTTAATACACAATACACAATTGATATAGAACATACAGGAGACACTATGCAATATGACGATGCTTGAAAATTTATAAAAAATATAGTTATCTTCTTAATTACAGGGTAATTTACTAAAGTCAGAACAGTGAATTTCATATTTAAAGGGACACTATAGTCACCTGAACAACTTTAGCTTAATGAAGCAGTTTTGGTGTATAGAACATCCCCCTACATCCTCACTGCTCAATCCTCTGCCATCTAGGAGTTAAATCCCTTTGTTTATGAACCCTAGTCACACCTCCCTGCATGTGACTTGCACAGCCTTCCATAAACACTTCCTGTAAAGAGAGCCCTATTTAGGCTTTCTTTATTGCAAGTTCTGTTTAATTAAGATTGTCTTATCCTCTGCTATGTTAATAGCTTGCTAGACCCTGCAAGAGCCTCCTGTATCTGATTAAAGTTCAATTTAGAGATTGAGATACAATTATTTAATGTAAATTACATCTGTTTGAAAGTGAAATCAGGTTTTTTTTTCATGCAGGCTCTGTCAATCATAGCCAGGGGAGGTGTGGCTAGGGCTGCATAAAGAGAAACAAAGTAATTTAACTCCTAAATGACAGTGAATTGAGCAGTGAAATTGCAGGGGAATGATCTATACACTAAAACTGCTTTATTTAGCAAAAGTAATTTAGGTGACTATAGTGTTCCTTCAAGGCCAAAGTAGCTGAGCTGAAGGAACTGACTTAGAGATCTTTTACAGTTCAGCTACTTTGACCTTAAATTTGAAATTTATTTTTAATTCACTTCGAATTCTCACTTCAGTAAATAACCCTGTTAATATAAAGAAGGTAATTCAAGGACATTATTATTTTTTAAATGTACATGGCACATCTAATTTTGTGGGCACAACCAAATATGACTTGTAAATTAGTCGAACCTCACAGTGCTATATACGGTGCGTGGACAGGTCTCTGGAAAGAATATGCATGCGCAGCATTTATATCTAGATGTCCTAGCATGCATTTTGTCTTCAAGGACTCTTTTTTTATGGCCTCATCATATTTCTGCAGAACCGGTACAAATACCCTGAAATGTAGATTGCAGTAAACTAATATAATTTCACTTTTTTAGGGATCTGAATCCTTTTGTTTTGTCATAATTCCAAATGCTATGCATCCCCACTACTATTACTGTTATAATTTTTTTCTTTCCTAAACCTCAGAAGTGAAGGGGTTAATAGTATCTTTCTCTAGCTCCCAGGTCAGAAATGGGTAAACCAGTTTATGTGAAATCTTGTGGGTGCCATTCGTAAAACTAAAATTCCTGGGAAAAATGATAGAAATACACAAGACGTAAGCAGAAAACATTTGTTTTGCACAGCTATAAGTACCATCATTGTATTTATCGTTCTCCTTTCTCTGTTCTTGTAAATGGACCAGCACTGAAATAGTTAAGAGAAGATCCTTCAATTTATCCATTGGTATCAATGCCTTTTTGTTTCTATGTAAACTAAATATTCTAATTGCTATAAAGAATAATTTCTTGACAACATCAGCAATACACAGCTCGCTTAAAAAGCTAAGAGGAAGTCTTGAGTGAAATTGCTTAGAAACATGAATCCCATTACTCTCTGCAGGTGACACTCAAAGGGGGTTACAAAGGACCTCCAGACACTACTCTTTTTCTCTAATAATATATAAGCCACACTCAGACTGTGGCAAACCACCAAATGGATATTATTGTGGAACTGCGTGAGTATCCCTGCTCATCCCCAATGCTCAGTTCAAAAGATTTTTCCTGTCACACCATGATAGGATTTGAGGTCCATGGCAGCTGGAGTGTCGGTGACTGCGTGTCCAGCATCCCTTGACAGCCATTTTCAAGACATGCTTTTTAAATAGTTGGACAAAGCAGGCCATGCTATAAGTCAATGTGCAGCATATTCCAAGTTCAATCTATCCCACATCTGTAACATATTGCATGACAGAAAATAAAGTTTTTATTGTCAGGGGAACATGCTTTTTGGCCATTAGATAGCTATTTCCGTTTTAGTTTTGTAAAGACCAGAATACACACACAAAAAACAAAACATTTATATATATTAAGCAAGCTTTCCAGAGAGCATTTCATAGAACTTGCATCACATTTCTGTTATCTGATAGTTATCGAGGCTAAAGGCAATCGGTCGGAGTTGATATGAATTTGTAGACTGTAATAAATTTTAAGGGACACCATAAAAATGTTGTGCTTTCCTAAATAAACATTGTCTAATTTACAGTTAAGCTATTTAAGAGCAAAATAGCTGTTTGATTTAATTAAAGCTTAATTAATATTTAAATGTTTTCTTAGGACACAAATTATTACTTAATCCTTTACTTTGCTGAGCAAAAAGCTAAATCTCTATTGTTTTCATTTTGTTGAAGGTTTAAACAGAGGTAAATGAAGACTTATCAAAGTGTTGCAGAGTTTTGCACCTCTTTTTTTCAGGGAAAAAGCAGTGTTTACATTTTCACCTCCATCTTCAGATTGCCTCTGGAGGTACTTCCTGGGGCAGTGCTGCACAGTAGGCAACACTGCTGTTCAGTGTCTCCAGAAATGTCCTCATGGAGATGCATTGATTCATGAGGAGATGCTGATTGGCCAAGACGGCGTTTAGAAAGCATTGGATTGGCTAAAAATCATAAATTCTGTTGATGTCAGAAAGGAAGCAGATCAGGGACGGGTTGCAGTGCCTGCGGACCCGCGCGGCGCTGGAAATCAGGTATGTTTTATTACCTTTTAAGGGAGTTAACAGGGGGCAAGTCAGCTAAATGGTGGCTTTAACACTAAAGGGTCAGGAATACATGTTTCTATTCCTGACCCTAAAGTGTTCTTTTAATTTTACTCTACTTTTCTCTGGCACAACAGATTTATCAATCTTTCCATCTCTTTTCCTGTCATATAAGTGGTCTGTTTGAGCTTTCCTTTTCACGCCACTTCATTTTTGGTGTTTGCTTAATAAACATTAAATTCATTGGATTTCTGATGACTCTCTTAATGTTCTACGTTAATGTGGACAGTCTCAAGTAAAAGTTACATGTAACAAAATTCACAGGTTACACGCTTCATACAAAACTTGCTCATTAGAAAATTCAATTGACATTTTTTTTACACAAATTAATAGTAAATACTGGCAAATAATTAATCCCGCACAAATAGGCCATAGGAAGCATAACACACAAATGCAGAATCAACCGGGAATAATCACAGGAGACTTGCAAAACGGTGGGAAATTGATGGAATTTAAGACTAAAAAAGATCTCTTTAATAAATACAAACAGGGTACAGACCAAAAATGAAAGACGCTTTGCAGTTGACTTTGATAAATTTCCCCTAGTGTATCATCAAAGAGATATTACTGATTATACAATGTTTATAGCAAAGTAGTTAGATAAGATTTAGCTGACTGTGAAAGACACAAAGAGATATAAACACATGTAACGTATATATTTACATAAACATTGAAAAGTATGAAATTCATCATCATTTTGTTTTAGAAGTATATTACAATAATCTGTGCTTTAAATAAAAGAGCATTATTTAAAACCCCCAAGATAGTGTTTGATTAATTAATTGTTTCAATTGAATGGAATTCATTCTGTGATATCAACATACCGTAATCCCAGAAATTATTTTAGAATTTAGAATGTCTGTGAAGCTAACCAGTGGTGTTACAATCCCATTAAAGAGGCGTACATAGAAACATCACACTTTCAGATGACCCAACACTGGCTGGGTGTCGGAGTGTGATCTATCCTCACAATGAGGAAGTGTCACATTGAGATCAGCTAACTTGAAAGGGTTGTGAGTTCCATGTAATCTTCATGTGAGTGCCTTTAGTGTCTGTAGAGGGGTGAAGTCACATGCTGGAGTTTTGACATAGTTGATCTTTAACTTTGTGGGAGAGCAGATTTGTCCATTTAACCCTTACAATCATAAAAGCTTCCTATGTACATAGAGACAACTTTTGGGGTAGAGCAAAGCCTCCCTCCTTCACCCACTAATAAGAAGCAGAACAAAAACAACGCTCTCAAGACTATTCAGAGGAATTTCAGATTTAAAGGACCACTCTAGGCACCCAGACCACTTCAGCTTAATGAAGTGGTCTGGGTGCCAGGTCCTTCTAGGGTTAACCCATTTTTTTTATAAACATAGCAGTTTCAGAGAAACTGCTATGTTTATGAATGGGTTAAGCCTTCCCCCTAATCCTCTAGTGGCTGTCTCATTGACAGCCACTAGAGGCGCTTGCGTGCTTCTCACTGTGATTTTCACAGGGAGAGCACGCCAGCGTCCACAGGAAAGCATTATAAATGCTTTCCTATGCGACGGGCTGAATGCGCGCGCAGCTCTTGCTGCGCGTGCGCATTCAGCCCAGGAGGAGGATCGGAGGAGGAGAGCTCCCCGCCCAGCGCTGGAAAAAGGTAAGTTTAACCCCTTTTCCCCCTTCCAGAGCCGGGCGGGAGGGGGACCCTGAGGGTGGAGGCACCCTCAGGGCACTATAGTGCCAGGAAAACGAGTATGTTTTCCTGGCACTATAGTGGTCCTTTAAGACCAAATTATTTAGAACTTTAATTATCCAACTCATTTTCCAGCTTGGTTATTTGGCATATATAGTTTTGAGTTTCATCATCAATTAAAAGCAAAACAACATTTTCTCTAGCGGCTGTCTCATTGACAGCCGCTAGAGGCGCTTGCGTGCTTCTCACTGTGATTTTCACATTGAGAGCACGCAAGCGTCCATAGGAAAGCATTGATAATGCTTTCCTATGTGACCGGCTGAATGCGCGCGCAGCTCTTGCCGCGCGTGCGCATTCAGCCGACGGGGAGGAGAAGAGGAGGATCGGAGGAGGAGAGCTCCCCGCCCAGCACTGGAAAAAGGTAAATTTTAACCCCTTTCCCCCTTCCAGAGGGGGGGGGGCACCCTCAGGGCACTATAGTGCCAGGAAAACGAGTATGTTTTCCTGGCACTATAGTGGTCGTTTAAGGTTGGGTCCAAGAAGTTCCTATGAAATGCTGCACATACAGAGATTAATCCGTCTGCTGCCAGAGGTGTAACGCAATCTGCAGTAGCATCATAGGGGCATCATTAGCCAGTTAACTAGAGTTCCAGGCTAACTAACATCATTTCTGCGCAAAATTGGGTCTAGCTCCAACGCTCACAGTATATTGGTGCCAGACAGCCAATGGTGGCATGCCCCCTCCTCCGTGCTGTCCCTGTCCTCACCTCTGTCCACACTCCCTGACCTCCCTCTCCCTCCGGCACGATCTACTGACATCAGTTGAAGGAAGATCCGACTGAGGTGAGAACATGGCCTTGGCACTGGCAAAAACATATGTTCAAGCTGTTTTTTTTTTTTTTGTGCGAAAACACTGTTTTTTGGCTGCAGTAACCTTTTAAAGGGTTACACCAAGCATTATAACAACTACATTCCACCATAGTGGTTATGATGCCAGAAATAGCCTGGTGCCTTTTGATGGTAATGGACCATACCATTTTCCAAAGGTTTGCTCACTTACAGACTTGACAAGGTCCAGTGTGGTAGAATAAAATTCTTAAATCTGGTGTTGCAGCCTTTTTATTTCAATTTCACACTCTCTTATTTAGATCTTGCCAGGTCCTAAGCCTCCTATAATTTAGAGTGATGTGCATCCAGCTTTCGCAGAGCTGCAGGAGCCAAATGCTGAAACCACCAGTAATTCCCAATCCCCTTGAATGTAAGCTTGTTTGAACAAGGCCCTTCAGAGCCTCTGTACGTCCAACTTTTGTTGATGCAACTTCTTGTTTGCCAGTCCACCTAGTCTAACGCAGCGGAATGCGTTGGCGGTTTGTTATTATTACTATTATTTTAAAACATTGCAATGTTTAAAAATAAGATTATATTGAATAATTGCACTTCAAATCTCTTTAATTACTAACCCAATAAATACTAACCCATAACCCTAAACCTAAATATTTTACCCTAACCTTAAATATACATTTTACTTTATTATCATCTCATTTAGATGATATTTATACAACTGTAGACCCAGAAACTTCCCTTTTCCCCAAAGGTAAGTCATCAGTGCACTGCAGTGTAGATAGGTAGCACACTATTTATTAATCACGAGAAACAAAAAGGAGTGTCAAAGGTTAGCATGACTTGTTTCCGAGTCCCAGTACCAATACTTTGGTTTTCTTACACGTCACAGTTACACAGCACTGTGTCACTGACAGGAACAGAACCTCCATTGAGTCATAAACACCAATAAATCATTTCAATGAGAAGAGAAAGGCCAAACACAACTGGAAATAACCCAGTAACACACAGTTGTTCACTCACTTACCAAATCTGGGGTCAGCTAAATAAAAAAAAGGGTGCAAGAATGCCTTAAATTATTTATTATTCTTAAAGGAGAATTGACATGTCTTGATTGGGACAGCAGATGTTGAAATGTGATGAGTTGGAAGGAAAGTTTGTATATGTAAATCAAGACATTAAAGTGTTTTTACACAGCATTATTAGTTAACTTGACAGTGCATTCATCTTACTAAACTGTCCATGATTTTACAGAATGAGCTTGTCCAAACATTTGCGAAGTATTGTAATGACATAATTAGCCAAATATAACAACATTGGTAATTCTATGTCACTCGACTATTTAGAAACTCTTTGTAACACGCCTGGGCAGCGTTGATTGGTATTTTGTATGTATAAAGACAAAACCAACAAATATCCTGTGTAAAGACTGACAGATTTATTCACTAAAGTGTGAAATGCTGGGAATACAAAGTAAATCCGAAATGTTTCCAGTTTGGCTGTTTTGGACTTATATTTAACATTTACTTTTAATTCCTGACAATTTAGACTTAAATTAATAATCCTGTCTATTAAACCGTTAGTAGAACATCACAAAGGTCCTATTATTATGTGCGTTGTTGTAAAACATAGCTTCTAATATTGATTTACTTTACTTGCGGTTATATTCTCAGTTGAGTTATCTATTTTCAAATGCGGGGAATTTATCTATGAAATACTAGTGATTAAAAACAACAAAGGAAGACTTGAAGTTCTAAACCATTATAGCATATAAAACAGTCAATGCTAGATTGAAAAACCTTATGGTTCTGCCTAATTACCCTTACACCCTGGATTTAGACGAAGGCCCTACGAATGAAAACCCTAGGTATTTAAGATCGCCACTGTGCATCGCAGACCTCCAGAGTCCAGGACTACTAACATACATCATCCATTGTTTGGCTAAGGATGATGGAATGGGGTAAGTTGTAAGCCATAAGGCTGTTTGAGTGCTACAGGTTTGCTAGCCAGGTTCCACAATACCTACTCTACACAAAGGATGTGTGAAAGTGTGTGGGGGAGGGGGTTGAAGAGGGATACCATGCAAGGTCATATAACCACAGGGAGTCATCAGTCAAGCAGTCATCTGCTGTGAATTTAGCCTCTGCCTTGTTCCTTCTGTCATTTGCAAAAGCTAAATACTGTAGTTAATAGGAGCAAGTGGCAGGTCACTTTGCTCTCCTCATTGTCTCAGACATTCCACAATTAATAAAGAACTGAATGAAAGAACTGGGATTTTCGTTGCCTCATTAAGACATTCTTGGAAGTTAAAAAAAACAACCCATTTTTTTCTTCCTCGCTTGAATCCAGTATTGCCCTGTCTGAATTGCAATGTGAAATTTTCCCAACACATCTGCACACTTTCTATCATTGGGCTCTTAAATATAATATAGATTGACTAGTTTTACGTATTATACACATATATTAAACGTGGGCCAAGTACTACTCTTCTCCTGTGGTTAAACATCCTGCAATGCAGGAGCATATAGTTCATAATAATTCCTAAAAGTTTTTTTCCATGATAGATAGATCGATTGATAGATAGATAGATAGATAGTTGGATAGACAGACAGACAGACAGATAGATGGATAGATAGATAGATAGATAGATAGACAGACAGATAGATAGATAGATAGATAGATAGATAGATAGGGTGATGCTGGATGTCGTGTACAGTGTGAGAACATCTAGTGTCAGTTAGACGATCAAAAGTCGCCCAATGACCCAGAAGTCCATCTAGGGGCTTTCCTCGTGTACAATGTCCTCGTGTACAGCGTGAGAACATCTAGTGTCAGTTAGGTGACCAAAATTCACCTTATGACCCATAAGTCCATCTAGTGGCTGTTTGGTAGACAGCCATTACAGGTGGAGTTAACCCTCAACGGTAATTACCTTACTAATAATTACCTTTAATACTACTACTACTCCAGGCCTGTAATGTAACAGTGGAGATAAATTGCATGGGGTTTTATGTGATGCTGGATGTACTCATGCATTGCATAAGGATGTCTAGTGTCAGTTAGGCGACCAAAAGTCACCTAATGACCCGGAAGTCCTTCTAGTGGCTGTTGAGTAGACAGCTACTAGAGATGAAGTTAAGCCTCAAAGATAATTATTGCAGTTTACTAAAAACTGCAAAAATTACCTTTGCACAATTAAGGGACTTGGGGCACTGAACCCAGACCACTTCAATGAGCTGAAGAGGTCTGGATGCATATAGTGTCCCTTTGAACGCTACACTAAACCTAATGAACCTTCCCAAAAACCCATTTTATTTTTTTGTCATTTTTCCACCTATAACATAATACATTCCCCTTGCCACAGCTAAAGTAAAATGTTTATTCCATTCAATATGTACCATATGTAATTCCCTATGCCACATTTACTTTTATATGGCCTAGCGTTAATTCAATATTGCTACATCTTATTCCTTTGTTCACGTATAGTATTTTCTATATGTAATTTCATGATGGTATATGTCTGCATTCTATGATCCCAGACTTTCCAAAAGATTCTGATTTCATATTTTATCCCAAATTCCATCCAATTTATTCCATATTTCTCTAAATAGTTTATAAAGTATTCCCAGATTTGCCATATCTTTCATATTCCACAAGACATTCCATTCAGTTTCATCCCATGACCCCATGTTTAACCTCCATTTCCTTTCATTATGACCTCCTCCAAGGGTCTCTACCTCAGAGTCCTGAAGAGGAATATATGTTTTCAATCTGTTACTTTACTACCACTACTCCAAGCCTGTAATGTAACAGTGGAGATAAATGTCATGGTGAAATGTTTAATCCAAATCAATACAGTTAGCCCTTCATTGTTACAAAACTCCACAAACCAGTGTTCTATCTCAATCAAGTAGCAGATGACAATGGGGAACTCTTAAGATGGATTTTAGTGCTTCGGCCTTACAGTACTAAAACCCCTTTCTATTTCACGTCACCCCCCTCACCACATGTAGACATTTATACCAGGGCCATAAACACTTTATATTTTTTCATGATTTTATTCCACCTTATTCATTTACTATTTTTCAGTTATATTTAAATTTTTGATTTCTTTTTTATTTTTACTGCATTTCCTATTTCCTATATGTCATTCATATTAAACTTTCATTAACCAATCTTATTTCCACATTATCACTCATGTTATGTTGTTTGAGGCGACTCTGCGCTTTAAATCCATTTATTCTTTTTATCTTTTGCAATCACTATTTTCACACATTAAACTTGTATTAGTTCTACGTCTTTTTTTCTGATATTCTCTGTTTATACGTCTGTTATCAGTTAGTCATCTATAATCGGATCAATGTTTACGTACTCAAGTGGATCATAAACTGAAATAGTGATTTTTTCTGTTATCTACACTTTCTATAAGAGTTTAATTCAATTTGTTGTTTTTTTTTTACAGCTTTAGTCTGAGGTCATAAAATGTGGTTCTGAGATTACTAATAGCAGAGATGTAGAGTGTAGTGTTTAGAGTCCATGAGAACACTGTGTGCTTGTGTACAGGAGGAAATCGTTGAAACATTAAAATCATTACCAGATATTCCAACGGCAGAATGTTCCCATAACAGACTCTGGCGATGGAACTATGGCAAGCCTTCAACTAGCACAGCAGCCTCAATTTACAGAGCACACTGGCATTAGCTGGCCACTCTTTGTACTGTGTTCCCTTATCAATCAACTCTTGGACATTAAGATGTGTCCTTAAATCGACATTTTTAAAAAAAGTAGAAAAGAAGGAATGAATATGAAAGGAACTCAAAATAATCGAGTATATATAATGTGTTTAGTGTGTGGAGGTGGATCATATTCACCTTATTTGAACATCTGTTTAGTTCCAAGTTAATGGATACAGAAGAAAACATTTTAAAAATATATATAGTGTCACCCCTTGTAAATGTTTGGGTGGCAAGTTTACCAGTTCTAGTAGATGTAATTTAATGTATACATTGTGCTGGCAAACTTTGTCTGGAAGCTTGTAGATCCATTCACCGTTCCCCCCCTTCCTTCTCCCCCATTGACCTGGGGATGTATAGTTTACTGCTGGTGTGCACAGTGATGACACGGTTTTTGTTTCATTATGATATATAATGACTGTTGTTTGCTGAGCTTTTCCTAAGCCCTCCCAATCCAGTTTCCACCAATACCGATCATACAATTTAAAAAAGAGAATACATTTTTTTTAAACATTTAATTTTCTCAATGTAATATTTCAGCAAATATAAAAAAGTAAAAGAAAAGCTAAACTGGATTAAAAAGATAGTCTAACTGCTGATTAGGTAAATATTTATTAGCCGTACAGCAGTATCCTTTTACAAATTTATTTTAAAACTCACGAATACAAGACAGTTTTAAGATAGTACTATGGGACCGGTTCACTTATGGTTGTTGTACAGTATTCGTGGTTCCCAATGAATAATGCATTATTTAGTACATTTACAGGTTCAAAGAAGAATTTACAAAGTTATGTTTCATTTAAAAATGTGTTTGGTCTTTAGAATGCAAAAATGTCAAGGTCTCACATTGGGATGTGCTTGCCCTCTAGTGGTACACTTAAGAATCTTGTTTGCAAACAAACTACTATCCATTGTTGCCACATGCATTCTATAGAGGTGGATATATCAAGTAAAGAATATTATCTTAATAAATTGAATATTTCAATAACAGATTGAAAATATAATTTAAAAGTACAGAGAGGTGACAATTCTGCTTTAAGATAAGTGTATAAAAGGGAAAGTGAGTATTCTTTAATAGACTTGTAGCTCACTAAATGGACATTCTGAAATAGTGGTAATATTAATAATTAAAAAAAAACGTAACAAATATCTCTATAGCTCCAATCTATTTTGTATCAATTTTGGTTTCTTAGGTTCAACTTCAGTTAATTTGAATAATTATCCCCCAAACTGTCTCTCACTCTCTATGTCTGTCTGTCTGTCTCTCTCTCACAGAAACTATTCATTCCCTCCCCCACATGATTAGCCTTTACAATAGTTTTAAACTAGCCATAACTGTCTTCTTTTAGAAAAAAAATCTTGTCTTAACCTTGTTCCCACACTTACTCACCTTAAAAAATGTTGTGTATTTTACAAAAAAGAATGTAACCGAGCTAAATGCTCTATAAGAGGTCTTTATCTCTGAGACCCCCATAGAAACTTGAATTCTACACATGTGGGATTTCTTTTTCTTATGTTATTTAAAATATCAAATTACCAGTTGTTTTTATAGAGGTTTGGCTTTCATGTTTTCTGTTACTGTCCTACCATCTATCCCTCTGCCCATATCTATTTATCTGGACGTTAAATAACGAGGTAAACTAGACCTTATTGTACGTGAAAGTAAAATTGAAGTGTATACATTAGGTTAAAATTAAAGATCACAAAATTTCAAAACATGCATTATCCATGCAAATGTATACATTTGTCATTAAATGTATAAAGATATAAGATCCTTACTTAGCCTCTTCTACCAATTTATTCTGGCATAACCCTGTATCCTGCAAACTGAGTGACAGGGGAGAACTGGAAACCCCTCTTTAAGGTGGTTGTCCTGCTCTCCATCGTAACATCTACAGTTCCTGTAGTGGTGGTGAGTGTAGCAGTGAGATGGGCTTAACTTCAGGGGAACACGCATAAATCCAACATGATTGCTTTAGAAAATGTTATAAATTCAACCAAAATCATCATGACAGATTTTGTTAAGATACATGTCACACTTTGAAAAGTCAAGCAACCTACAGTCAGATTATGAAAAAGGAATATTACACACGATAGATCTGCATTAAAAGTGACTAGTTGCTATTCTAGTAAAATGTTTTTTAGTTGTTTTTTTAAAGATTTTTCAAAATTCTATGATTTAAACCTAGTCTTGATGGAAACCATGAAAATCTAAAAACATAACGTTAGGAACAAATGCATATTAAACCCATATATTTTAATTGCTACATTTAAATTATTATCTTAATTTCACATTAAATAAATGGGTATCTCTTTGTATCCCACACAATCTAGGATCTGGTAACTAATTGCAGTATTTTTTTGTCAATGATAGAATAGGGTGGATGGAACATAACGAGCCAAAATATGAGGTAGTCCACATCTTTGCTATTTGACATTTTTATAGGATGGGTCATAGAGTTTACAGATTTATATGCTCATGAGCTAGACTGTATCAAAACACTGATATCATGTGTTTAATCTTGCAATGTTCTCATACAGGATGGGACCATAGACAAGCCCTTGTGGAAGACATCTGGGTTTCTTTTCCCAAATCCTTAATCCATTAGACATCACTGTAACTCTAACAACCCTTTTGGAATTGGAAATCAAATGTCATACCCCACTGTATCATCTCTTATTGGGTTTTTGTTTTCTGTCTCCCTTTGTAACAGAGGTTCTTCGTAGGATCCACCATCCACTGTAGTGACTACAAACATGGATTTCCTACATTGGACCTCTGGATGTTGATGACCTTTACTTTATTTTCCAGACCTGAGGCAACTGTTGTGTTTTAAAAGCAAGTAGGGATAAGTCAGATTACATTTATCACGAAGTGTTTAAAATGTCTTATTCACACAATATACCTCTTTTTGGAAAACTATTCTTTTTATAGTTTCCAGGATTTATAATATGATTTTAATAAAATAATATAAATGGCAATAATAATAATGAAAATCCTTCAGTCAGCCTGTATCAATTAAGGGCTCGTTTACAACATTTTCAGTCGCCTCTCGTTACCGTACATAGCTTGGTCGCTGCTTCTAAGTGCTGCTACAAAGTGTGTGCTTGGAGGTATTCTGGAGGTAATCTGAGGTATACAGGAGGGCATTAAAAAAAAGTTAAGATTTCTTTGATTTAAATTACTCACCTCATTAAAATGGCAGACTTAGTTCAGTCTAATAGTTGTTATGCAATTGTTTCACTTTCCCCTTTTTGGAGCTGTAGACAGTTCTCTATATTGCAGCAGGAGATTGTATTTTTGAAGTATGAGATTTGTAAATTATCCGGTAAACAAACTCAGGCTGAAACTGTTGCAAAGCCACTGCCACAGAGACATCCTAGGAATGGTAGATGGATTACTGTAGGATCTGGTAGACGTAGCGTTGTTCATAAAAGGCACATTGCACAGTCTGTTGCTCTACATAATTCATTTTTAGCACTTTCAGAGTGTAATGGTGTCATGGAGACAGGCTCAGGCACCAATTGTAGTGGTGTTATGGAGACAGGCTCAGACACTAAGTGTAGTGGTGTTATGGAGACAGGCTCAGGCACTAAGTGTAGTGGTGTTGTGGAGACAGGCTCAGGTACTGAGTGTAGTGGTGTTATAGAGACAAGCTCAGGCACAGAGTGTAGTGGTAGTGGTCTTGTGAGATTAGTTCATGGAGCTACTGCTCAAAGAGACAGGAGACGTAGTTGTAATATTGTAAAGTGTGCAAAGCAGGAAGGATAATTGGATGTAATTGTCCATCTTGGGACAAATGACTTGGCTTGCAATGACGTTTCAGAGGTAAAGGAAGTTTTTTGTGTTTTTGCCAATGATATATGGAAGGTTGCTTCCACACTATCATTCTCTGAAGTTCTGCCTGTGCATAAAACTCAGAATGAGAGGCGGATGCGTATTAGGGACCTTAACTTGTGGGTTGGTGAATGGTGTAGGAAACAAGGATTTGGCTTCATTTCTCATGGTAGCTCTGTTTGGAATGGAAATGGCTTGCATCTTTCTCAAAAGAACAAATCTCCTCAGTGAGCAGTTCAGAGGTTTTGCTAGGATGTATTTAAACTGGGGGGGAGGGGCAAAGGGAGATAAAACATCAATCCAATTGCCCCCCAAAACAAGGACAAAAGGTGCCTGTTGCAAGTGTGTTAAAAAATTATAAGTTTAGAGTCATGTCTACAAATGCTCACAGTTTAGGGAATAAGATCCATGAACTTGTGGCAATAATGGCAACTGATAGTGTAGATTTAGTCCCTGTTACTGAGACATGGTATAATGAGAAACATGATGGGAAATAACAATACTAGGGTACTCTTTATATAGAAAAGACAGGGAAGGCAAGAAAGGGGGAGGGGGAGGTCCTGTATGTTAAGGATAGCATAAAATCTAGCCTAATAAAAGTTAGTCAGGTGAACATAGAGTCCGTTTGGGTTACGTTAGAATTTAGTAATCACACAGTAACTTGTGTAATGGTAATTATTTCAGATGACTTAAAAGTAGGTAGACAATGTAGTAGAACAGCAGGAAATGCTAGCAGAATGCTTGGTTGTATAGGGAGAGGTATTAGCAGTAGAAAGAGGGAAGTGCTCAAGCCATTGTACAGAACACTGGTGAGACCTCACTTGGAGTATTGTACACAATACTAGAGACCGTATCTCCAGAAGTATATTGATACTCTAGAAAGAGTTCAGAGAAGGGCTATTAAACTGGTTCATGGATTGCATAATAAAACATACAAGGAGAGGTTAAGGGATCTTAACATGTATAGCTTGGAGGAAAGACGAGACGGGGGATATGATAGAAACATTTAAATATATAAAGGGAATTAACACAGTAAAGGAGAAGACTATATTGGGAGGAAGAAAAACTACCACAACAAGAGGACATAGTCTTAAATTAGATGGACAAAGGTTTAAAAATAATATCAGGAAATATTGATTTACTAAGAGGGTAGTGGACGCATGGAATAGCCTTCCAGCTGAAGTGATATAGGTTAACACAGTGAAGGAGTTTAAGCATGCGTGGGATAGGCATAAGGCTATCCTAGCTATAAGATTAGGCCAGGGACTAATGGAAGTATTTAGAAAATTGGGCAGGTAAGATGGGCTGAATGGTTCTTATCTGCCGTCACATTCTATGTTTCCATGTACATGTGGCTACTGTTAGCAACAGTTAGTTACCAGTTGCCACATACGAAAGCCGGTCGCTAAGTAAAAACTAACCGCCTTCATTATTTCCATGGTATCTGCTAACCACAACTTAGCAACTGGTTTCTAATTGGTTTTCAACCCTATTGCTAGGCATTACTCAAGCTGCTAGTGTTAACCCAAAAAACATACCACCATCATCTGGACTTGTATAAAGATGTTAACAACAGCTTTATCGCTATAGATAATATCAAAACAAAAATCTTGTTCCAACTTTGTCACCAGCCATCTGCAATTTGCCTGTTGCTAATGGCTACACAGAGTGAGGAGTACATGCTAAGGTGTGTGTTTCTGTTCTTTGCCAGCAGGCCGCTAATATGCAAATGGTTGGTATTTGTAGGGGCAGCTGTTATTAACAATAGGATACAAAGATTTAGCAACAAGTTAGGAAACCCTGTAGCAGCTAGAGAAGCTAATTAATGGCAAGGTTGTAGAGTAGCTCTAACATGACAGAATTGTTAGCCTGCCTGATAATTCTTTCGATCCTCATGTTTATTTGTTTGTTTAACTTTGGTTTCTCTTACTTTAAAATATGATGACCATGTTCCTTTGTAGGAAATAAAAGCATTTTAAACATTTGGGAAGTAGAGTAAACCAAATACAAAGCATTTATTGCGAAATTGAATGCCAGCTTTGCAAGACAGGCATTCCAAACATTTTTTCAAACAATACAATCCCGTTTTTCTCTTGAAAAGGTTACGAAATGTCACCAAAGGCAGGGATTTTGAACATTACACTTCATCTCGAGGGTAATACCCACAAGATAGTTATAAAGTAGACTCTGTAGTAAAAACAGCAAAGCAACCTATTTAAAAGGCAACCAAGTAAAACTCTGATCCATGTCCTTTCTAGTGGTACAAACAAAGACTCTGTTGAGTAGAACTCTATTTAAACTTGACAGAGACTCTGGTTAGAACTCTACTTAATTCTAAACTTGTAGATGAGATGGGGCTTGGTGTCCAGGATAAAGACAGTAATGCAAGTAAAAGCTGCAAAAAAAACCAAATAATGCCCTTCCTTCATGACGATGACTTTGTGCAAATATAATGTATTTAAAAAGGCAGAAATCTGTAAGATGTTGAGTTTCTGCTCCTATCTTGGACAAACAGAAAGACTCAGAAAATATATACACACACACAAACACACACGCACACACACTCTGGAGCAAACAAAAAAGAACAAAAAACAAACCCCCCAAAACATAGAACAAACATATGTACAAAAAAAGACATATATACTCTTAATGTGGCATCCTTATGCTATAACGGCTTAAATTATATTTTTTTTTTCACATCAATCTGCATTTAATACCCTACAATGTCAAAGCAAAACCATATTTGACACCATTGCAAATATATTAAATTGAAAAACCTGAAATATCACATTATAAGTAAACTCAGACCCTAGACTCAGTTTTTAGTTAAAACACCTATGGCAGCAATTACATTAAAAAATATTTGATAGTGATCACAATATAGTGTCCTTTGAAATAAAGTAAAAAAACAAAAGCATATGGGGTATACTAAAACATATAATTTTAGAAAGCTTTACTATATATCGACTGGCATAAACTCTAAAGAAAGAACACTGAGGATAAATGGAACATCTTCCAACAAATATTAGAAAGGTACATTTCTCCCAGACTCTACTGTAAAGGAGGCGGTGTAGGCATTCATCTCTCTCCTCAATGTACCTTTCAACCTATCCTCCCTACCCCTGCCCTCTCCTTTACTTTCTTTGAGGTTCACAAAGGAAAGCCCACTCCTTTAAGAATTGCCATCATCTATCGCCCTTCGGTCATCCTAGGCTATTCATTGAACACTTTTCTTCTTGGCTACCCCACTTTCTCTCCTCTAGCACTCCCTGCCTCATACTTGGGGACTTTAACATCCCAATCAACAACCTCAATTGCCCTGATACCTCCCGCCTGCTCTCTGTAACCTCCTCCTTTGACCTCACGCAGTTGTCTACTTCAGCAACTCATACAGAAGGAAACACTCTTGACCTCATCTTCACCAATCTATGTACCACCTCTTATATCCCCACTGTTCCATTTCCTTTGTCTGACCACCATCTGATAACATTTGACATCAGCATATCCCGTACCCAAAATTCACCACCCTCAACTCTCCAATCTCGTAGAAACCTCAACTGCCTTGATCTTCAGCATTTCTCCACCAACTCCAAACTCTTCTTTTACCCATCTCAAATCTAAATTGCCCTATCTCTACAAACTCCACCTACAACTCAACTCTCTCCTCTCAACTCGACATCATGGCACCTCTCTCAATTAAACGCAGCAAGCACCCCAAACCTGACTTTACATAGGACACAAGGTCATGCGTTTAGACTGGAAGAAAGAAGATTTCGTCTAAGGCAAAGAAAAGTTTTTTTTACTGTAAGAACAATAAGGATGTGGAATTCTCTGCCTGAAGAAGTGGTTTTATCAAAGTCCATACAGGTGTTCAAACAGCAACTAGATGCATACTTGCAAAAACAGAATATTCCAGGATATAATTTTTCAATGTTGGGTAACAGCTTCTTGATCCAAGGATTAATCTGACTGCCATTCTGGGGTCAAGAAGGAATTTTTTTTCCCAGTTTGTTGCAAAATTGGAAGTGCTTTAAACTGTTTAGTTTTTTTGTCTTCTTTTGAATCAACAGCAAAAAACAAATGTGAGGAAGGCTGAACTTCTGGCCGCACTTCTATTTTTGGCTATGTAACTATGTAACTATATGTAACTATGTATGATATGACACTCAAAAAATAAATGTAATAAATGTAAAAGTAAAAATGTATTTTTAAATTCTTTATTTTTATCGTGCATTATTATAACAGGTTCACTATGAGAATAGTAAAATGAAAACATAAAAAGTAAAACAGTCATAATAAGTGCCAGCTGGGTTAGTAAAGCGATTAAGTAGGCGTTCATGTCACAGAGTACCCGGTTCCTCCAGGAACAAATGGAGCGATTCAGGAGACATTCCAGGTGTGGCTGGTGGGCTGAGATGGCTGTGTCTCCGAAAGACCTAGGGCCTTCAAGATGTTCTGGCCCTCCGATGGCCCTATTACTTTATAGGTCATCCTGCCAGTAGTGATCTAGGATATGTCCACTGGTAAGTCAGTCCAGCCTTCTGCAGGACCTTTGCTTTCTGTAGAAGGTGAGGGAGTGGCTCTCAAATTGGAGCGGAGTTTCCTCCTCAGAGCGTGTAGTAGCCGCTATTTGTCAGCAAAGGTCTGGTAGCAGAGGATGATATCCCGTGGGACTTTTGAGGGTGTTGAGAGGCAGTATAGGCCATCATATGAAAACTGTTTGGAGATTCTGGTAAGACAGATGATAGTAGCCTCCTCAAAAAGTGAAGAAGTTCAACTGTTGGAACAGAGCCTGCTACTCTGCAGATTTTAATATTTCTCTGTCGTCCCTTCCTTGTCTTCCATTACATCCATTCTAACAACAAGCTGAGAATGTAATTTTTGTAAGTGTTGCATGGATTCTTCTTGTGTGGTCCTACCCTGCTTCATATCCACGATGTCTTCTTCGGTAGCCTGGAGTCTGTCTGTCACCTCTGTTTTAACCAAATTCAGTTCAGCTGAGAACATGTCTGGAAGTGTTTCAGTAGATCGTGTATGTCCTGTTTCGTTACAGGTGTCTCTGCTCTGGGTGAAGCTGTGGCTGCTGCCTTAGTTGCTTCCTTTGTAGGAGGGTCTCATGTCGGTGCATGCCCACAGAGGCGAGTTCCCTCGGACCTTAGAGGTGGAAGCCAATATCTGTCCTATGTAGTGGTTACTGCCGGTCGGAGCAAGAGTCAGTCTTTGTGACTTGCATCTCATTGGTGTATCCAGCAAAGCTTAACTGGCGTTCAAGGGAGACGAGACTGTGTCAGTGCCATCACTCAGCTAGGAGTCAGTACTAGGTTGCCGTGGGATTCATATACGGTAGGCCTAAGGTCCTTGGCGCCACGGTTTTGCACCTGCAGTGAACTGGAATGGCATCCACTGATTCAGCGGTGGTTCCCCAGCTTGCAGGTAGTAATTGTGCTGTGGGTTGTTGCAATAAATAAGCTTAATTTTTAGGGGGCGCCATGTGGCCGACACAGCTCACACAAGGCCGGCCGGGATTTAAAAAAATAAATTGTGGCGGGGCAGAGATTCCCGTGCAGCAGGGGCGGAGCTTCCTGTGCGGCGGAGGCAGAGCTGAAAGTGCTGGATAACTGCTGCAGGGGAAGCAGGAAGGAGTTCCCCCAACAAACAGTCTCCAGGAGCTGCACTACCTGTCTGCCTCCACAATGAACAGAGGTGTGTGTGTATGACTGACTGCCTGTGTGTGTGTGACTGTCTGCCTGTGTGTGTGACTGTCTGCCTGTGTGTGACTGTCTGTCTGTGTGTGTGTCTGTGTGTGTGACTGTCTGCCTGTGAGTGTGTCTGTGTGTATGTGTGTGACTGTCTGCCTGTGTGTGTATGACTGTCTGCCTGTGTGTGTCTGTGTGTATGTGTGTGACTATCTGCCTGTGTGTGTGTCTGTGTGTGTGTGTGACTGTCTGCCTGTATGTGTGTGACGGTCTGCCTGTGTGTGTGGTGTGTGACTGCCTGCCTGTGTGTGTGTGGCTGTCTGCCTGTGTGTGTGTGTCTGTGTGTGTGACTGCCTGCTTGCTTGTGTGTGTGACTGTCTGCCTGTGTGTGTGTGACTGCCTGTCTGTGTGTGTGTGTGTGACTGTCTGCCTGTGTGTTTGTCTGTGTGTGTGACTGTCTGCCTGTGTGTGTGTCTGTGTATGTGTGTGACTGTCTGCCTGTGTGTGTATGACTGTCTGTGTGTGTGTGTGTGTGTGTGTGTGTGTGTGTGTATGACTGTCTGCCTGTGTGTGTGACTGACTGTCTGCCTGTGTGTGTGTGTATGACTGTCTGCCTGCGTGTGTGTGTATATGACTGTCTGCCTGTGTGTGTGTGTGTGTGTGTGTGTGTGTGTATGACTGTCTGCCTGTGTGTGTGTCTGTGTGTGTGTGTGTATGACTAATAGAAAAGAAAAAGGCAATAGGCGCTCACTATAGAAATTAATAAATAAGCAGCAGTATACAGAGCAAGGATTCCCAGAACCTTGTGATTGAATAGAGAAAAAGAAAACCGCGCTGTTATAAATATAAATAGTACATACATATAGTAATGGTTACTTCCAATGAGTCAAAAGAACCTTGGAATAAAAATAAAGAAAAATAATAGTACAGTACAAATATATAAAGTGCTAATTTTGACTGTAGCTTAAGCCACTCACATTCGAATGAGCTATAACAGTGCTCTGTTGTAGAGCACTTGGACGGTACAATCCCCATCTCAGGATGTGTTGTTCAGGTTGGTCCAAATAATTTCAAAGTGCAGTATGCATAATGGAGAGAGAAAATAGCAGCTAATAGTGAAGTACGTCCTAATGGTGAAGCTGGTAATAAATAGTAATGTACTTACAATCTTTTGAGCATACAACTTGCTCTAGTACAGACAGCTTAGGTGGTATAACCCCCACCAAGGATATACAGGATTCAGGAAGTAAAGAAGGGATGGATAAAAGTATCTATTAAAAAGTATACTTTAAAATAAACAAAACAAAATATAGAACATAAAAAGTTATGTAAAATTATAAAGGAGAGTCCCACTTAACGTGTTTCGCCCGGTAGGCTTCTTCAGAAGTGTGGTATAACCTCCTCTGGGTCCCGTTTATAAATGGTGTGTATGACTGTCTGCCTGTGTGTGTGACTTTCTGCCTGTGTGTGTGTGTGTATGACTGTCTGCCTGCGTGTGTGTGTGCATGTGACTGTCTGCCTGTGTGTGTGTGAGTTAGTGACTGTCTGCCTGTGTGTGTTTGTGTGGCTGTCTGCCTGTGTGTGTGACTGCCTGCCTCTGTGTGTGTGAATGGCCACCTGCCTCTCTGTGTGTGTGTGTGGCTATCTGCGTGCGTGTATGTGGGTGTGTGTGGCTTTCTGCCTGTGTGGCTGTCTGCCTATGTGTGTGTGGCTGTCTGTGTGTGTGTGAGACTGTCTGCATGTATGTGTATGTAAGACTGTATGTGTTGCTGTGTGTGTGTGTGTGTAAAACTGTATGTGTGACTGTGTGTGTGTGGCTGTCTGCCTGTGTGTGTATGAGTGAGTGACTGTCTGCCTGTGTGTGTTTGTGTGGCTGTCTGCCTCTGTGTGTGTGACTGCCCCTCTATGTGTGTGGATGTCTTCCTGTGTGTGTGGATGGCTACCTGCCTCTCTGTATGTGTGTGGCTGTCTGCCTGTGTGTGTGTGGCTGTCTGTGTGTGTGTGACTGTCTGCATGTAAGTATGTGTGTGTAAGACTGTATGTGTGGCTGTGTGTGTGCGTGTGTGTGTGTAAAACTGTATGTGTGGCTGTGTGTGTGTGGCTGTCTGCCTGTGTGTGTGTGTGTGGCTGTCTGCCTGTAATTGTGTGTGAGTGTGTTTATCTACCTGTAACTGTGTATGTGTGTTACTGCCTGTACCTGTGTGTTTCTGCCTGATCCTGTGTATGTGACTATCTGCCTGTGACTATGTGCATGTGGTGGATTTGATAGTGTATATGTATAACTGTGTGCATCTGGTTGTGGAAATGTGTGCACATAACTCTGCAAAAATATACACCTGCATTCAAACAAGGGCCTAAATGCATGTTTTTATCTGAATTAAATACCCATCACACACAGCCAATAAACCCAGCACAAATATCACATACAACCAATACACGCATATCACACACTGTTAATACACCCATTACAAATGTCACACACAGCCAACACATATCATACGTATCACATGCAGTCATCACATGTATCACAAACACAGACAACACAAACATTACATCATACATGGATGATGGGGGGGGGGATTTTTTGCACAGGGAACCTAAAGGCCTAAGGCTGGACCTATGTGCTTGCTTGTGAATGAGCTTGTGTGTGTGTGTGTGTGTGTGTGTGTGTGTGTGTGCCTGCTAGTGAGCTTATGCATGTGTGTGTGTGCCTGCTAGTGAGTGAGATTGTGTGTGTGTGTGTTCCTGCTAGTGAGTGAGCTTGTGTGTGTGTGTTTGCTAGAGAGTGAGCTTGTGTGTGTGTGCCTGCTAGTGAGTGAGCATGTGTGTGCCTGCTTGTGAGTGAGCTTGTGCGTGTGTGCCTGCCTGCTAGGGAGTGAGCTTGTGCATGTGTGTGCCTGCAAGTTAGTGAGCTTGTGTGTGTGTGTGTGTGTGTGTGTCTGCTAGTGTGTGAGCATGTGTGTGTGTGTGTGTGCCTGCTAGTGAGTGAGCTAGTGTATGTGTGCCTGCCTGCTAGTGAGTGAGTGAGCTTGTGTGTGTGTCTGCCTGCTTGTGTGTGTGCTTACCTGCTATTGAATGAGCTTGTGTGTGTGTGTGCCTGCCAGTGAGTGAGCTTGTGTGTGTGTGTGTGTGGTTGCTAGTGAGTGAGCTTGTATGTGTGTGTCAGTTAGCTTGTCTGTAGTGAGCATGTGTGTGTGTCAGTGTGCTTGTCTGTAGTGAGCATGTGTGTGTCAGCGAGCTTGTCTGTTGGAAGAATGCGTGTGTCTGTGAGCTTTTCTGTAGGTAGCATGTGTGTGTCAGTGAGCTTGTCTGTAGTGAGCATGTGTGTGTCAGCGAGCTTGTCTGTTGGAAGAATGTGTGTGTGTGTGCCTGCCAGTGAGTGAGCTTGTGTGTGTGTGTGTGGCTGCTAGTGAGTGAGCTTGTATGTGTGTGTCAGTGAGCTTGTCTGTAGTGAGCATGTTTGTCTTAGTGAGCTTGTCTGTAGTGAGCATGTGTGTGTCAGTGAGCTTGTCTGTTGAAAGAATGCGTGTGTCAGTGGGCTTTTCTGTAGGGAGCATGTGTGTGTCAGTGAGCTTGTCTGTGGTGAGCATGTGTGTGACAGTGAGCTTGTCTTTAGTGAGTTTGTGTGTGTCACTGAGCTTGTCTGTAGTAAGTATGTGTGTGTGTCAGTGAGCTTGTCTTTATTGAGCATGTATGTGTCAGTGAGCTTTTCTATAGGGAGCATGTGTCAGTGAGCATGTGTGTGTGAGACAGTGAGCATGTCTGTAGTAAGTTTGTGCATGTCAAAGTTTGTCTGTACTACGTTTGTGTGTGTATACTGTCACGCCAAAGAGTGCATAATTCATTGTTGCACAATAGAATATTGCCATTTAAGGTAATTTGTGCAGTGCATATATGAACTGACCACTTGTTAGATATCAGATGACAGAAGGCGTAATGTAAATTGCATAGGAATGTGAAAGCGGCAGATGGTTTGCAACATGGATGGATTCTTTGATTAATCAAAGGCTCTGCAGTGTGTGAGATTCTACACTGGAGATGCCTGGATATCTAGTTCCAAGCTCTGCAGGGTGTGAGATTATACACTTGAGATGCCTGAATGTCTAGTTCTGATGTAAACTAACTGACTTCAATAGGCATGTGCATGGGGAAAATGTTCGGTTCGGCATTCTGAAATTCAGGACTTTCGCAATTCGGGACTTCGACAATTCGGCACTTCAACACTTCGGAACTTCGGCAACTTCAGAACTTCGGCAACTTCAGCACTTCGGAACTTCGGCACATCAGCACTTCGGAACTTCGGAATTTCGGAACTTCGGCATTTCGGAACTTCGGCATTTCGGGACTTCGGGACTGCCTGTGGCTGCTCACTGTTTTAAAAAAAAAATAGGGTCCTCCCTCCCAAGACCCCATCCGCGCGCTTTTAAACTAAAGTGGGGACCTATTGCCCCGCGGCCCCACCCCTGAGCAGCTGGTGGGGGTCCTAAAGTAAAATGATGGGGGGACCTATTGTCCTCCCCCCAGCCCCCACCCCTGACTAGTGGGTGGGGGCCCTAAATACTAATAAGAGGGGGACCTAATGTCCTCCCCTCTGGCCCCCACCCCTGAGCGGTGGGTGGGGGCCCTAAATACTAATAAGGGGGGGACCTAATGTCCTCCCCCCTGGCCCCCACCCCTGAGCAGCGGGTGGGGGCCCTAAATTGGAATAAGGGGGGACCTAAGGTCCTCCCCCCTGGCCCTCACCTCTGAGCGGCTGGTGGGGGCCCTAAAAAAATGTCTGGCCCAGGTGACTAGGGGTCCCCAAACACCTAGTCACCCCCTACCCCCCCAAAAAAAATATCCCCTTACCTACCCACCTCACCCTAAAAATGATGAGGGGGGGACCTTTAACTAAGTACCTGTAAGAAAAAAAAAATCTTACCATTCAATGTCTTCTTTCTTCTAAAATCTTCTTTTTTCAGCCTCAAAAAAATAATCCATCTTCACCAGGGCTCTGCGCATACTGAGCTCTGCAGGGTGGGGGAAGGCTTATAAAGCTTTGCCCCGCCCTGCAATTAGGCTCAGAGCACTCTGATTGGTGTATTTGAAGCCAACCAATCAGAGTGCTCTGACAGGTAAATGAAGGGACTGACAGGTAAGTCTCTACATTTACCTGTCACAGCACTCTGATTGGTTGGCTTCAAATACACCAATCAGAGTGCTCTGTGTCATTTTACACAGTGTGGGAAAATTCCAAAGAAACCTTTTTTTTTTTTTTTTTTTACAGTGAGCAGCCACAGGCTTCTCACTGTTTAATAGACATGACCCTACTCACGGTATAGCGAGTAGGGGCATAATTTACTTAGTATTAGTAAATTTGGCTGAAAGACCAATTTAGGTCTGTCAGTCTTTTAGTAGATAGCTCCCTACCGTGGGAATTAGGGAGTTATCTACTTATTCATTCCTGTCATTACATTGACTGGCTAAGTAACTTACATTTTATATGAATGTATGTTACTTGATTGTTGTAAGTGTCGCAAATGCTTACAGCTGAATCCTGGCTATGTTTGTATACTTTTTATTTAAAATTTTATACAATGTAACATTCTTCTTTCACTGGGTAAGTATATTAGTACTTAGGCAATACTGTGCTTCGACTCTTCGGCACTTCGGCAACTTCGGCACTTCAGCACTTCGGAACTTCGGCACGTCAACACTTCGGAAATTTGGTAATTTTGGAACTTCGGGACCTCTGCAATTCGGCACTTCGGCAATTCGGAAGTACCCGAATGTCTGAATTTCCCGAAATTTGTCCGAATTCACATTCGGACCGAAACAAATTGCACATGTCTAGACTTCAGTCATATGGCTTCTGCCTCTTAATTGATGAGTTAATTTCTTTGATATGTTAATGATCATTAGCCTTGTGTTCAAGTATCATATCCAAAAGAAACATTAATATGTACCCACAGAATAATAATTAAGCCATTAAGCCTCATTTTTCTAAATTTAGAATGGGACATGCACCATCTTCCAAACAATCCCAAACATGATTGGCATGACCTAACCACATGGGAAGGGATTTGGATGCCGACTAAATTGGGTCACAAGTAAGAAGTGTGACATATCTATGGAATGGAGAAATGGTAACAAATTCATAGATGCGATTATTATTTCTGTGGCAAGTACAAAAGAGGAGATCAAAGAAAAAGTTTCTATTAGGATTGATGTGGGTATGGAACACAAGGGGGTGGTCACTTATTGTCTCTATAGGTACACCTTAACTTCACCTGTAGGCCAGGCTTGGTAATCCACAGGGTATATATCCAATGATACTGAAATGTGTATTAAACTTGCTTGGGGGCCAGAATCTAATTCCAAGTGAGTCGCCACCTTTCTTACCAGAGGCCCCCTGGGTAGAAACTTTACTTTGAAAACCTTAGTAAGTGATTAGGACTTCTGTTATTTTATCCCTTTTGTTTTTATCTGTTGTTGGTGTAACTAGTTTGATTGTCATCTATATTTTTGTATGCACTGTGACTTGTTTTGCTCATAATAAATATTCCTTTATTAAGTTCTGCCTTTGTCTTGTAAAGATTCATGTTACCTGAAGTGACTAATTAGTGTTTTGCAATTGCTTAAATATTGTGCTTAGTTATATTTAGTGGGTTTTTCTTATTAAGTTACCTGGGGGACCAAGGCAGCCCATTTATAAATTGTCTTGGTGGTTGCAGCGTTAAGATTAGGTGTGGGTGTTAAGTGGGATTTTATCATTATTTCCGGTCTAGTGCAGACAAATAGTGAACTTTAACACTTTCACCACCACAACTACGTAACACACACTCTTGAAGTAGAGTGCATTCGTGACATATACCAATAAGCTTGTCTGTGTGTGTCAGTTAGATTGTCTGCCAGTGAGCCTATTTGTGTGCATCCGTAGGCTTGTTATTTATTTATTGCTATATTACTCAATAATATATCTGTGGGCTATATATATTATGTGTGATATATATATATATATATATATATATTCTTCCAAATAGGTAGCTGCACTCACGGATTTTAAAAGTCCAACATTTATTTATAAATATTACAAGGCGATCAACGTTTCAGTCCTGCACAGAGGACTTTCATCAGGATCCAATACAAAATAAGTTTTGTATTTGATCCTGATGAAAGTCCTCTGTGCAGGACTGAAATGTTGATCGCCATTTAAAATTTTATCAATACATTTGGGACTTTTAAAATCCGTGAGTGCAGCTACCTATTTGGAAGAATGGATAATACAGCCTTGGCTTGCTAGCACCCGGTTACAAAGGGACACTAAAGCGTGAGTGCAAGAGCATTTTTGTATTTTTATATATATATATATATATATATATATATGTGTGTATATATTACTCAACCATCTGGGGAGACAAGACATAGCCTTACATATTATGTGACAATACACGGCACAATGACTTATGTGGCTTGAGTAGATAGCAAGTTGATAGTGTATACCTCTGTCTGTGAATGAGCTTGTCTGTATGTGTGCATTTCCACTAGTGTCTTTACATGTTTCTCTATGTAAGGGTATTTTTGGGAAATGGCAGGGGGTGGCATTTAATAGAAATTTCATTGGAATTTTCAAGTTGTGGAAAATGGCATATAGATGGAAATTGGACAGAAATGTCAGTAAGTGGGCATTAAGCAAACTGGATATGAGCTGGGAACTGGGTGGGGGGGGGGAAAGAAAATGGGGGAAATTGGCTTGAGAAAAAATAATTCTGGGACTAAGGTTGGGAGTTATGAAGTGGTGGAGTTTGAAACTCAAGGGATGAATTGTGGGTGCATTGGTAGAAAAGCATTGGACGGGGATGAATTAGGGTGTAGGGGTTTACATTCTATAAATAAATGTATGACACTAAAAGGAGAGGGATTCGCAGTGGATTTTGGTGTGGGAATGCAGAGGAAGTAAAATAACAGAGTAGCTGAAGTCATTTTCATTTTATGAATTTGTAATATAATGGGTGGGAAGTGAATTCTTTGGGCGTTGTTTCACAAAGTGTTTTCTTTTTATGGGTTGGACAGAATTTTTCCTTTGGAACCTGCTGTTCGTTGACCTCTACAAATAAAATGACAGTGTCAGAGTAAATCTGGATCAAATTATCTTACTGGAGTCTCTGTGGTATATATCCACACACTGTTCTTGACCAGCTTTCCAGGATTGGCATAATTCTTACACTCACTTTCTCTTCTATACAGAAAATATCAGCAGTGCAGCAGTTAATTCAACAAAACAGGCACCAGCACAAATGGACACTAAGGTAAATAGACTGAGGAGGTGGAGATGGTGGACAGTTGTAGACCAACATGGGAAAGGGAATAATAAATGGCAGTATAGAAGAACAAACAATTTTCTGCTGCCCATGTCAGCATAATAATAAATATGAACATCACTGTATCTCCTTTAGGACAAATGGCAATTTAGTATTTCATGTTAAACAAGCAAACATTATTTCAGTAATACAATGATTATGAAGAAAGTTCTTGAGGCAACCTACACCAGGGGAACCATTGGGATATTGTGGTCCTTATCCAATGAAAAAGTGAAAAAAACAGAATAAAGAATCTAAACTCTGTTCCAGAGCCCATAGAGAAGATTCAATCTAGGATGAAAATAATTAAATAGAGCACAATTAGGATAATACAACTTATGGTATGGTATCAACATGCACAACATGATGATGCCTAAAGTCTGTAGGTAATGGTATCCTTTGTCAGGGAAAATGTGACTATGAATTGACAAAGTCTGTGAACACAATCTTCCATTTCTCTGATGGAATCAGTGGAGGGGAAGAGGGTGACCAGCCGACCTCAGTTAAGAATTCAAACCTTTCTAATATGTGGTAGTTATGGTGCTAGGAGTGTTCTGTTAACAAGTAACTGCTGATCAGTAAAATTCAGTGCACTACAAAGTAAAGAATAGTAACTATCATTTAATCACTGTTCCCAAATCCAAATAATAGTAACTAATGAGAATGCAACTAGACGTACAATGTTTCAATATATAATATGTTCACCTTTCAAATACATATAGTCATACACACTTAGGCCATAATTTTATATTTTTGGATAAATTTTTTAAATATTTTTTCAAAATGTTAAAATATTAAAACATAGATCACAAAAATATATCAATATATCAAAAATATAAATATATATTTAATAATATGAAATCATTTTTAAATTTATCCAAAAATATGAAATAATTTGGGAAGCTTATCCAACAATATTAAATCAAAGTCTAAATATTAAGGTTGTTTGATTTGTATTGCTCATTTTTGGCTATGTATGTATGTATATGAGTATTTGAGAGGTGAATATTGAAACATTGTACGTCTAGTTGCATTCTCATTAGTTACTATTCTTTGGGTTTGGTGATTTTTGGAACATTGATTAAATGATTAAATGATGAAAGTCTGAGCAAGGATAAAAAGACAGATGACAAAGAACCGCCAGAGATATTGGAGAATATTAACACAGAAAAGGTGTGCACACTTTCATAATGTTTTTTTATTTTATTATTATTTTGGATCAGCAGCATCACAGGTCAGGAAGTGCATACTTGTATTAAGTAACTGGTACTTCGATATGTATTAAAACAGCTTACAAAGGTTTGCTGTTGATTGTTATGCCCAATAAATATGTCCTTGAAAGCAGTAAAACTATATGAGCCATCCCTATGTTGCTCCTGGGATTTTCTTGCGAGAGAAGCAGTAAGGCCAACCTGCTATCACAGTACCTGCTAGATTCGTGCCTCACTCTGGTGCCTTTATTGACGCAGTCCATAAATTCTGCATCAATTCGGACACTGACACCTAACTCCTACTATACATGCAGCATCATTTTGGACACTGCTCACTTCTAACCTGTGCCAACTTCTGACACTGAAACCTTGCGTCATTTCCGGTGCACGCACAACTGAATCATGTCTCTGACACAACTCATGCACAATTTGGCATTTCAGGAATGACGCAATGCAATCAAAGGCATTCTAGAGATTTTTATGCCCTTCTTGCATTCCTAGCTTTGTCCTGGTTTCAATTGCGATGATCTGAGAGTGTGCTTAATTAGTTTACTGATTCCTGTTTTTGGTTTTTTTTTTTTACTTTGGCTTGTCCCTGACCTTTTTCCTTTATGTTATCCTTGACTTTGGCTTTTCTATTCATTATCGGTACCTTCTATTGTCCTCGACCTTGGCTACATCTTGACCATTCTCTAACCTTTTACTAATGTGTAGCCTGTCCAATTCTGAGGACCGGTAACATGCCTCTGCCCATTTCTACCTATATCTTAGCTAAGTTTGACTTAAGCTCAGAGTGCTGGATCTGCTGTAGTCATGACAACTGCAGGCTTTAGCTCTTATACTCAATGCTTACGTTGATAGAACGACTGAGGGAACCAGGCTGACATGGTTAAAAAAAAATCCAAAACTGGTTTTAGAGAAAGAATGCAAGGCAAAACAAACAAATGCAGGGAATCTTTAGAAAAGTTGAAACATAGCTTACAAACAAAAGAAGGAGCATAATTGTACCAAACCTATTATTCCAACTTTGAAAGCACCTGCCTGTAATGTTATTCCATTAATTGCCAACAAAGAAGAAATGTTTCACTGTTTGAGAAGTCTTTAAAGTATCTTTGGAATAGTGAATAATCCTACAATTCATGCAATATTTGCTAGTAGCACTTGGCCGTCAGAAGAAAGATTTGCCTTTTACAGCTTTTCCTAAATTCATTGGCAAATGCACGGTAGCCGTAAAATAAAACTGAAGTAAATTGAGCCAGAGGTTTTATTTCATGAGTAATTTCCAAAATTGTAACCATTTGAAGATTGAACTCTAAAGTGCATGATCAGAATTATAAACATAGAAAGACAAGTAACGTATTATAAAAAAACACCCGTTGGACGCCCCTTGCCAGTCTTCAAATTAATCTCTTGAACTGAGTTTAACTCAATGTATTACCTGTCCCTCTTGTACTCAGAATGCTAAGATTCAAGTTCATTAATGGCTACTGTCTTTTAGAGGCTAAGGAGTTAAATTTCCAAAGAACATTGAAATTGTAATTGTGGGAAGGTTTATTCGGTAGATTTTCAAACTCATTTATCAGTTTGAATTACTGAAATTAGCAAGGCTAATTTACTGTCACAATTGAAAATTGAGCAGATTTGGAGTTTCTTAATGGTCTTAGAAAGCAAGTCATTGTACCCGTCTCAATTCCAGGTTCTTTCTCTCGTCGAAAGTCCTGCTTATAATTTTTTTCCTTTTTCTTTTTTTTTTTTTTTTGTGAATGCAAAGTTTTGTAGCCAACACAAACTGTGAGCTGAAAAATAATGTAAGAAACTGGGAATGAAGAGAGATTAGCTGTTCACTGCTCCTGTTATTTTAAAGCAGAAATAACTTTGGCTTCTACACATTCGTAGACAAAGAAAGTTTGAAATGCAAAGCATGTTCAAGTCTCTCTCGTTTCAGCATGAAAGGCCGTTAAAATATGCCAGAACGCCAGTAATGGACTTATTAAAAGGATAAAGAAGGGCAACTTTCAACGGAATTCTTGGATCTTTAACAGTGTCGTATCATCAATCTCAGTAAAGAATTCTATTCTGTATACATTTTCCTCTTTTTTTTTTGCAAATTGCCATTAAAGCAATTGGTACAATCCAATTCACTGTGCAGAGTCTGCAAGAGAATTATACAATGCCAAGCGAGAACAAAGTGAGCCGCGAGCAGCGTTCTCTCGATCTAGAGAAATAAGTGAAGAAAATCTTAAAAAATAAGAATCAAGCCTTCCTTTTGTAATGCTAACCAAAGGGCTAAAACATATAAAAAAAAACATATTATGCAAAATGATAAGCAATGCAAAAAAAAAAAAAGGATAATACTGTAAATGGGTTTTTAAACGTTTATTTAACATCGAAAAAAATGTCACACCTCACATTAAGTAAATCACTAAGGTCTGCGTGCACAATTCAGAATTAGCTGTACTTATTAATTAATAGAGAATGGACGCATCCAGTAGCAAACTAAACTTTTCAACAGAAAAAAATATTTGTCTGGATTCATTGAATTAAAAAATATGTACTACTAATGCAAACATAATAAGTATACTTACTATGCAATTATACCTGAACTCCTGCAGAATACAAAGCTTGGCTTCTTTCCCTTCCATGTTTTTGTGATGATGTCATAGCAAGAACATTTTAAGCTGTGAGATGATAGCTAATATGTGGAGCAGAATGGAGTAATAAAATGGAGCAGTAAAAAAAGGACCCTTTTTTAAAAGATGTTACACGGCACAAAAGTCTATTTAAATGTTTTTTTTTAAATTGTCATTTTCTTTTTTATTTGAGTCAATGAGAAGTAACTGAAGTGGAGTAATAACATACATACTGATGTGTAAAGAAACTTTGCATAAAAAATAACACGAGAAAACTTAGGTAAACTTAGGCCTTCAAGCCTCCCGCTTACTCCAATATTGCCTGTACTGAACCGAGCTTACTTGGACCATCCTGGTCTTATGCTTGCACTGTTGTGAAGGTTGTTCTGGTGGTGTCGAGGAGCATGCTTAGTCTGGGGTATATGGAACAGAGAGTGAGGGACTCCTGTGGTGAATCTTTGAGGCTTGTGACGCCGTGTGGGGCCTGCTTCTGGGGTGGAATACATTACCTCTAATGAGATACTTCAGCAGGCATCAGCTCTTTAACGAGCCTGTTGAGCCCCACCAGAGTGTGGAGTTGTGGGCCTTATGGACACGAAGTAGCCACCATCTTGGATGGGACTCTGCACCAGAGTTGGTTCCTGACAATGCTGCATCCTGTCCCAAGGTTATAGTGTGCCATGATATCCTTCACCGACGGGGGGAGGTAACGATGGGGCACCACCGCCATGATACTGCCTCCAGGTAAGTCAGGGGCCAGAGATTGGTCACTTCTCATGGCCTCTGCCACCAGAAACAGGGTGAAGCCAACAGTGCTTTCAGGTTTATTAATCAAGAGTTTAGAGTCTGCATAGTAAGTAGTTTGCACAATGCTGTACGGAGTTCAGCCAGTGTGCGACCGCTCAGCTCGGCATGCATACCCCCCTTCCCCCAAGTGTCTATTTTATTACATTGGTTCATGAGAAAAAAAACAACATCCAAAGTAAAAGGATTTTGTAAAAGAAAGACAAAGACAAATGAGAGACAATTGGTATTATTGGGTTGATTTTCAGAAAATTAAACAGGATTTACAGACCATATAACTTGTGCGTTTTGTCTATGGAAAGCAAAATAATTATTTATAAAGGTTCTTTTGGAAAATGTAGCATACGCTGATTATCCTGGGCTGATTAAAATAGTTATTTGTAATTTTTGTTGCAAAAAGATTTAAGTTTATTGGTAGGGGTTGCGGGTCAGCATGATGTCAGATGATGCCCATGTTGTGTGCTTCATAAAAGGTGAAATTTGGCTGTTCTATAAAACCTCCTGAAAATGCCAGAGAAAAATCATCAAATGCACTTGTGAAGTACAAGGGTTATGGCAGGGATTGACTGCATTTTGGCAGCTCTTTGGCTGACTTGCAGGTCCACCTGTCAATCCGGCATGCAGGCACACTGAGTTTACATACCTCGTTTAGCATTATATCCCTGGTATGCCTCCAATCCACCCAAAGCCATTTTCCTATCCTGATTTTATAACTCCTAATACTAGGAGTTATACATTCTAGGACCACACTAGCTGTCTTTACATTCAGACCAGAGAGATAATTGCAGGGGATACCTTTCTTATTTGCTTGCTTATTTGGGGTTAGGGGGAAAACGTGCATGACAGTGTATTGGAGCTTGAAGATTTTTATGTATGGCAATTTATTTTATCTATCTCTAAAATAAAATATAAAAAGGCTAAATAGTGTTGATCTTTCCAAAACAGACATATTGCTTTGGAAATATAATGACTGGTGATATTGCAACTACACCAAATATATATATTTACTGCTCTGGAATATGAAGAATTGACCTATTAAAACCGAACACAGCATATTTTTAGAAGCCTATTCTAATGCAGCAAAGTCCTTCATTCTATCAGTCCAGTTAACTTGTGTCATAGCATGCCAGCCTACAATTAACATGCTCCAAGACAAGTTTTAATGTTAGTGCTCTAGGAATTAAATGATAACAAAAATAAAGTTGATTCTTGATTCTAAAAGTGATCCATTCCAAAAAGTAAGTGGAACAACCATTTACAAGCCATAGATCCAACTACCCCAGAATGATATGCTGTAGTTTTACAAGTCAGAATATTATCGTTTAAGTACAAAATTACTGCTAATTTTACCAGGGCTTCTCTGTTATTAATCTTAAATATTCTGCAATTAGGAGATCCCTGTTGATTTATGTGTCAGCATCAAGTCTTCTCAACATATTGCGATCTCAGTAGTTGGTCTCTTTAGAATCTATAACACTTTGTGTATATTTAGAGGACAAGTTTCTAATTACCTTTAACCCTTGGAGATGCTTCACCCTCATTCAGGAAATGATATCATCACCAAATCTAGAAAATGGCGTAATTCAATATGGTTGGACCACAATCCCATAATTGTCTGTAAGAAGTCTATGAGCTGTTTTTTCACATGCTGTAGCACTATACTGTGGCTTATAGAGAATTATAGGTGTCATATTCCAACCAGTGTCAAAAGGCCGCAGTTTTACTTCACTGCGCGACATATGGTACATCTGATAGCTTTTATTCTAGTAAGATAAATTTTGCAGGTGTTTGGCATACTACAGAATATTTACATGAACATGAAACTATTCATATTTTGGTTATCATTGTATACAATATCAATGTTGTGGCAATGTTTCTATTTTTAGAGAAAAATCTCTCTAATTCAACATGCCTTAGGGGGTGATTGGTTCTTAACCAGAGTTCAAATTCCACTAATGGGTCAGTGTTTTCTAGGTATCCAATTCTGTTCCAATAGGGAGATCAATTAAACCTGAATTGCTGCTGGTGATTGAAGACTGGCTTGAGAACACATACATGATTGCATCTCTCTATTCCTGGGATTATTGCACTTTCTCTGTACTGGTGACCTTTCAAAGTATGCAACTTTCAATGGAGTATAATTAATGTTGTATATAGAGGTTCATCCAGAAGGTAGCCCTGTGGTTGTAATACTGCTCTCCTAGAACAGAGAGATGTCCTCACAAAAACCTAAGCCCTCGGATTGAAAGATATCTTTAGAGAAACCCTAAACTCTCAAGAATGAACAATATCCTTTATTATGTTCCCTGCATTCAAACAGGGATCTTAGCTATGCGATAGAAGTAACTTGATAATCTAGGTATTCCTTAAGACCTCAGACAGGAGTAAACTTAAACATAGTTTCACCTTTTTGTCATTTTATTGCATATATATTGACAATTCTTGTTAACTCTGGACTGTCTTCTTAAGGAAACACGCACAGTCACCCTATATATATGGACCATAAAAGTGAATCTTTTGGGAAGATAATCTATCAAGCTTCACACACATACGCACGCTATACCTTTTATACCATAGGACTGTCCACTGAGACAGAGATATAGAGCCACCGAATAACATGACAACAAATATTCTTTTGGGATGCTGATATGTTAAGCAATATTTTTTTAATGCTTTTTGACTCTGAAATTTCCAGTGGAAAAAGCGTTCCACTAAAACCGACCAGTACCCAAAATATCTCCTGTCCGTTTGGTTCTGCAGAAAAGTGTTCTATTTGTCTGGTAGTAGAGGAACCTCTTTATAAACCACTGGCTTCAAAATAAAATAAGACAAAAAAAATACAATCTGGAGAGTGAAGCCTTGTACGGCACTGAAAGAGTTATGCTATTAGTATTTATTCATCTTCTTTCTATGTGCGTTCCGTCTCCATTTATCAGTATTTGGGAAAACTATGCCACGTTTTCTCTCCAAAGCATGGTACATTTCTGGAATAACAAGGTTTAAATGCCTTCTTTTTAATTTTGTGGTAGTTCAGTTTTCTTGGCTCTCCATTTCCTTTCACAAGGTCCCTGGAGCTATTAATCCTGCAAAAGTCTGCACTGCGCACACAGGCTTCAATTGATACCTTGTTTAAAGTGACTCAACACCTTTTTGTTTCAATCCCAAACTTACTGACACACGAGCCACTTATGAGCGCCATGCACATACTCAATATATGTACACACAGACATATTTTTTCATGACACTAAAAAAATAGAGAGAGAGTAGGAGGGAAAAAAAAACCACCTAACAAAAACCAGGCAGCATTTCATGATTTTACCCCTTAACTTCTGTAAAGGCCAATACGTTTTTAAAAAGCAAAAAAAAAAAAAGAGTGAAAGCAATTCAGGACTAGCCCGGAAATATGACGTATCAAACCAGCTTTGAGATCATGGCCAAATATTTGCTTTAAATGTGATGTTAAGCAGGTGCAAAAACAAAACTCCCTTGATATAACAAGTCTTTTGATACCATACTTTTTATATGTATTTACATATACTTGTTCAGTTGCTATGGAGATGCGGATATGCTTACACTTATAGAAACATTAGGGAGAGTTTTCTCACCCTCACCCCAAATGAAATATATGTGAGACCCTTTAACAGTGGTGGTGGCATTACCGTATAAGCAGCTGATTAGGCCTCTTAGTAATCACTGTCATAATACAAACTAACCCTGTTAAACTCTCGGTGTTCCACAGCTTAGCCAGCACACACTTCCACATTTTGTTGGGATGTGCACTCTTGTGGAACCCCATCGTACAAGCAAAACCACAGATGGTGGATGACAAAATAAGTGAACTGGCAGCCATATACAGGTTAGTAGCATGGAGGCACTTTATTCCATATTACAAAATGGCAACGCTTCAAAACCTGAAATAAACCATTGGCAAGCCATCTGTGATATGGATTAACATGTCTCCATGTTATTCACCTGTTTTATATATATATATATATATATATATATATAATAACTTTGTGGCACAAAAACAATTATTATGATTGTTTACCATAGAAACGTAGAAACATAGAATGTGACAGCAGATAAGAACCATTTGGACCATCTAGTCTGCCCAAATTTCTAGATACTTTCATTAGTCCCTGGCCTTATCTTATAGTTAGCAAAACCTTATGCCTTTCCCACGCATGTTTAAACTCCATCACTGTGTTAACCTCTACCAATACAGCTGGAAGGCTATTCCATGTGTTCACTATCCTCTCAGTAAAGTAATACTTCCTGAAATTACATACCAAATTACATATAAAACTTGAATAATTGCTATCCTGAATCTTAAATACATGATTTGTCCTAAAAGTACCAATTGTTTATTATTGGTTTGTTTTTCAATATACTCAGAATGCCATGTAAAGTAGCAGGTTAGGATTGAAATTAAATACTGTCTAATCACAGTGTTTAGCCCTGTTGGGGCTCTTCAGCACGATGTTGTCTTATATCTAAATAGAAATGAATATGAGAGGTACATTGACTGTAAGAGAATACTATTGTTAGAGTAGAATATGTATATTAATGAGCAGATTTTTAACAAGGTGCATTCTTCCAATCATGCTCATAAATTCAAATTGGTTTAATTACTATTTATAATGCAAATTTTATACAGCAATAAAATAAAAACAATACTACAAATCACACATGTGAAGATAACTTGGACATGCTTACAATGATTAATTAATACTATGCAACTGATTTATTCTAAGCATATGCTCATTATATAAAAATAATTACAATAAGTTATAAGTTTATTTAACACATGCATAAAATATTGCTGATTAAAATAACCTATTCTCACTAAATAATATCAAAAAGAATTTTCGATTACATAGGAATTCTAATGGTTTTATTTGGAGTTTCAATTTGGGGCTTTTACTCCTGTTTTATGGTGTGTGTGTGACACAAACCGACTTTTTAAATGAGCATTGTTAAGAAGACATTTGAAAACTTACCGTCCAGAAAATCTAAAAAAGAAAAATGTAAATGTAGTTTGTTATGTTAACACTTTACAAATACGTGTTTTAATTTTACCTTATTAAAAATTATTTTAAAGAGGTTTGAGGTCATTGGGTTTTCATATAACAAGTTCACATGTAGAATTTATCAGAAAAATAAAAAGTTTAAATTACAAAGGTCACTGCGTGGCCCGAAGTCTGGGGGAGGCGGCCGATCCTCGACACGGGACATGCTCTTCCGAGAGGCACAACTGTAGTCCTGCTCCTACCATCCCTTTGGACCGACAGGGGTTATCCCGGTCCCCGCTGGCTATACTTGCCTTCACGCCAGGGTAGACTGTACAGCAGCTGCGAGACTCACCCAAGGTGGCTGCCCCTCCATAACCTCTGCAGAAACTTTCTGGATCTCCTGGACGGCAAGCTGATTTCTCCGCACTATTTGCAGACTTTTGGTGGCCAGGTCAAGCAGACAATGGTGGCCAGGCCAGTATCGCAGCGCTATTATGCCAGACCACCTGGACATACCTCTGCCCCTAAGTCTCAGAGCAGAGTGGATTCCATTTGGAAATATATACGACCCACTGACCATATACCCAGAGGGGTCTCCTGAAATCGGGGCAGCTGCGGAACCACGGTCCATCGCACGTCACAGGGGGATCCAGAGTCACGGGGTAGTGATTCCCATGTGGGCCCAGGCTCGAGGTTATGCAGTACTACAGCTCAAGACCAAGATGTATTCTGGCGGCCAAACATCTCCTGAGGAATCCAGAATGGGCAATGGGATGCCGAGCATCTGGCATGGTGATGAACTCTATGCCATGGCAAACCTGTGATGTTGGCTGACCGTCAAACTGTCATCATCGACAGTTTCCAGTGTTGTGAAGCTCTATTGCTTTCTCTGTCCCTCTCTCTACTATCCAGCGGAATAAACATAATGTACTTGGCAAGTTTATTAATCTAAATGTTTAACTAGTAAGCTATGTCAGGAAACATGTTACTTATTCTACTATATAAACAAAACATGAGGCTAGTTTATACAGGAACCTATTGTGTTGTGCATATTACTCCTATTTTAATTGTGTTACCACCTGCAATAACTAATTTTCTAAATTTTATCTTTTTAAAACTCAATAAAGAAAGATTGACAAAAAAAAAATTAAAAAGGTCTTAATGTCATTTAAAAATATATATTTTTACTTGGTAGGCACAATCATTTGGTACTAGGCTACAAACTGTATGGCCTTATACAGGTTGTTGATGTCTGTCTTGAGAAGACTGAAATTGCTGGTAATCAGCTGAATGTGTCAGTCATACTTGATATGTAGAATAAGACATCCAGCCTTCATGACTCCCCAACAGGCCGTTATCTGTCATTTGTACTTGAAGTCGTATGAGTCAGCATGGAAGGTTATGATACAGTTACATAGTGATTCTATAATCCAGTCCTCAAATCCTCTGAACAGTGCATTAGTGAAAGGCAGCTATGAGAGACCAGGAGTGTTGTAGATCTTGGATAGAGCACAGCAGACTATTGGGCGACTATTTAGTCAGATAGAAACATAAGAAGAGTAGAGGATTTGTATTGCTGGGATTTCTTATTGAGTCAGGACATCGTGAACTGAATTTTGGAACGAGTAGGGTAGGAAAGTTTGGATTAGCTAATGTTTATAATAATTAAGTTTTGCAGGAAGTGAAGTAGAGTTTTAATATCTTTATTCACTAAAAGATATTATCAAATTTATTTCGGATTCATACAGATGTACAGTAATTGGAAAGAATTTCTGCTTAAAGATAAAAGAACGGCCGCATATAACTGCTTTGGTAGCAAAATATAGATGAGGATTTTTGGCCAGGGGGGCCACAGAGGGAGGCTTCAGACGTGCAAAAAGAAAATAAATATACAAACCAAGAGAAAATCATGGATCTGAATACACCCTTACACCTCTGTGATATTGCAAGACAAACCTATAAGCAAATTAACTTTATTAACTGCAAGTCGTTAATATGTATGTGGATCTACATGGTAAAGTCAGAAATTGGGTGGTTATGCGATTTTTCTGAGATCAATCAGCAGGAAGCAAGCATTTACCTGTTTTTAGCAGCCCTACATTAAAGACACCTCTGAAGGTGGGAGAGACAGACTGCCAATTAAACCGGATCCCAACATTTATAAAGAATGGATGAAGAATTGTGTAGACAGTCCCTGATTTGGGAACATTTTGTTCCCTAATCACAAATAGAGGAGTCCACTGCAAAGCTGTCGAATAAAGTATGTTTATTTTTATATATCAATAAACAGGGTTCATTGACTAAACACAAAGTAATAATGATTTCAAAATACGTTTATACAGAAATTTCCAAACAGTACTTTTTGCCAAAATATTGCAAGCTAGTTGTCACTTTACTTATATCCAGTGCTTAATTAAAAAACCAATATGTTGAAATATGATCTTAAGCTGCTAGTACACCTACTATTGGGCTGCTCACTCTCCTGGAGTGCAATATGACTCTGGTTCCCGTAATTCAGTAGCAGTTATAGATACAAAGAAATATGTCCATTGTTCAAAGTGATGAAGTGCAGTGCTCCAAATTTAATAAGGTTTCATAATAGCAAGTAAAGTTTCAAGATAATGTTTTTGTCAACCTTGACAATGATATTATCATTGTTCAATACCTCCCAACACTGAGAAGTATGGAGTCAAAATGAATGGACGGGTCTTCAGGGAGCATCACCAGGGACACAACTTGTGGCACTAATCACAGCCACAATTGCTGACCCTGCCTGGAAAGTGGGCAGGCCGGCCCTGGCCTCAAGTACGCAAGGCTGTCAGACAGCCCAGGTCAGCCCACAACCTACAGGAGTATGCAGAGAGTGTTGCTGCAGTGCTATCGGCATGGTGCTAGTGCCAACTGTATGCGTTAGGGTATCTAATAATACGCTTGCGCTTTATTTCCTGGGGACAGTTCCCTGGTGTCCCTGGGTACAAGACACTGGGGAACAAAATGGTGATGGTTGAGACAGTTGGGAGGACCTATGGTTTAATTCAATGCTTGCTGTTTTGGAACTTTTATAAATGTGTAGTATTTCATTCACAAATGCAAAGTATGATCTAAGGCAGAGATACCTAAAAGGTAGATTACCAGATATTTTAAAACTACAACTTTCATGATGCAGAGCATCAAGGGAGTTGTAGTTCTACAACATACATTTTGGGCACCCGTGATCTAAGGCCTTAGAAAGATATATTATTTTAAATCTCAAATTGAACCATCATGACAACCTACAGATATATATTTTTATGTTTGGGAATCGTAGCTTTACATGTTTGAATTTAATACTTTGTATAATATTCTTTTAGAGAAAAGTTACAAGGGTAACATTTTCTTTTTTCTTGAACATCAAATATGATTATAAAATCCTGAATGAAGCAGGTTTGGAAAGCTCAGTGGAGCTTAGTGAAGGGACATTAGAGTCAGATGTATTTAGTCTGGTGTATTTATTACTATAATATTGACAGACAGATCGAAGATATGATTAGGGATCAAGTGGATACGAATCTTTTTTACCACACAGCGTGTAATGGCACAAAGAAAAAAAAACAAGCATTAAATATCTTTTATATCCTCTTTCCCCCTGTGTGTCTTGTTTAACATGAATGCTAGCCAATTTAACAGCTGCTTCAAAAGACTCTTATAATAATGTGGAAAAATAACGTTTAGGCCGTCTACATTCCACAGTGTTCACTCCTTTAACAAGAGACCTAGAGAGGGGAAAAGTCCGCAGCAAGGCAGACATCATTTGGCTTACAAAGGGTTAATGTCAAATCCTCTCAATGTTATGTCTCTCTTGAGACAGTGATCGACAGCCTTGGGAGGTAGTAGGGCATAATCAGACCTCTGTTCTACATGCAGAGGTAAAGTAATAGCTTCATACTGTTCAAACTTAATGACAATACTAATGATTTACTAAAGTCAAGTCAGTCCATTTTCAATGTGTTGTGTTTCATAAACTAGCTACCTTTTTATAACATTTTCAGGACAATATTTAATACTTATAGTAACAAGAAAAAAGTGGGAAAACACCCAGAAATTGCAATAAAATTGAATACAACCTGGATGGATAAACCAGGGTAATATTGAGTGTTAATATAAATCTGTAATGATAATAAACACTACATAGCGTAATACGGTAAAAGTGAAATAAGTGGTGTGCTCTATAAGAATTGCACTCACAAACTTGCACTCTGTTTATTTTGTTTTATAGCCCCCAATTGGTTGCTTGCTGTTTAGTAGACATGCCCCTGCTCATAGCTTGGCAGGTAGTTGCATAAGAAAGGATTTAACCTCCCTTATTTACTAATACTAGATATTTTTGACTTATTAGTAAAGTTAAGTGTAAGAAAGGGCTTTTCATAATTTTCAGCTTCTTGGTAGATAGCTGCCTAATTGTTGTGGGATTGCCATAAGGATACCAAAAAAAGAGCTATCCAGTACACAGCTCCCTAATTTGGTACCCTTAAATATAGCAATCCCACAAGGGTACCAATTTAGGGAATTATCTACTAAATGGCTGCAAGATGCAACAGCGAGCCACGGCACAGTTCAGAATTTCATTTGTCTGCATGGAAATGAATTAACTAGTGAATGAAATTCTGTTTAGACAAAACAATTTTTATTTCCGTCTGAACATGTTCGGCCAATTGAGAAGTCTAACAAATTCCACCTCCCAAGATTTAAATTATTATGTTTACCTATCCCTATATTTAACAAATGTATATTTTTTTACATATGGGAATTAAAATTAAATGTAAAAATTCAGATGTCTGTATCCTACAACTGGTTGCCTCTATCTTATCTCCCTTTTAATCATTGTGATTAGCTCTGTCCTTTGCACCTGGCAGTCAGCATAGGGAAGCATACAGGGAAGAGGGGAAATTAAACCATGCTTCTATTTCATCTCCTGATTTGCAATGTTTGCCTTGTTCTAAATAGATCATGATGTAATTTGTTACATTTTTATGTAAATTATAAAGAAAACAGAGCATAAGGGGTCCTAAGGGAAGAAAAACAGAAAGAAAAAACACATGACAGTGCTGCTTTACGCAATTCATAACAGTTGTGGTGATAAAATATGTAAATTACTAACAAGCTGTGTAATAGTCATTTCTGCTTTCCCCATACCTTCATATATCCTAAAGGCACAAAAGGGACTGACAGTCAGCAATAGCCAGCCATATATGCATATGCCATACCAAGATAAGCCAGCTATGAATATGCAGGGCTGTAGTTATTTATGCTGCACATTAGAGGAAACGCAAACACAGACTATTTTATATTTACCTAGTGTGAACGTGTTTTAATAAGCTTTCCATGTGATTCAATACAGTTAGAAACGTTTCCCAAATGTTTGACATACGGTAGTCACCATTAAAATATTTGGTAATTTTTGTAGATAACTCTTTTAAAATTATTTAAATCATCTGGAAAGCTTATTAAAATCAAGGCCATTGTTAGACATAGGACCCTAATTGTGACTTTTGAAATAATTTTAGCTTCCTCATCCATGATTCTTTGTGAAGAACTGTTAAGTGTGACTGATCTATATATTTAAATATTTTGCTTATATTTTAGACTGGAAGAAAGGAGATTTAGTCTAAGGCAAAGGAAAGTTGTTGTTTTTACAGTGAGAATAAGGATGTGAAATTCTCTGCCTGAAGAGGTGGTTTTATCAGAGTCCATACAGATGCTTAACAGCAACAAGATGAATAATTGTAAACATTTAACATACAGGGATATCATTTTTAATTAGTGGGGTAATAGCTGCTTGATACAAGGAGATATCTGACTGCCATTCTGGGGTCAAGAAGGATTTTTTTTCCTAGTTTGTTCCAAAAATGAAAGTGCTTCAAACTTGGTTTTATGCCTTTTTTTGGATCAACAGCAAAAACAGATGTGAGAAATGCTGAACATGATGGATGCATGTCTCTTATCAGCATGTAATTCATTTTTTAAATTCTGTGACTGCAGCCAGCATTTATATTCAAGATATATGTCTGGAACCAAAAGAGGTATTGAACTAAAATATTTGGATCTGCCCCACAGTTTGTTTTGTTTTTAGGATTAAGTTGAATTAGTTTAGAAATGTTGATGTTGGTAAGTAGCTAAAACTTTTGACGTCTCATCCACCCCTGCCTTTCACCCCGACCCTATTTTATTCCCTATTTTACTTGTTATATTTTTGTTTGAAATTGTTTTGAAGAATTTTTAATAAGAAAGAATTTGAAAAGAAACAAACTGCACATTATGAGAAAATAGCTGAATTGTCAAACTGACTGTATTTAAGGGAATAACGAAACTGTCTGCATATATAAACGTTTTGCAGCAGTACAGTACACAGCGCCAAGACTATTTTTTTAGCTTTTCGTTTATTTTTATGCAACGTTAAAGCGTACTGATAAATATTACATCACTAGGTGAATGATTTTATGATAGTATGCCAAAAACAGCAGCAGTGAACAAGGTGAGGGATCCCTGGACTGCACAGGGACAGAGCTCAGGGAATCCATTTTTATTTTCAATACTGTTCTTGGTTGCTCTAAAAATGTTACAGAATTGTTACACACCAAAACCTATTGACTGAAACCTATTTTAGGCTGTCTAACGAGCATGATAATGAAATGCTCTTAAAAAAACTCTCAACGATGAACTGTCACTTTTTTTCTTTCCGTAGCCAAACTTCAATCTCTCTAAAAGGTTTTGGCATTCAGAAAATGTTTATGAATTTTACAAATATTTGGAAAATCAGAAACATCTGTTTTGACACATTTGTTCTGAAAAGGAAACTTTTTTTAAACAAAGGCATTAAGCTAAAATGTAAATTGGGCACATCTGCTTTTGCGTTCTAACTCAAAGTACGAGAATTGGGCTCTGGTTATCTCCTGTGAGTGGCTCTGTGTGCTTTTGGCTCCCAGTCTGGGAGTAGGTCTGTTTACATAACATTTACTGAATAAACTCAGAGAGAAAGCGTCACAATCTAGCATATTAACATAGTCAATGTAAGAGCACATTTATTTCCAGAAGTCAGAACTAAATACCCAGCATAGCATGGATTGTCAGGTCTGAGCTAGCTTAATTACTCATTAGTCCATGTAGCAGATAATATCAATATCTGCACATACAGAGCAGATAATAGGGTCTTTCACAAAGTAAACATCCATTGACAGCAAATTTAATCTTTACCAAAGACTCTGTGATTGATGGATGTCCAGACACCTTTCAAGTCTTTTATGAAAAATAATTACCAGATAGAAATAGACAGCGGCTTCTATAAAGGTTTGTAATACTGATTGCACATCCACAGATCATCTTGCTATTTATCTCTGTCAAAGTGTTTAATGAGCACTAAGTGTTCATATCTTCCAAGTTTTTTGGATCTGGACAATTTGGGGTCCATGTTTAGTAATTCCAGGATATTACAGTTGCAATCTAAACGCCATAAAAGATCCCAATGCAGTGATTATGGTGCCAGGAGTGCCATTGCATCATCCCCCAATAAGAGTTCAAACCTTTGAGAATGCTTTGACACTAAACTAGGTACCTACGAGAGCACATGATCTTGCCAGTCTTTTCGAGACAGATAAGGTGGAACTTCTTCGTTGGCTAATTTAACTTCCTATGTGCAACATTCAAAGCTCTTTTTCTTCCTAATTATTTTTGACCTCTCTGCCACCTTTGTCACAGTCTATCATCCTAGCCCTCTTCTGTACTTGTTATCACTAATACTTTTCTCTCCTACCTTTCTGATTTTTCCTACACAGTCTCTTTCCACAAGACATTCACACTATCCATTGCTCTTCCAGTTGGTGTACCACATGTCTTATTATTGGCTGCCTCCTCTTTTCCCTCTATACCACACCTGGTCTAACTCATCTCCTCTCATGGCTAATTAGCCAATTCCTTTGACGACAACATGATCATCTTTCCTGTGACGAAGTGCCCTTCGCCACTTGTGCCTGGAGAGGACTGCTTGCCCGCCTCTTGCCCTGTGACTATGGCCTCTGGGATGTATTGCCCTTTAAAGACATGATTTGGGCATAATGGATTTGTGTTGTGCTGCTGCTGGCCCTTTAAGAACCATCTGGGGACATACTGTGGAGTTACTGGGTGGCCACCATTTCCTGTATCAGAAGCACATGGTGAGAACAATGGATGGCGGCCATTTTAACTCACAGACACTGTTTGGACTTTTCAACACGGTGCCATCTCGCCAGTATTTGGTGCACAGAGACATCGTGCAGTGGTTTTGGACTATACAGCAGGGGACACATTATACAGTGATTGTTTTTCATTTAGCCTGTATATGTTCTGCAGAATCTGCATTAAACTGTATCTTCCAAAGTACTGAACGGATCTGGGTGAATTTTGGATATGTGGTTCACCCAGATCCCCCGGTTCCAAGGATATACTTTTTATGGGGTTATTGCATGTTTTGGGGTCCCTGTGATGTATATTTTAGAAGTTATGAATGCTGTAAAAATTGTAATGTTTCTGGCCAGCAGATAATTGAGCTTTGTGTATTGTAGAAACTCAATTATCTAGCCTGGCCCAGAGGAGGAGTTTTGTGTTGCATAAATTGTGAGTTCTGTGTGCCAGTAAATCAGTCTTGTTCCAGCATTAAGCCTTGGCTCATGTTTGGGGGATTGGAGAAATACACTCTGGGGATTGCTATAATCACTATACTCCCCAGGGTATGATCACTAAGTTCTGCTAAGAGCTTGTTCCTGCTCTCTGGGGAAAGAGAGGTTCACCCACTGGAAGCTGGATCCTGGCCTTGGGTCCAGGGTGGGTGGAGACAGCAGAGACCCCAGCACAGTTGCATCGCTGGAAGTGGGGTCTGCAGTGCTGATGGTGTCGGTTGGAGTGCTTGGAGTCCTCGGCAAGCGCTAGGAGCATCGATTGGCGGAGGTACTCAGTCGGAGTGCCAACGTTCCGTCACATTTCCTTCTGCACCTGACCTATCCTCCTGCATCTTTTCTTGCCTTACTGTTATGACTCAATGAATGTCCTCACATTTACTGCAAATAAACCCACATAAAACAGACGTGTATTTGATATCTGTTCCATCTCTGTCACCCACCCCTCCATCTATTCTCTTCCATTCTTTACACATTTCCCCCTCTCGCACATCACACAATTAAGGTATCATATTTACTACTCTTTGAAAAATATATCAGCTACATATATCCAAACTCTATTCCAATTGTCATATTCACCTCCTAAATATTCAGACTCTATCCACCGACTCATCTCTACCAGGCTAAACTACTGCACTCCACCGTAGCAAATTCAAACTGCTGCCTGCATTCTTTTCAACCTGCCCAAGTATGCCTATGCAAGTATTTTGAATACTCAGGTGTGCTGTAGTGGTTATGGTGCCAGGAGTGCCTTAGTGCACTCCTAATGTAAGTAAACTATTTTAGTACAGTTTGAAAACCTTTCTGGGATCTGCTATGTACATATAAGTAGTTTAACCATTTCTGAATGATTTGAAAACTTGTCTGCGATCTGCTACGAGCTAATAACCTCGTCCTGCGCAGCTTAAAAGCTGCAACAAATTCAGCAGTGCATGGCTTAGCTCATTGGCTGAGAGCACAGTTGATGCTGTAAGGTAAGTTGTCAAAGCATTCACAAACAGTTTGACTTACACTGGGACCCTGCCAGGCCAATCTGGCACATAATCACTACAGTGGGCTGTAATGGTTATCGTGCTTGGAGTGAGCATTTAAGTGGTTTCTTTTTGTTTTTTCACGCTACATTGTGCTTCGACTTAAATTTTTGAGCATCCAGTCGACTATATCTTATATAAACATAAAAAAAATTACAAAAGCATTGCATTTATTCTAGAACATTCCACATTCCAAGGATATAATTTCTTTTGAATACAGAAATAGATTCTAATTTGACAGCTTGTGTTATCGAACAGATGCATATAAATAAAAATCATACATTACCTCTTTCATTTTATCTTATTTACAATGTGCGATGAACCAAGGTTTGATTTTTTTAATTTCCATGATTTAAGATCTGGAAGAGGTTATCATATATATTGTGATATTATGACCACCCCATTAAAATAAAAAAATTAGAAAAACAACACTATGGAAATGTTCTAAATATATAAATGCACAAATACAAGAGCTGAGCAGGAATTCAAAATAATTTAACGTTACTGTCAGCAAGTTAATCGGTAATGACTGCACTGCTTTGATACCTGACATAGGTTATCACATTGCCATTGCAAGGGTTATCCTGTAAACTAGAGGTTATGTCAGAGAGGATATCAGCATATTATGCTTCAGAGTTATTCAATAAACTGTGAATTGTCAGGAATTAAAAGGAAATTTACAAATTTAGCTATAAAATGCTCCAAATTCTCTCCAAAGCAACTATGTTGTCAGTTTGTCTATTTTGGCCCAAAAAAATTAATTCACTTTAAATTCCTGATGTATAATAGTATATAACTGACCTAATTTCGGATGTTCCCCCCCCCAAATTTAATGCATTTCACTACGACTGGACTATAAGAGGTCATTCTATTCCACTATACTGTATTTATTTACATGCTATGTATTTAACTAGTATCATATGTGCTAATTTAATGCTTTATTGTTTCTTTGAAGTCTCCTCAAAGAGAGAGATATCCCCCCCGCCACCCCGCACTTTCTTTTCAAAGTATTGGGAACAAAGCCTTAAAGGGATAGTGCCAGGAATACAAAGCTGTATTTGTGACACTATGGCTCCCTCTGCCTCTCCCCTCACAAGCGCCCCCGTCGCGGTGAATAAAGGTTAAAAATCCTTAATTTACTTTCATGATCCCAGCACCAATGCTCCACCTCCTCCTGCCGTTACTCAATGAGGAGACGTTAAAGTGCATGCTCGGCAGGTGGAGTGCACACATTAGGCTTCCCCATAAGAAAGCATTGAGGTTGTGAGGATGTCCAGCATCAGTTACCGGACCAAAAGTTCGCTAACATTCCAGAAACGCCTCTAGTGGCTGTCTGGTAGATAGTCACTAGAGGCTGTCTTAGTGCTGTAATGTAAACACTGCAGTTTCCCTAAGATTGCAATGCTTTACATTGCAGCACTAAGGCCAATGGGGACACTGTACCCAGACCATTTCAATTAACTGAAGTGGTCTGGGTGCCTATAGTGTCCCTTTAACACTTCTTTCAAAAAGTCAGAGTCAGTATCAATTCATCAATGGAAACTTATCTTAAATCATCTCTTCTTCATTAATGTCCTCTTTTACCTTCCTAGCTCACTCTTATCTACCAGCCCACTTTTAGCCAGTATTTAATGTTTAATTCTATGACCTGAATATATCTTATGCTGATAAAAATCAAACACTTGTCTTTAAAAAAAAAAAATACACGTCTTTATAAACTATGTATTATATCATCTCGAATTATATGTGTAAAAATGTATTTGTATTTGCTCTCCAGGACATATTTGAAAATGACAGAAATCTTACCGTATTCTTCCTGGTAAAATATTTTATAAATAAATTAATGAATAACATTGCCAAGACAATCATGAGACAGCATTGCTATACAGTGAGGGAAAAGTATTTGATCCCCTGCTGATTTTGAACGTTTGCCCACTGATACAGAAATGATCAGTCTATAATTTTAATGGTAGGTGTATTTTAACAGTGACATAAAGAACAACAACAAAAAAATCCAGTAAAACTCATGTCAAAAAAGTTGTAAATTGATTTGCATGCCAATGAGTGAAATAAGTATTTGACCCCTTTGACTTAGTACTTGGTGCAAAACCCTTGTTGGCAATCACAGATCAGACGTTTCTTGTAGTTGGCCACCAGGTTTGCATACATCTCAGGAGGGATTTTGTCCCACTCCTCTTTGCAGATCCTCTCCAAGTCAATAAGGTTTTGAGGCTGACATTTGGCAACTCGAACCTTCAGTTCCCTGCACAGATTTCCTATGGGATTAAGGCCTGGAGGCGGGCTAGCACATTCCAGGACCTTAATGTGCTTCTTCTTCAGCCACTCCTTTGTTGCCTTGGCTGTGTGTTTTGGGTCTTTTCGTGCTGTACCCATCCACGACCCATTTTCAATGCCCTCACCAAAGATTTGATGGTGGGGATGGTGTTCTTGGGGTCATAGGCAGCATTCCTCCTCTTCCAAACATGGCGAGTTGAGTTGATGCCAAAAAACTTGATTTTGGTCTCATCTGACCACAACACTTTCACCCAGTTCTCCTCTGAATCATTCAGATGTTCATTGGCAAACTTCAGACAGGCCTGTACATGTGCTTTCTTGAGCAGGGGAACCTTGCGGGCGCTGCAGGATTTCAGTCCTTCACGGCATAGTGTGTTACCAATTGTTTTCTTGGTGACTATAGTCCCAGCTGCCTTGAGATCATTAACAAGATCCTCCCATGTACTTCTGGGCTGATTCCTCACCGTTCTCATGATCATTGAAACTCCACGAGGTGAGATCTTACATGAGATCTTGCATGGAGCACCAGACCAAGGGAGACTGAGTTATTTTGTGTTTCTTCCATTTGCGAATAATCGCACCACTGTTGTCACCTTCTCACCAATCTGCTTGGCGATGGTCTTGTAGCCCATTGTGTTGGCTACAATCTTGACATCCTTGGATAGCTCTTTGGTCTTGGCAATGGTGGAGAGTTTGGAATCTGATTAATTGATTGCTTCTGTGGACAGGTGTCTTTTATACAGGTAACGAGCTGAGATTAGGAGCACTCCCTTTAATAGAGTGCTCCTAACTAGATAGGTGACTATCTAACCTGTATAAAAGACACCTGGGAGCCAGGCATCTTGCTGATTGATAGGGGATCAAATAATACTTATTTCACTCATTGACATGCAAATCAATTTAAACTCTTCTGACATGTGTTTTTCTGTTTTTTTGTTATTCTGTCTCTATCTGTTAAAATACTCCTACCATTAAAATTATAGACTAATCATTTCACATCCTTATCTGCTCAGCCAAATATTTGTACACCATGCGCATGCTATAATAATGCTGACCTCCCCGGAGAGGCTCCTTCAGAGCTTACTGTGTACAAATTCCAACTTGCCTGACAGAAGACTGCACCACCATTACATGACTGTATCAGTCAGCTCCTCCGAAAGACTATGAAGGGAGCTGTCGGTGACACATTAGCAACTGAAGAGAAGTTGATATAAGCTTAGGCATCATTTCCATTTATCCTATGTCATGGGTGCCCAAAGAGTAGATCCCCAGATGTTTTAAAACTACATCTTTTATGACATTTCTTCATTCTGAAGGCATGCAAAGCATTATGGGAGTTGTTGATCTATAACATCTGGGGATCTACATTTTGGGCACCCCTGTCCTACGTGATGATCTCCAAGTGCTTAACCATGTATCACATAATCATCTGCTGGGTTGTCTCTTTCATAATGTTCTCTTTCACCTAACAATGATCAACTCTGCAGTAATGTGTACTCAACTCCAAAATTCGCCAACAGTCCATTTGATTTAAAAAAAGTTTTATGACATAAAACCTTCCAAGTTAAAGGAGCATTAAAGCCAAAATAAATTCATCCAAAGGAAATAGTTGATTCTTCATTTCCTACAAAGATGATTCAGAAATGCTCATCGGGTTCCCACCACTGTGATGTCATGAGTTCTATGAACAAATCCTTTGACATGTAGAAAAGAGAGCCAATACACTGGGATCCTATATTTCCATGTTGCAGGCAGAATAGTACAGGGGGGTGTATATTTATGAAATTAGTTATATTGCCCTGAAAATAATGAACTTGGGTTCCGATTGTATTTGAATTCAATGGATCTTAAATAATTTGTTTGTCAAATCCTTTGAAAGCAAACTTATTTGTATAGTTTTTTTTTTTACATTATAGATAAAACCACTGTTACACCGGACCTTTTACTGTATTCTAACCAATAGTGTCAGTTTACACTCATGGTTACATATGCTAAATTATTGAAATATATTGAAACTGACAGAAATAAACTTGCTAAAAAAATAAATCTGGTTTCAATGTTCTTTAATCTTTACAAAGAAAAGGGGCGGTTTTGACCATTACACAGCTCAGTTTTAAAACTGTCAAACTTCGAAAAGCTTAAAAATACACATGATGCAGAAACAAAGTTCAGTGTTACCACAAATTCTATAATTAAGATTGCTAACAGAGAGGCATTTTTAGACATTATATCTGTGGAATACAACTCCCATAATCTTTTGTTGTCTGATGAACTAGCCCAACACAGTTTACACCTCCTGATGATGGCTATTGATCTTGAGAATTCATATATGAGAAATTAGCAGATCTGCCGTAGAGGCTTGACAGCTAATTGTCGCAATGTAAGGGCAGGGGAGTCATGGCTAACTCAAAAACACATTTCCAACTCCACCACGAAACATCAGCCCATCCCCACTCTAAAAAACATATATCCTAACTTTTTGGGTGTCTGCTATCCAATTTGGTGCTTGGATGAAAAAAATGTATAATACATATACAAAGCACAATGCTAAAATACAAGCTGTCTATACAATAAATCTTATTTTCAGGTCAGTTGAGTCTGAAGTGCTGATTTATTATATATACAACCTGTATTATGGCATCATATAAACTTTTGCAATGCTTACCTCCTTAATTTGCTCCTTCAGTGTGCTTTGTTATGCTATCATATATATTTTTCCCCAGTTTTGCACCTGGGTAACTTTCGAATACAAATGTCAAGCGTGAGGTCCACAGATTTATATATATAATAATGCATCAATAATATAAGTGTATAGCATGCACAGAATTGCGATATATTATAGGTATCCTGATAGCTTTCAATTGAAGCTCATCACACAAACGTGTATAAAAGAAATCTATTATTAATACCAGAATATTGCCTGATTAGAGCATATTTCTCCATATACGTATGCCAGTAACAGTAAAATAAACACTCTGATCTCTAATTGCTTGTTAATAACTACAAGATGTATGTACGGGAAAGCTCTTTGCAGGCAGTTTTGGTCTTGTAATCCCCCCAGCCCCATTTCACCTAATTAGAGGAATTAGCATGACATTATTTAATCGGCAGTGCTTAATCTGTAATACAGACTTTTTCTCATGAACTCTAGGTCAGGTGTAATTAAATAAGAATCCCTGATTTCAGTTTGTTTTTACTTTTAGCACAAATATTGCGTAAAATTAGCCATACACAGACAGAGAGACAGACACATTAGGTGCTTCTTGCAGACAATTAAACAAGAATGCTTAATAGAGGTCAAAGCATTTAGAATGTCCAAAGGCAATATTATAATACTTAAATAGTTTTTCAGTCCAATTACAGACTTCGTTTAGAGGGATTGTCCTTCTTTGAATACCCAAATACATTCACAACTTTCTGCTACTTAAGTGATCCTTTCCTCCAAAAGCTCTCTATGTCTGGTGTGTATGAAAGTAGCAGAACGTATCACAGAGCTTCTAAACAATAAATGTTAAAATTATCTGTGTATAGACCACAGTATATGTTTTAGTGTTTATTAATGGATTTGAGCAAGTAAAATAAATCTCGACAGGCTTGGCATCTCGACAGGCAAAACATCTAAGCTTCAGTAGTCCAACATTTCCTGGGGCTAAGAATCATGGGAAAACAGACACACCACCTGGACTGACAAAGATTAGCCATCACTTTTCTGGATCTTCAGGACCAATATTTGCGAAGGATACAATTGATTTTGTTATGTTAGTGATGCTGTGAAATTATTATTTAGATGGGTTATTTCCTGGGTCCAAGATAAATACTTGAAAATGTTGAACCAACTATGTAGAATTTTTTGTATCGTTCTAATTAAACAAATAATTAAAGGATCTATGCATGCTTGACTAATTTCCTGATGCATTCTGGAAGCTATGTGTGTTATCACAATCCACACAATCTTTACAAGGGGCCGCCAAAGTATGGTACAATTTCATTGGAGAAAAGTCCCTTTAAACTAGAGAGCCAAAAATCGCTGTCTTTTGTTGATGTATGGACTCTTTGCTGTAGCTCCTCCCACTATCTCAGCAGCCAAACCATGCTCCCAGATAATTTGTTAGTATTAAACATTGTAAGTTTTAGAATCCTGTTTTATTCCTTTTAATTCCCTTTAACTATAATTGTGTTTCTTGTACTGTTGCCCTTTTTTTAATTACATTTAAATTTAATAACTCCTGGATGATTGTAAGCTCAAGTGGTTAGTGACACACCACACAAACTTGTTGTATTGTTATATTGCCGTAACTATCATGTATCTATGATATGCTTTTTGAAAAGCTTTTTTTTTAAACAGATGGATTTTTTTTTTTACACATTAGCTCTTTTTGCCTCAATTTTGAAAGTCAGTTTTTAATTCTGTATAATTCAGAGTTTAATGGATAACCGCCGACAGGCTTTTAGTTTTGCTTCATCAATTTACATGTGGCTTTTTTTAAACTTAAATGTTAAGTATGGTTCATGAAAGCATCTCAATAAATCGCTATAATGTTTGTGGTTTTGGCAAAGAAATCATTTTCCTTATGATCTTATCAAAAGATGACCTTGACCAGAAATATTATTCTAATACTATTGAAAGCAGTCTATACTCTTGCTTTATTTCCCACTGATTTCAAACTGGGTGAAGCACAAAATGAATGCTAACTATTAAGTGTTACAATAATGCCTTTTGACTTTATTGGCTCAGCTCCCGACGGCTTGAATAAACTACAGACGACTAACAAGACAGCTTCACACACCAAGATGATTTCATGACAAAGGGTTATGACATGATGCTGGTCATAAAATTATTATTTTTTTTAAATTACACGAAAGATGTTCAGAAACTTGAAACCATGGCAAGAATGGCAAGTATTCTAGATGTGGTCAAATAGCGGAGAGTTTTCATGCAATACTAATACAATGAATCTACATGGGGAAATTCAAAGTCTTGGCATGCCTTGAAATAATATTTCCTTCCTTTATTTGTTTTGGGATAAAGTTAATCATCTAAATGCCCAAGATTGGAATAGCGAGATCCAAGATACATGTAATGTATAGCGTGCAGGAAATCCATTTCAACAGCTAATCAATTGCTAGATGTGTCAGTGGGAAACGTTATTGGAGGGAATGTACCGCAAAAACCTAGAAAATAGTGAAAGTGATATATTTGTGTAAATTGACACCTAATTCCCACAGGCATTGCGTTCTAGAAAGTAGAATTATTAAAACACTGTCGGTCATAACTATCTGTCTAAGAGCATGTCCGTTACAGCTGTAAATATCACATTAGCACTGTATGTTAATGGTCCAGATTTAAGGATTACTCAATAAAAGGAATATCTTTATAAACAACACTAGCTGGTGCATTTTCAGTCATATGAGGAGCGATCATGGCCAAGTTTGGTGACTATTATATCAGTTGAGCACTCTGAGGCCAATAAGCCCCCCTAAAGCAACATTGTAATGTTTGATGATGCTATCACAGGACAAAGAAACAGGAAGTTATAGAGAGCCATGGTTGGATCTACCAGAAATGCCTCCAATGAGGAAGTAAGAAAGGCCTGCCAATAGGTAACTATTGCATTAACAGAGACAAACCATGGTCAAACACAGAGATCAAACTCATGAAAAGATGGTCCTGGTGCAAGAAATGTTTGGGGGCCAAAAGGTAGATTCCATCTGTCGTACAACTTCCACAATGTTATGCCAGCTGGGGATCTACCATTTGCCCATCCTTGAAGGGTTGTTTTTGTGAGCAGTGTTTGTGTGTTTGCATGTTTTTGTATTGGTATGTGTGTACATGTAGGGGTGTGTTTGTATGTACTATTGCCATTGGAATGCAGTGGTGTGCTTTTGTCTGTAGTGTTGGGGTATTATTTAAGGCGTGTTTGTATATAATTTGGGAATTTTAATAGATGGGTGTGTTTGTATGTAATGTTTGCGTTTGATTGCAGGGATTTATTTGTATGTAGTGTGGCTTTTAAATGCGGTTGTACATTTGTGTGTAGTGTTAGTGTTTGAGTGAAGTGGCGTGTTATATCATTTTGGCATGTGAATGCAGGGGTGTGTGTATGTAATGTTTGCATTTGATTGCATGTGTTTACATGTAAGCACATATACACGTACACATTGACACACACATAGATAAACACATACACTTACACATAAACACACACTCAGATACACACAGACACATACACACACACTCAGATACTCAAATATACATACATTAACGCATACACACACTAACTGACACGTATACAAATTGGCAAGCAGGTTAATGTCTGTGTTTTTGCTAACAATTGGTCACTGAAGATGACCAATTGTGCAGCCCTGTGTAGGAATAATGCATTAAATAATAGCATCATATTGCACAAAACTGACCGCGCAATGTTGGACCAGTAGGTGGGCTCCCTGTATAGCTGTTTCATACAGTAGGGAGCGTTGTCAGAGACCACAGCCAACACAAATTTCAGTCTTCACTTTTCTATATCTGGGAAGCAAGCTATATATATTATGGATACATTGTAATTCGAGGTTAAAAACAAACTTCAGAACATAGAAGAACATTTTCCCCAGCACAAATTGTTAGTGGTGGAATACATATTATAGCGTTGTAAAATTTAATCTTATCATGGATGTGAAGCTCTGTGTATCATATAGACTTTTCACCTGTTACACCGGATTTACTAGTTGAAAAATAGGGTGCAAATGGACACCTATTCAATAACAGGACATTCGATACACTTCAATTCTTTAACAAAAATCCTTCAAAGATCTGCGAGCAGGGTCAGGACAAAATGTAATAAACAAACAGAAATGCTCAAGGAATAGGCTAGCTAATTCTTGACATTAGATCTGCCGTGCTAAGATGACTTTGTGCCATTTAAGACATGTAATATGTATGTTTTACTAGCCAAATAGATCAGGCATGCATATATCAAAAGTTATTTCTATTTATTATTCTTTAAAGAGAAACTACAGTGCCAGGAAAACACCCCCGGTACACACGACTTTGGCCGCCTTGGACTCTCTTCCGGACTGCCAAATGTCAATTCAGTGTAAATTTTACGACTGTCGTCAACGTGCCAGCAACTGGCATAATAATTTTCTCCCTTGCAGGCAGAGTAACTGCAATAGGAAAGTTGATGTTGCATCAATCCCTCCCACCTCCCTCCACTAGTTACATCCCTCTTTCATTTTCCCTCTCCTTTTGTTGGCTCAGAGAGTGCACATGCTCTCTGAGCTGGTAAAATGGCACAATGACAAGCTTTTCTAAAGAGAAGCCTGTGATTAGACCGTTTGCGGGTCACAAACTCACACCCTCTTTGCCCAGCCTATACTATGTTGCTAGGTGTGTGCTGTTACCAATCCAATGCGTTTCATGGAGACACACCAGGGAGCATAATATAACATTGTCATTTACTCAAAATAAAAGTTTATTGAATATTCTCCAACATATTTGAAATCTATAAAATAAAAAAACATATATAATTATTAAATAATTAAATGTATGATATAATAATACATTTCTTTACACTTAAATAATAATAATAGGAGGTTGTGCAAACTGCAAGTTCTAAAGTAAACACTCTGTTGAAGCTCAGCTGAACATAAGATAGGACAGGGCTGCTAAAATAAAGTAGTTTAACTCCTAAATGGCAGAGCATTAAGCTGTGAGGCTACAGAGGAATGATTTATGTACCAAAACTACTTTACTTTGGTTTCGGTCATTAGACTAACCCTTGAAAAGTGATGCTTGCACATTTTTCTTAAACCTCATTTACTATATAATTCTCACTTGTCAACCATCTGGTGATGAAATACAAATATATGGCTTTATTCACAAAACAAGTGAAATTGGGATAATTGAAAAACGAATTACCAAAAAAAACTATTTAATTAACCACCAACTGAAGTTAATCTTTGCTATCCTTTCTTTTTCAGCAGAGGTAAGTACTACGTTTTAATAGTAAGTGCATCTGAAAAATAAGTACATACATTTTGTAATACAGGATAAGATAAAATTTGGAGATACAATTTGGAGCAACTCTTCATAATACTATTGTTTCACAAATTTATTTCTTGACGAATTATTGCTGTATGTACTATACAAAAGTTTAAGGAGGCTGATCTATATGTCGTTCCTTGATACCTGTCTGCATTTATTTTTGTACAAACTTCTTTTTATTACATTAATATCATTGTGTAGTGGTGGCACTTGTAGACACTTTTATTATAGTTATCACCTTGTATTTCAGCATATCCCTGAAGTGGAGAATTTTTTGAATTTTTTTGTTGTTGTTGCCATTTTTATCTATTTTTTCTATTTTAAAAAAACCCAAAAAGGTTTCTGAGCATCCTATAAGCTACATTGTGATCATAATTGAGTAAATGCGGTACCATAGCTCTATATAAGACAATGACTAGTACAGAACAGTGAATACGAAGAGAAAAAAACAGGACTGCCTTATAACTAAGTAAGGACAGTTGGCAGTCTAAATTACAGCTACTACGAAAAGTGTCAAGAAGTGGCATGACCTGTTATTTTTACAAATTTTGTAGACTTAATTGTAGATGTAGTAGTTTGTTAAACTCTTCTTTAGGACTGTTAAGTGTGTGAACAATTCTCCCATCAAATTCATTTACATACAAAGGAGGAACTATTTCATTATTTAAATGCATTCAATATAAATATACATTTAAAGAAAATATATATTTAAAGGATAGAGAAAACATTTAGCTGATACACGGACCAGAAAATGGTTCATAAGTAAAATAAACTACACATTCCACTTTAAAAACCCAAGTTAAAGCAAACATTTTGCATGGAAACACCAATAAATCTTTGAAGCATTGAAAGGATTCGCAATGTGATCATTGTAAGTAAGAGTAAGAAATAACAAATTTGGGACGATCCTTTGTGAGTGTTACTTGTGTGAAATAAGAATGAGGCCCAAGGGCGTAGTGTTAGCAAAAGCAATCAGTCAGATTGGAGCAGAATATGGAAGAGAAGTTCTGAGCTTGTATCCACAAACTGTTTGATTTAACAAAGCACTTCTGGAAAACAGACAGCACATTCTTTTACTGAGAAATCACGCTTAGTCACATAGTTTTCGGAGTCGTAATTGAGAGCATATGTTCAAATGGATAACATGAGACCGTTTATTAAAGAATAGGAATTTAACAAGATCAATGTTTATATGATGTATAAACTTTAATAAAGAATAAAATGCCTTTACATGACAAAAAAACATAAAGTATACAATTATCACGATAGTTAGGGGTTAAGCACCGCAGGGAATTTTTACAAAACCAGTTTTACAATTTTATGGATCTGTTAAGCGGAAATCAGACTTTAGAGATGTTTTAAATAAAATGATTTGGTAATTTATACTTGCCAACTGTCCTGATTTGCACAGTCAGCCCTGGTTATCGTCTTCCTATCCTGCTATATAATTGTCCCAGGATTCTATCCCACATATAAAAATGTCATCAAAACATTTAATTGGACAAATAAAATATTATAGTAAAATAATCATGGTAAAATAACCAATGTTGTTGTTCCTTTTTACTGACTACCAACTGGTGAGCATGGTCAAACCTTGTTTGAGCAGGGCCTTCTTTGCCTCATGTCTCTGTTAATACTCTGGATGTAAATTCATTGTTGTCCATTATCCCTATTCTACTATTGAATAAAACTGCGGAATATGTTGGCGCTATATAAATGTCGCTGCTAATCATAAGCTGCCTACTTGATTTCTTTGAAGTGTCTATTCATTTTTTGTAGGTAACTGTATATACTATGTCTATTCCATATATAATACAACTATTTTTTTTCTTTGCAAATTATAAGCATGCTGCTATTTAATTTAGAATTGGGTGATGACAATGATATATCCATTACATAAAAATACATGTACACCTGTCAATGAGGTCTTGATTCCTTCAACTATTAGGCTTAGGCATAGTTTCACTTTACAAACAGACCTCAGACAATTGGTACAGGTCATGTACATTGACCTTGATTAAAGGATAGAGAGCAGGGGGTGGTTCTAAAGGGAAAATAGATATGTAGCAGAAAAGTAAGCAGAATGCTTTTAAGAATGCCTTTAAGCAGAATGTCCTTTAAACACTTTTTTTTTCTTCATAATTTCCTACATAGGATCTAATTTATCATCTTGACACAATGAGGATGCTTCCTAAGACAACTTTAAAAAAATATATATATATATATTTTTAACTGGAGAAAGAGAATCTTATTTAAAAAAAAGTATTACAATAAAAAATCTGGTCATTAATATTTTAATAGGTGTTAATAGATTAAGCAGCAGTATAGACTATATCAGGGATAGGCAACCTTTTAGCAGCACTGTGCCGATATAGGATTGTGATGTCCCTTAGCGTGCCGGTCCTATTTTTTTAAATTGAGGTGTGTATGCTGCCATATTCTGCTTGTGTTATTTTTTTTGCAGTTGCTTTGTATCATTGTATTTGTGCGTATATGAGCTATTATATTGTATATGTTCATTAGTAGTTTGTGGTATCGTGTATGATACATATGAATGTGGGCTGTGTATGAGGGCTGCTTGTGGAATTGTGTGTGGATGGATATGTCACATTGTGTGTTTGGTAGTGTGTGGGGGCTGTTTGGGGTATTGCATGTGAGAGGCTGCATATGGGGTTGTGTGCATGTATGTGGATTGTTAGTGGTGTTGCGTTTGTGGGGATTGTGTGTATGTTTGTGTGTGGGCTGTTCATATTATTTGTATGAGGGGAGGGTTATTCTGCATTTCTGTGTATATCTTGCAGTGTGTGTGGCTTCCCTGGGTTCCAGTAGGGACCAGGCTGGCCAGGCACAGGTCAAGGGCAGGAGCTGCAACAGCAGCTACAGGCTACAGGTTGCTCTACTACAGTGTGGATTCCCAGTCACAAGTGCTGGGAGGAAGTGATCTGTGATCACTTCCTCTATGTACTGCAATGCTTAAATTGAGGATTGTCCTTCACCGCCTCTTCATATTAGCAGATATCTGAAGTTTTACTGGGACTCCTGATAGGCCAGAGCCTGTTTGGCTCTAGCAGCCTTGAGTGTCGTGCAAATACACCTTGAGTGCCGTGCATGGCACTAGTGCTGTAGGTTGCCTACTATATAAAGGTTTTTAAATTGTTTTTATGTAAGTTAGAACTGTCTTGGAAAACTGTTTGTGCATAAAATAATTATTTTTTTTAAAATACAAAACACAATTTATCACACACTATTAATCCAATACGGTAGGGTTTGAGCGTGCATCCTGGAAGCTAAAAAAATACAGATATATACTCTGGTTTAATGTTGGGGTGCACGCAAGGTTCAATAAAAATAGAGCACAAAAAGTCAAACGTGTAAACAAACAAAACAAAAATCTGCCTTGTGCATCTCTCATTAAGTTTAGTATAACTTTGGTCAAATTTTGTGCAATACATGCAATAATCAAGACCCTTCAAGCCTCTCTATTATATTACGTAATGTATCCCGCCAATTCCCAGTTACGAGATGTGTCCCTTAAAGAAGCTGTCCCAACTGGATTAGTATATTTCCAGCTGTTCCTGGTATTTAAGGGGCTTATACAGGATTGTTGTAAAAGCAGGAACATCTTAATTCATTCTAGAAGAGCTAACTGAAATCAGAAGCAATTGCCAGCAGCTGGTAGAGTTCTCCGCGGTACACTGGCAACTGGAGAGTGAGGCGGTGAATGCTATTTTAAAAAAGGGATTAAATGACCAATAGTCCTGACAAAATGGTGCAATATCCATTCATAGCAAAGTAATGCCCTTACTTTTAGTTCAGATCCTTGAACATTTTTAAGCCACAGAACCACCAGTCCTTCAATATATGGAAACATATACATGCTCTGTATGTGTAACAACATTGTGCATAACTACTTCTCTCTCATGTCATATAGGAACATGCACACATCAACACAACTGACTATTGGGTCAATACAGAGTAATTATTTTAGCAGTCCCTATTCTTAGAGACCCTGGATCGATCTATATTAAAGGAACAAAAAGTCTAGTGATGGACTATCTGTTCAAGTATCCATCTTCCACTGACTGGAGGAAACAGGCATTTCAGAGCCTTTTCTCCAACACCACGCAGGTCTTACTGCGGCAGGTCCTGCCTCCGTGGCTGATATCATCAATCTTGATGATCTAAGCAAATTCAGTGCTTTCCCATAGGAAAGCGTTGGGCGCCTATTGCACATGAGGTGGTCCTAGGCAGCAATGCAAACACTGTCTTTTCTCTGAAAAGACAGCGTTTACATTTCTCAGCCTGCCGGGACATGTTATAGACACCAGAACTTCCAGCTGAAGTGGTAGCTTTCAGCTGAAGTGGTAGAAGTTAATACAGTGAAGGAGTTTACGCATGTGTGGGATAGTCATAAGGCTATCTTAGATATAAAAGACTAATGAAAGTATTTAGAAAATTGGGCAGACTAGATGGGCCGAATGGTTCTTATCTGCCATCACATTCTATGTTTCTATGATTCATAACCACTACATTAAGCTGTTGTGGTGCTGGTGACTATAGTGTTCCATTAAGAGTCTTACAAATGATCTAATTAAAGGGGACAATGTACATATGATGCTTGCCTGTTGATACTTATCAAGATTCCGTGTGTTCTTCTTCCTTGCTGTACTAGAAGTTGATTGTGATTGAAAAGGCTATATTTATGGAGAGTATCCAGTGAATAGATATAATGATTGTAAGTAAATTTAATTTTTTTTTAAATTTACATTTCCACCAAAATACTACTGAAATACGAATGTTGAACTGCAATATATATAACCCAATCTACACACACACATATGTATAATATATACACACATAATGTATATTATATATACACAAAGGAAGTAAGGTGAAAGTGTTATTTTCAAGTTGCCCAGTGACATAAAAGCCTTTTTATCACACATTTTAACTCTCATAGGGGAATTTAAGAGTGATCCACACAACGTCCTTGAAAGCCCCATCTGAATATTTCCTACTCGTGATTGACATTCTCTGAGGGTGAGTCAAAGCAAAACGCTTTTTCTCTGAGGAGCGATGTGTTCCACATGTTTATTTTAAGCGAGAAAATATTGCACAGCCTTAAAACTGGCAATTTAAATGACATCTAAAAAGCGAAAAAGAGGACTGAGTGTGTAGGCAGCAACTAATTACTTATATAACAGCCCCAGTCACTTCAGCGACTACGCCATTTATTTTACATAATGCTCGTTTGGAAGCACCTGTAAATGTTGACTTTGTCTGGTGCAAGTTTATATTAACACCTTTAGAATGTTGCTTGGATTTACACTTATCGCTCCACATATAATACTCTAATTTTATTCAGATGACAAATGTGTGAACAGTATACTTCTTGTACTGTGCGCCACTAAGTGATTTGGCACTTGATGACAGGAATAATTTACATGGCCCACCTACCCTGCCCATTTTAATCTTTTTATTTATAGATGAACAATTTGAGCCTTGGATTCTTGTTACAGTACAATATAACCTTGTGTCTGTTCCATCCCAAGTATCCTACTTGGAGACATAAAAGCTTCTATGACATGTCTCTATCCTGGTAGTTTTCTATTCGACACTTGATTTGCACAATGAGTTTCACAAAAATAAAACTTTTTTTCAAAACCATCTGTATTAACAGAATATCCCTTTAAAAGAACAGGTCTTCTTAACGACCAAAAAATCCCCCCCCCCTCCCCCCCATCTTTATGTCCCTCTTTTCTAAGAATATTAAAAAACAATGTGTGTATGAATGTATCACAGAGTTAGTTAGCAATAAAAACTAACCATAGTATGTATCCTGTTTACTTTAATAATTGATTTGTGCTAATAAAAATAGTCTGTGGTTTTTCTTGGCTGGTCATTAAATTAAATACAAATTCCACACTTGGCTGTATCTTGAGCTACAGTCCTAAAAATATCTAACTCCTTTGGTCATTGGACATTTTGGAAGTGTGCAACAGATACTATTAATGGAAGGTGATAGTTGCATATGTATATATGTGTGTGTATGTATATTTGATGCATTCAATGACATGGTTAATATTTCTAAGTTAAAAAAATAACAGAAAAACAAGTTGTTATGTCTGCAAAATTAAACACAAAACTGTTGGCTAGTTTGGGTCTTGACTCCCCTTTCTATATAAACAAAAGCTAGTTCTGAATACTTCGCTTTTTGTATAACGAAACCTAGTTATGCTAAATTAACACATCTTTGTTGAAATCTTTATAAATGTAATGAGCTACAGTAAATCTTTTGAGAAATGCTTTATATTCTTGATGACAATCTGATATGACCAGCTAAAGCCATTTTACTTTATGTACAAGAAAATTTGGATCAATCTAGATAATCAATACTGCTTCTAAACAAGAATACACAACTGAACTAATCTGGAAGAATCTAATTTGTTATTTTTTTCCTCATCTGTAGCAACTATAAGAAAACAGAACCCATTACTCTCCATATAGGAGAGGGCTGACATTGTCACTCACCCCCAAAAAACATACTGCCAAGAAAAATTATTTATTCCAAAATAACTTTCCTGTTCGTAACAAAAACAAGAACTCACAAGCCAACAGCAATTTACCGTTCTATAGACTTTTAAAGTAATACACTTTACACACTTTCTATATTTTAAACAGATATAATATTTTGTGAATATTTCCCATGCTACCTATAGCTTCTGATAAATATCTCTCTCTCTCTCTCTCTCTCTTTATATATATATATATATATATATATATATATATATATATATAATGTTTCCCTGTGTTTATTAAATTTTTCATCGGAGACCTATTAATCAACCAGCCAGTAGTTATTCACTAGAAGGAGATAATTCATTTAACCCCTTAAGGACCAAACTTCTGGAATAAAAGGGAATCATGACATGTCAGACATGTCATGTGTCCTTAAAGGGTTAAAGAATGGAGGCCTCAGAAATGTGTACACCAAGTCAATCAACACTCTATATTGTTATCAAACTCTAATACAAATGGCCCTTTGTAAGCCTTCTGCCTGAGTACAATGAGCCCAGCTCACTTTGGCAAGATATCTTGTCAATCCCTTAGCATGCACCACCTGTCCGGCATTTGTTTGAAATATCTCTCCATTGTCTGAAAAATGCCCCTTTTTTTCTCCTCCAGATCTTACCTCCCAAAAAGAAAGTTGTGGAAGTAAAATATTTACTTTCATTTGATGGTCATAAGAAACCAAGTAATCTCCTTCAAGGAGGTTCACGATATGGCGTTGTTGAAAACAATTCTGGTAGTTGAGACATTCCTTGCTCCTTCACATTTCTCAGATTTTTGTAAATGTTCTGCCATTGTGATCACAAGCAAGAAACTGAAATGTTTTGCTCTGAAAAGCTCAATTTTCACTTTTTAGTTTACGTTTTACTGCTCTAAAACACTCTTATTTGTGTTCAGTGATGTTTCATGTGCACAACAGCATCACCATGTACAGGATTTATGAGGTTTTGGAAAGTTACAGGGTCAAATATAGGACTTGCAAATTAAATACTCTGGACTCCTGGGTTGTCAGACAGGTCCCCCAATATATAATATAAGTAATACAATCACATACCTAAATATGCACGTAGAATAACATTTTCTATATATAAAATGTAATCCTAAGTGTATTTTGATATAAAGCTATATATATATATATATATATCCTTGTACTTCTGCAACAGCCAGGATCTATCTTTGATCTTTCCACCTCTGTTAAGTTAATCTAGTTTGACTGGCCCTGCCTAAGTCCAGATGGGAGATACCACAAAGGGTAGTCGAGAATGACAGGGCTAAGATCCTGTTGGACTTCAAGGTCCAGACAGACAAGCAAGTGCTGGCCAACCAACCCGACATTGTGGTGGTAGACAAGGAACGGAAAACTGCAGTCGTGGTGGATGTGACAATACCCAGTGTGGCGAAAATAACCTCGCCACTGGGTTTTGGAGGGGCCTGTTTGCCAGCCTTTTACCTCAGGATTATGGCCCATATGCTAAAACTTTGTTTCCTCCCAGTAAAAAGGCTTGTTCGTGCCTTTTTACTATGTTATTTGGTAAATGGAACTTACCGAACAAACTACTGAACAGCCGGACCACACACAAGTGGAGTGTGCAGCCAATTTACCTCCCAGGTTGGTGGTTAACCACAAGCTAATTGACAAATGGCTGGGTGGTCACCGTTCGTATAGTTGAACACGTGGCGGCGGCCATCTTGTTTAGTCGAGCGCGGTCAGTGGTGTTTTTCTGTCGAGCTCATGGAACTAAAATCGGACACGCGATGGCACGAACACCGCTGAACCTTACCTTCTTTGAAACTTCAACGCTTCGGCAGGAGTCGAACGGTGTTCGACAATTCGATAGCCACTTTAACATTGGTTATTTGCACGAATGGCCCCGTTCGTGCATTCAAACTGCATTTGAACTATGTGAACTAGATCGGCCGCACAGCCTAAATCCCTGGAAATATTTTGGGCATTAAAGCCATGCTTGCGGTCGGTCAAATATGACTTCCAGGAATTTCCTGAACCCCTGCTCTGATCTGGGTGATTTTTGGATATGTTGTTCATCCAGATCAGGGCTATGGATATGATTTATGGGGATATGTGGTGTTTTGGGGTGTTTTCTGTGTTTTGTGTAAAATGTGGTTTTTCTGCTTGGGGATAATTGAGTTAATACAGTATCTTACTCAATTACCTCCCAAGCAGAGGGGAGGGTTTGTGTGCATTATCTGGGAGTGTCTAAATGTACAAGACTGTTCTGATTGGTTTCTGTAACTTTGTATCCTGTGTTCCACGTGGGTGGTAACCTTGTGGGAAAACCTGTATATAAGACACAATAAACCCTCAGACTGCGGAGTTCCTGTTTTACCCTCAACATAGAGCCTCGTCTCATGTGTGGGGGGAAAGGCTGCATCTACACTGGGGATTGCTATATGCTGTACACTCCCCTGGCTATAATCACTAAGCTCTTTTAAGAGCTTGTTCCTGCTTTGCTCTCTGAAGGAAGGGAGGTTCACCCACTGGAGCCTGGAGCCTTGTCGTAGGTCCAGGGTGGGTAGGAGACGGCAAGACCACAACTAAGCTGCGGCGGTTCGTGGGGTCTGCAGTGTTTATTGTGTCAAGTGGAGTGCTTGGAACCCTCAGGAAGCACTAGGAGCATCCATCAATGAGGGTACCCAGTCAAGGTGCCAGGTGATCCGTTACACCCAGTGACTATAACATCAGGAAGAAGGAATATGAGAAGGTGGAGAAATACCAAGGACAGAAAGAAGAACTAGTAAGGATGTTGAAAGTGAAGGCAGTAGTAGTCCCAGCTGTGATAGGAGCACTCGGGGCTGTGACTCCCAAGTTGTGGGAGTGACTTCAACAGATTCCAGGTGGGACATCTGAGAACGCTGTCCAGAAGAGTGCAGTTCTAGATAACAGCTAAGATACTGTGCAGATCCCTCAAAGTCCCAGGCCTCTGGTAGAGAATGAGGAATAAACATACCTCCCAGGAGGGGTGAGAAAATAAATTTTCTATTTTTTAAATATACATACATACAGTGGGACCTCGGTTTACCAATTTAATGTGTTCTCCGGGACGTTTCTTATTGCAAAGAAATTGTAAACCGAAACACGGCTTCCCATAGGAATGCATTGAAAAAAAAAATAATCCGTTCTGGAGGTCAGAAAAAAAGTCAAAATGAGCTGGCATGGAAACCAACCCACAATGCAGAACACGCAATAAAAGGCATGGAAATGATGAAGCTCAGCTCCCTACCTTCCACAGCTTGAGAAATGCACCAAAAAGTCCCTAAACAACTGCAAACAATTTCCAGAATGGCTCCAAACCTCGATGCAAATGCCGCTCCAACACCTCCACACTCGACACCACGTGCTACCCACAGGCTCCAGCGTGCTATAAACCTTTCCAGTTGCAATGCATCCTGGGGAAATTTGCTTTGCTTTGCGAAAAAAAATTGTAAACCAAGGTGTTATGTTCAATGGATTTTCATTTGTAAACCGAAAATTATGTTAACCGAGGTGTTTGTAAACCGAGGTCCCACTGTATATATATATATATATATATATATATATATATATATATATATATCCTGTTCCAAATTGTTATGCAAATTATATTTTTCTAATTTACCTAAATAATTGATGTAAATAACAGTCAGCATAATTCTCATGTTATCAACTATTAAGAGTACAATTCAAATTTTATTGAACAAACCTCCTAATGATAACAGTATTTTTTTTAAAACATAAAAAACTTACAATGCACTGTTCCAAATTATTACGCACAGTAAGTTTCAAAACACTTTATAGGTTGTAAAGAACTGAAAATTGTCATTTGTTGTGTTTGCAGCTTATTTACTGAAATCAAACGCTATTTCAATCAAACTTATAACAACATTTTAACTTTTAAAACATTTTAACAGGTCACGTTACATTTTAACAAAGGACCCCTTATTTGATAGCAGCTTCACAAGTCTTGCATCAATTGACCTTGTGAGTTTTTGGACAGTTTCTGCTTGAATTTGTTTTCAAGATGTCAGAATAGCCTCCCAGAGCTGCTGTTTGGATGTAAACTGCCTCCCACCTTCATAGATCTTTTGCTTGAGGATGCTCCAAAGGTTCTCAATTGGTTTGAGGTCAGGGGACGATGGAGGCCACACCATGACTTTCTCTCCTTTTATCCCCATAGCAGCCATTGATGACATTGACAGAGGTATTCTTTGCAGCATGAGATGGTGCATTGTCATGCATGAAGATGATTTTATTACGGAAAGCATAGTTCTTCCTTCTGTACCAGGGAAGAAAGTGGTCAGTCAGAAACTCCACATACTTTGCAGAGGTCATCTTTACACCTTCGGGGACCCTAAAGAGGCCAACCAGCTCTCTTCCCATGATTCCGGCCCAAAACATGACTCCACCACCGCCTTGTTGACATCGCAGCCTTGTTGGAACAGGGTGGCCGTCCACCAACCATCCACTACTCCATCCATCTGGACCATCCAGGGTTGCACGGCACTCATCAGTGAACAGGACTGTTTGAAAATTAGTATTCATGTATTTTTCTGCCCAATGCAGCCATTTTTGCTTGTGAGCATTGGTTAGTGGTGGCCGAATAGAAGGTTTATGCACAGTTGCAAGACTCTGGAGGACTCTACTCCTTGATGTCCGTGGGACTCCAAAGGCACCAGCAGCTTCAAATATCTGTTTGCTGCTATGTAATGGTATTTTAGCAGCTGCTCTCTTGATCCGATGCATGGATCTGGCAGAAATCTTCCTCAATGTGCCTTTATCTGCACGAACCAATCTGTGCTCTGAATCAGCCACAAATCTCTTAATAGTGCGATGATCACGCTTAGGTTTTCGTGAGATATCTAATGTTTTCATACCTCATCCAAGGCATTGAACTATTTCACTCTTTTCGGCAGCAGAGAGATCCTTTTTTTTCCCCCATATTGCATGAAAATGGTGCTCTGCTTAATAATGTGGAACACCCTCCTTTAGTAGTTTTTCCTTAAATTGGGCTCACCTGGCAATCTAATTATCACAGGTGTCCGAGATTGCTTTCAGTGATCAAAAGAGCCCTGAGACACAATGCCATCCATGAGTTAAACTGAAAAACAAAATATTTAATCTTTGTGACACTTAAATAGAATTTGCATAATAATTTGGAAAAGGGTGTATATATATATACACACAATTATAAACCAGGTAGTCCCCAGGTATATAATTATAACCCAGGTAGTTAATCTGTCAGTCATGTAAATCTGTAAATCTGTTAATCATGTTAATCGGATCGTCGGGACTTGCTGAAGGGGGACTGCCATGGTTGGAGCTAGTAACATGTCAGAGTTAATAGCATGACCTCTACAAATATACACGGTAGACAGCCACTAGAGGAGGAGTTAACCCTAGCAGATAATTATTGCCGTTCATAAAAACTGCAATAATTACATGTTCAGGGTTAAGGGTGATGGCAATTAGCACCCAGACCACTTCAATGAGCTGAAGTGATCTGGGTTCTTACAGTGTCCCTTTAATGAGTCTCTTTAATTGCGAGATAGTGTGAGGGTTCTTCAAAAAAATTATATTTCAAAATACATTTAAAAATTAGGGGCAAAATAGCAGAACTGAGAAAATTCTTTAAGTTAACTATGCTTTCAGCTTAGCTACTATGGCCTAAATTTCTCTTTGAATTCACTCTGAATGCTCATGTTATTGAATAACCTAGTAAGTATCTATTTATGTATGTTACCTGTGGAGGTGGGTGCGGAGCCTAGTAAACTGTACTTGCCAACTTTTATTTACATTTTCTCTGACCTCATAGCATATCTTATTACCATCTTACTTCGACATGTACTATGCACTGGCACACATGACTTAATACACATATTGATCATATAATGAAATTTGATTATAGAAATTATGCGCAGAACACATTATTTGTTTTTAAAAGTGTATTTTCCAGTTGAACAGCTGTTACAGCTCATTGAAATCATCATGTTGTCTTTGTTAGACATGTCTGCACACGGTATGGAGGTGGAGGCATAAAAAGCCATTAGCTATCACGTCGTATCAGTCTGTTTCTTTTATTTCCTTAAGTGTCGGAATGCACTTTAAATATATAACGCTGCCTTTGTTTGCCAAAAGACCATTTAAACCTTTTAAGTTGCAAAAAAGTTAAAACAATAAGTAGCATTACATCCAACCTGCAGAACAAAGTAAGACTCCAGAAAATACAAGACGTTCTTTGTTTTTAGACAACTTTGTTTTAAGTTTATCAGGAAAGAGAAATAACTAAAGCTTTGAGAAGAATTGAAGTATCCAGAGTCAGCAGTAAGGAAGTACGTATGGTCTGGTGCTAGCAGTTCCAGTAAACACACCTATGATAAACGTCAGATGTTCTATTTACACTCTATTGCTTTGAGTGGTGATGCACTAACAAGATGTGTGGGTGACTCGTAGGTCTGCAGCTATAGAAGGACTACAATTACCATAATGCTATCATGAAGGCAATAAAAAGAAACATATGTGGCCAATCCACAATGCAGATACATTAAAAAATGTTTTTAAAAATACACCGAATAAACAGGACTGGTGTGAAGCTAAGAAGTAACAAAGAGCATTGTTCGATTGATGTATTCAGAATTTGTTAGGACACAGCTACTATTCCAGCTTGAATGCCACTGTGCCCACAGAAGGCTTGTAACGTACGAAGAATTACAAAAGCAAGACTAATGTTGTTGTTTTGCCATCTGCCTAACTCCGAGGCAATGCTGGGTCAGCTTTGTTTTGGGCAAGATATCTGTACCTTTATTTTAAAACAAATTTATTGGCATAACGCGATCAAACAGTACTCTAAGATCAGGGGGTTCAAACATAACAAATCCCCATCTAATACTTCAGATTCCATTCCCTGAATTGCCCTCTCACCCCCAGTCTCAAAGCTCTGGCTTCTCCTAACGTCCCCTTCAGACAATCATTTTTGCTTAAACCTCTCCCCCTCTATCTTTGAACTTTGTGTTAGCCTGTTTTACAAGTTTTTGCTAATCTCCTTCTTGGAATGTTTGCATTGTCAGTCTATGTCTTTAAAACAAAAACATATTTAAAAAAAAGCAAAACAAAACATGTATTTGAGGATATCAAGAGAAATTTAGAGTATTCAAGTAAAGCAAATTTGAATATCCATGTAAAGCATATTCGAAAAGTCATGAGGAAATTAACATTCGTCTTCCTATGTGCATTAGCTAGCTTTGTTCAGGAGCAAGTAACTTGTTTATATATCATATGGGTTCTTATCTGATAGCTGTATTACACTATATTAGCATATAATGTCTGTTCATATATATATAAGAGCTTGGCATGTGTCTTTCTACGCACAGGACAAATGTGGTGGTCTGTTATGGTTGTACAGAACTGCATTTCCTTCTGCAGTGGATTTAAAAAAAAACTTTATTTTCAGTTTACTATCTCATTTCTGTGTTCACATGTTTTTCTTATTTCAACCCCTTTTAAACTCAGAATCTGAGTTCGTAAGTGCTCACATATTGACTTCTGTTTGTTCCTGACTGTTTATCTGAACCAGAGATCCAGCCTTACCACTGCTGACTTCAAACTGTCTTTTTCTGTTTGTTGCCAGATTCTTGAATTACAACTACTTTGTACATACCCTTGCTACTTCCCAACTGTCCAATTGTGTAAACCAGTAATCCAGTTTCAAGTACCAGTTTCAAACTTCTCCAGTCTTTGAGAACCTGATATGCCTGACCAAGGTGCAGACATTTATGTAGAATTATCACATTTGCACCAAGAGTCCAGTTCTACAATGTTTGTTCCAGGGGACTTTACAACCGAGATGACAAAATGTGGACATTATATGTTCTAAATCAATGTTCTCCAACACAGTCCTCATGGACCACCAACAGGCCAGAGTATCTCCATTGGAATAAAACAGAGAAATACATAAATCCTGGACTGTTGGTGGTCCATGAAGACTGGGTTGGGGAACACTGTTCTAAATGGTTGTTACTTTCAGTTGCTCTCAGTTTTTATTTACAGTTTATCATTTTATTAAGGAATGTCATAGTTTACATACTTTACATTTACATATGTTGAGACATTTGATTTTATCTTTATTTATTATCATTCATTATACATATTTGGATTTATTTCTTCATCAAACATCTGATTTATTGGAATTATGCCCTAACTATGAAACATATATAAAGTACATTATTTGCACTTTAACAGATTATTGATTTTTGGGATTGCTGTTTATATGATACATTATTTTATTTTCTATATTGTTCTTTGAACAGTGTTTAACACATTTACTCCACACATTTTTGATCTTCTATATTGTTCTTGTAATAAACTAAACACGAATGGGGTGGATGAACAAGACAAATATGAAAACCGAAACACAATGAGAACATTCAGATATCTTAGTGATAATTTAAGCATTCGTAAATACAGAAGGTTGACAGATGTGTGAATTAAGAAAAAGAGGCCTAAATAATAACAAAGTATTTAACCAGCAAAGGTACATTCAGATTTCTTTGATTCCCAAGTGCATCACGGGGATGTTACTTTTTAGCCCAACTTCCATGGAAAGTTACTATTACCCAACTTAATGATACTCATTTTATCTACCTCGGAAGGATGAGTCAACACTGCTGGGTTTGAACCTACAACCTTCAAGGGTTGAACATATTCTACTGATGATGCATTTGCCCTTTGAGCTATCTCAATGACTATAAACACTGAGTAAATAAAAAATATCCCAACATATACCTGAACTTTCAGAATTACTCTCCAGTTTACTAGGCATAGTTTTAGATATAAGTTATAAAGATATAAAGAAACAAGTTACTGATATATCTTTCACATGACCTACACTATGTATGTGTAATGAAAACAGGAGGGATTTTGTTTTTCACACAATGGCAGAAAATTCCAACTTTATAGCATTTTTAATGCCTGGATTTTGAAAATCCAAGCATTAAATCCAATATCACACCATGTTTGTTTGATTTGATGTTCCACGACCATTGTCCTTTTCTTTATCTTATTTGTTGTGCCCATCTATCATACCGTGTCCATTTCCATTCCATTTTTTGCATTTCTAGGGCATTCATAGATTTCCATAAATAGGGTTTTAATTAAGGTAATTAACGCTAATGAATATCTGTGATTCATCTAGCACATTATGTTTTGTAATTGTTGCCAGTATAACACATTACTATATTTTCACATTTGTTTGAGTGAACTGCAACACGTTTTATCTCTACACAAGATAAATTTTTTTGTATTGTTGTTGACATTTATTATATACATAATTCCAATAATGCTGTATGAGCACGGTGTACATCTTTTATATTTTATAAAAAAATATGGTTTAATATGTATAATATTCTTGCTGATCATATAGCAAATTAGCTTTGCAGGCATACGTAATGCTGCCTTTACCTTGTGATTGTCAGAAGAGCAGATTGTCAGTGTATTGCTGAATTAATATATAATATACAACATTCCACGGAAGGATACCAAACTGTCCAAAACCCAGCTGGTTTCTATTTGGGGCCTTTTTTATGTATTAGATTTGCAATATTGAATATGCAAGGTCATCTTCCTCTGTCAATTCACTAGCTTGGGAGGATGGAGATCATAGTGCATTTATTGCGGTATATACCAAGGGTTACTCATCTCCAATTTCAAACATGCAAGCAATTGGAGTGTTTTTTTGATCAAGCCATGGAATGTGATTCATTGAGATTATCCACGGTTATAAAAATGGCAATAAAGTGTTGAATTAAACATGATTGTAAATATTGCATTGCAAAATAAACCAGTAGCTCCCTAAACCTTCACTTCACTGTATTTTCTAATATATGAATGGGGCAGTCTATGTGTCATAACCACTAAGGCTGCAGTGGTTATGGTGCAAATAGCTTCCTAGTGCTATCCCACTGTTAAGAGTCAAACTGTCTAAAACTTTCCTGGTCCCCCTTCACAAAGCTATCAATTCTGCCAACAAGTCCATTCTCAGCCAATTAATTAAAGGGACACTCCAAACCCCTAAACACTTCAGCTTTTATTATATGAAAAGTGTCCTTTTTTCATATAACAAAAAGTTCAGATTTAAGAAATTAGAAATTGGCACTTTTATGAATTAACCTTGTTACATCTCCCCAGCTGTCAATCAGACAAACAGTAATCATACTTTCCTATTGTTAAGCATGGACATGCAATTGCTCACAAGACTTGCATTCTCATTAGGCTGCATTGAAAAGTCTGTAATTGGACAGCCATAGTAAGGGGTAGGGTTAGAAGGGGAGGGCTTGCAAAGGCTTCAGACAATAGATCTGCAGCTTTTTACAAGCTGCATTATATATACCCCAATGGGAAAAAAATGCATAATTAAATGCATGCATGTTTTCATTGTGATAATATCTGCTAAATAATTATTTTTTTCTTTTGTATTTTGGCAGTGGAGTGTTCTTTTAATAGGGACAAAATTGATATATCTAAAGTGGAAGAAGAACTTTCACGTTGCTAATATCTGTGATGAAGGGTCAGACTACTGGCCCCCAGGGGATTCTTTTGATGTGTGAAACAGTTTGAAAATACAGTAATCTACAGTGGTTATAGTGCTTGGAATGCCCCTTTAAAATATGATATCAAGTTCAAATTAATTAATATATGACAAAAAAAAAAACACAACAGGAAATATGATATATACCGAGTTAAAAACCATAGAGAGGTCCCACAAACATTTGAAGTGAATATGAGAAAATGAAAGATGTTAAAAATATAGTTAATAAATGCTGCCATCTACAGTTCTGGTAGACAAAAAACAGATGCAAATGTGTAATATGAAATGTTTTTTTATGTACCTTTAGCAGAGTGTTTTCAGTGCCCTAACCCAACAATTATAAATACTATGGTGAGTAAAAAATAGAAAAAAACTTTTTATTTTTCTTATTTAAACACATGTAGAAATGCAGGAAATATGCTACTGTTCCTTGGATTTAGCAGGTTAGCTGAGGCTCAAATGGTGGGAAACAAGATCTCACCATACCCCGTTTGTTGTAGAGTTTATGCTGGTATAACAATCAGAGCAAGATTTAAAGGGACACTAAGTACCTTAACAACTTTTGCATAAAGGACCACTATAGTGTCAGGAAAACAAACTAGTTTTCCTGGCACTATGTAGTCCATAGGTCCCCCCATCCTCATGGCCCCCCTCCCGCTGGGCTGAAGGGGTTAAAACCCCTTCAGCCACTTACCTTTCTCCAGCGCCGGGCTCCCTCTGCTCTGGTGACCTCTCCTCCTCCTGCCGACGTCAGCGCCAAATGTGCATGTGCGTGCATTCAAACCGCCTATGGGAAAGCATTACTCAATGCTTTCCTATGGACGTTAGCGTCTTCTCACAGAGGCTGGATTAACTCTCAGTGTAAACATAGTAGTTTCTCTGAAACTGCTATGTTTTCAGCTGCAGGGTTAAAACTAGAGGGTCCTGGCATGCAGACCACTTCATTGAACTGAAGTGGTCAGGGTGCCTATAGTGGTCCTTTAATTAAGTGGTTTTTGTGTATGGAGCATGTGCCTGTAAACTCACTCAATTCTCTCAATTCTCAGCCATTTAGGAGTTAAAGCACATTGTTTATGTAGGCCTAGTCACACCTCCCTGCCTGTGACTTACACAGAATTCCAAAATACTTCCTGTAAAGAGAGTATTAATTTTTAAACGTAACAGTCTGTTTCATTTAGAGTTTTCTATGCCCTGCTTTATTAATTGTCTGCTAGAGTATGCAGAAGCCTCCTGCATACCTCCCAACACTTCAAATGGATAAAGATTGATACTTTAATTTTAATGGCATGACTAGGTGTATGGCCAGGGGTGGGGCAATTCTAAAACATAAACACATTATGTTGCAAGATCTGCCTGAAAATGAATTTAGTTTTCATGCAGACTGTGTCAGTCATAGCCAGGGAAGGTGTGACCAGGGCTGCAAAAACAGAAACAAAAGTGATTTAACTCATAAATGGCAGAGAATTGAGCAGTGAGATTGAGCAGTGAGACTGTAGAGGCAAGTAAAAGTGATTTTGGTGCTTAGAGTAGTCCTTTAACTTTGGGAAAGTCACTGTACATTATTATTATTATTATCGACATTTAGAAAAGTAATAACAGTTACAATATATATTATAATAATGCAATCTGGTAAACTATGTTTAAAGTTAAATTTACTGTTTCAGTTTCTAAGACGAATGCTTTTATATATCACCTGATCAAAAAGAAGAATATCAAATTGAATCTATTTTGGATTATCCCAGTTTAAGGAGAAGCTCAGAACTGTCAGCTAACACAGACAAATTTCATGCAGAAAAACTAATTATACATTTGATGTGCTCGAAATATTGAAGAGATAAACTTTGAACAACATAAACCATCTTAATGGTGGTAAGCAATTCTTAAATGGGTCAAATGAGATTTTTTTTATCAAGCTAAATCATCTACTTATAAATAAGGCTTATATAAATAATATTCTTCTTCGTGACGGGAACTTGATTAATAATCTGCCAGTGTTTGTATTAAGATAAATTTATTTGATTTCCGACTCATAACAGATTTTGAAGGGATATTAATTGTATCTTTGCTTTTACTTTTTTGTTTTTTAAGATTGCAGAGATTATCTTTACTGTATACTCAATAATGTTTTGCAGATGTGTCAAATAGTACAAAATTCATCATAAAAATGACTCCATGCTTTGTTTTTGCACAAGGGTAACATAATAATGAATTTACTAGCATATTCAACTCCCCCGCATATGTTTATAGTCACTTACAAACTTTTAGACTTGACACTTTACAAGTATGCTTAAATCATTAAATTTAAGGTGCCCCCAATGTTTTACTAGGTTCTTATAAAAGGGACACAAAGGTTACACTTGATACCGCAGCAGATAAATCAAGCCTTTAATGCCTTGGGAAATGTTTTTGTGAATGTTTTGCTTACTAGCTTTCAAACTGCAGATTTTAGCGACATATGGTGGACTAGGTGTTGGGTGAAATGTACATGAACAGGCTAACGATCAGCAGACCCAAAAGGAATATCTTGGTACAAATATTTTATGGTTGCTGGAGAGCTGAAAATGCATGTTGCTCTGAAGTTTGACAGATTGGGTATTGGGAAACATTTTCATACACACACATGTTCCACAATTCAGGATGCTCAATCTTTTGTAGAAGCATTACAATTTTTTTCATTGAGATTGAACGTATTGCATTAGAATTTTTGTCAAACTAATTTGAATTAGTTTAACAAACAACAGGGCTTTCCCAAGCACTCAAAATCTAGACCCCATTCAACTCCACTAATAACGTGAAAACTACACTTCCGCACGATCACATGTGGTTAGCTATGTGTCAACATTTGACAAAATAGCACTTGATAACGTGGGTTTACCAGTTACACATTATTAGTGTGGTGTTAGGGAGAAAAGCTAAAAGTGCCAGGAAGAGCTCTGTTTTTGTCAAACCACTCCTAAAAACTGAGAGATGGTATTTATAGAGTTATAGCACCATAACCACCGTAATGATCCCTAGTGGTTATGGTCATTTGAGTGCACCTTTTATACGTAAAGTTCAAACATATTCCTAATGTTTAATCATAAAGGAGGTCCTAGAATGTGCAAGAACAACAGGGCAATCATACAGAAAATTAGGTAATAATTTTTAATTAAAATGTAATTTGCAGATTAATACATTGTTTGTTACATATATGTTGTGCTTTTTGTCAGTACAGTCTTTTCACTGGGAAGCTGCTTTTCTAAGTAAATATCTTCCAGCTAGAGTGCTTTGTTGTATTCTCAAGTGAGATTCTTGCTCAATTGTGGCATCTGTGGTTCTGACTGCGATTATAGCAATTTAATATTTTTGGATGCATTTTCCAATTTTTTTATAATTAATATATTAATATTATGATAATTTAACATTATGAAACCTATTTTTATTTGATAATATTATATTCTTGATATGATATATGTTTTGATATTTTAATATGTTGAAAAAGTTAATTGAAATGTTCACTCAAAAATATTAAATCATTTGTAAAGCTTATCTAACAATATTAAATTGAATAAAACAGTCTTGTCTTGTTTTGTCTAGCCCTGTTCCAGTCCTTCAGCCAACCCAAGCATAATGATTTTTAATCAAGCCAAGAAAGTCATCTTGGCCAGTTGGTACTGTGGCGAAACCAGCCTCGCCACGTGTCCTTGGAGGGGGCTGCTTGCCCGCCTCTTGCCTTTGGACTATGGACCAGACTTTATGTGAATGTGTTAACCCAGATAGCTATGCCATGGAGCCCATTCGTGTAGTTAAAGACTTCGGCTCCATGGCAACTGAACTGTGTGAATAGGATCTGAGCGCTATTCGGTAGTTTTGTGCGCTCAGATCCCAGCTATCTGGGGATATGTGAAATGTCTGTGTGTTATGTGTAAAAGGTGACTTTATGTATTTTAAAGTGTTTTATGTCTTTTTGCAACCATGTGCTCAATGGAGTCTGCCTCTATCCCTGGATAATTGGATTACTTTCCCCATTGTCTCCAGGATAGAGGGCTCTGTAAAACCTGTTTGAGCCAGATATCCATGTGCCAGCCAGGGCCCAAAAGATACTTTTACTAACTTTTGAAAGCCAGGTCGGATTCATGCCATTTTTTAATATGTTGTTCCCCTGAATGGACTGATTGTGAATATGTAATTTTATGTGAATGTGATGCATGGTTTTAAAGTTATGAAAGTTGGGTAGAAAGTATGTTTTAACTGTATGTGTAATTGAGTTTCCTCTCAGGATAAGGGGAGGGAATATGTGGGATGTAACTGATATGTGATTGGTTGTTTTATACCTCCCTATGGGCGGTCCTGTATGTGAAAGACTGTAATAAAAACCAGGCTGGGTGTGCCAGCACAGGAGTTCCTGTTTTAACCCTCAAAGTGAAGTGTCGTCTCATTATTGGGGGAAGGATTTATTGTATGCTGTTCCAGTTTGACTGCTAGGAGAGTAAACCTATTCGTATGGTTCCTATTCAACTGTCTACAGCATTCATATGCTTGGGAGAATTTATTTGTTTCTCGGGTTCGGTGATTGTGGTGTCTGCCAGAGTGCTTGGAGTCCTCAGGAAGTGCTAGGAGCATCCTTTAACGGAGGTACCCAGTCGGGGTGCCAGGTGATCCGTTACAGGTACCCAGAACTATTTAGATGTCCATTTTTCCACCAGGTTTTGTCTGGCTCTTTTATCCCATGGATAACCTGGCCAACAGCAATTTTAAATTGTGGACTTAGCCTGCAAGTAGTTAGTTGCAAAGGGGATGGCACAGTTGGCACATTCAGTCTTCTACTGCCCCGTGAATACACATCCAGCCTCTAAACCCACAGTTTAGAGCTGTCTAACTGGTATCTCACAAGTATGATTGTTCTATTTTTTCCAAGTTAAGCCACCAACTGTTCCTAGGCAACCCATAAATTCTAATTAACCTTATAGAATTGGTGTCTAATTACGTACTTCTTTATGATACAGATCTGACCACCCCCAAAAATGTTTGACATCATTGCACTTGGTTCTACTAAAACAATAGCCATAGTACAATTATTTTCAGAAATAATTTAATATGTATCGTGGATTAATTTATGCATGCTGTTTCTATGTATAAGGTTTAGATGGGGACCATGGGTTGCTCAGTTGATAAAGCCCTTATAAGACTACATTTCTTAAAAGTTTAAACACGGTCTGATGCAAAATCAGACTTACATTAACAAAATTATTAGATTTACAAACCAAAACAATATGCATATTTATATGTACATTAAAAGTTTACAAATACTAATTCTGTAAAGAGAATTGAACCCTATGTAAACATTATATAATATTCATAGTTACATAGTTACATAGTTGCATAGCTGAAAAGAGACTTGCGTCCATCAAGTTCAGCCTTCCTCACATTTGTTTTTTGCTGTTGATCCAAAAGAAGGCAAAAAAAAACCCAGTTTGAAGCACAATTTTGCAACAAGCTAGGAAAAAAATTCCTTCTTGACCCCAGAATGGCAGCCAGATTTATCCTTGGATCAAGCAGTTATTACCCTACATTGAAAGATTATATCCTTGAATATTCTGTTCCTGCAAGTATGCATCTAGTAGCCGTTTGAACATCTGTATGGACTCTGATAAAACCACTTCTTCAGGCAGAGAATTCCACATCCTGATTGTTCTTACAGTAAAAAAACCTTTCCTTTGCCTTAGACGAAATCTTTCTTCCAGTCTAAACGCATGGCCTCATGTCCTATGTAAAGTCCGGTTTGTGAATAGATTTCCACACAATGGTTTGTATTGGCCCCGAATATATTTGTATAATGTTATCATATCCCCTCTCAGGCGACGCTTTTCTAAACTAAATAGGTTTAAATTTGTTAACCTTTCTTCATAGCCGATATGTTCCATTCCTTTTATTAATTTTGTAGCCTGCCTCTGCACTTTTTCTAGTGCCATAATATCCTTCTTTAGAACAGGTGCCCAAAATTGCACAGCATATATATACCAGTGATTTATAAAGAGGCAAAATGATATTCTTGTCCCGAGAATGAATGCCCTTTTTTCATGCATGACAATACCTTACTGGCCTTGGCCACTGCTGATTGACATTGCACATTGTTGCATAGTTTGTTGTCTATAACAATTCCCAAGTCCTTTTCATGTGTTGTTATCCCTAATTCGCTTCCATTAAGGGTATACGTTGCTTGTGTATTCTTTACGCCGAAGTGCATAACTTTGCATTTTTCAACATTAAATTTCATCTGCTATTTGAGTGCCCAGTCCCCCAGTCTATCTAAATCCCTCTGCAGCAAAGTAATATCTTGCTCACATTGTATTGTTTTACAAAATTTGGTGTCATCTGCAAACACTGAAACATGACTTTCAATGCGGTCTTCAAGATCATTTATAAACATGTTAAATAGAAGGGGTCCCAGAACAGACCCCTGAGGGACACCACTTGCCACCTCTGTCCAGCTAGAAAATTTACCATTAATGACAACTCTTTGTACTCTGTTTTTAAGCCAATGTTCTACCTAAGAACAAGCATTTTCATCTAGACCGATTTCCTTGAGTTTGAACACTAATCTATTGTGTGGAACTGTATCAAATGCCTTGGCAAAATCCAAAAAGATCACATCCACGGCAACACCCTGATCTATACTTCTACTTACTTCTTCGTAGAACGCAATCAAGTTAGTTTGACATGACCTGTGCTTCATAAAACCATGCTGATTTTTGCTGATAACCATGTTCTTCTCAATTCTTATTTATTTTTTTAAAAGAAACCGTGAACACAAGGATCATTTGGTGAAGAGTCTGTTTTACCTGGTATAAGACGCAGTTGGTTCCTTATTCTCAGTCCTTCCCGTCCGGATCCACCTTCACATTCATCTTCATCATCACAATCACCACTCATTTGCTCCTCCTCGGCGATAGTTCTACCGATGTGTTTCCGTCGTTGTGTTGACATTCCTTTCAAAAGCTAAAAGAGACACAGCAGAGTCAATCAACCTTATCCATATGACTTTTTTTTAATAGGATCATGATAGAGTGTTAAGAGAGTGTTTTCTACTCCTGTGACATTGACCACGAAATACTATCACAAAACAAACTGTAATCAAACAAACTTTTTACATATGAGATATTTGCAAATAATTTTCTATTAAAGGATCACTATAGTGTCAGGAAAACAAACTTGTTTTCCTGACACTATATAACCCTTAGGGCCCCCTCCCTTGGCACTTATATTAATCCAGCGCCGGGTTCCCTCGGCACTGGTGACCTCATCTCTCCCGCCGACGTCAGCTCCAAAGTGGAGCAGAATGCGCATGTGCGGCAAGAGCCACGCTTGCATTGAAACAGTCCATAGGAAAGCATTTCTCAATGCTTTACTATGGACTTCTGCATGCTGGATGCGATTTTCGTATCCAGCGTTGCAGAAGCGCCTCTAGTGGCTGTCAGGAAGACAGCCACTAGAGGTTGGATTAACCCTGCAATGTAAACATAGCAGTTTCTCATAGAACTCCCATTCCAACATTGACCCCTACCAATGCTTCATGCATAACTGGAGGAAGCAACTAACAACAGGAAAATTAAATGATATTCTTCATTACATGGAACTGGCAAAAAGATTAAGGCTTCCCTTTTTATCGGTACCATACCTGGACAGTAGTGGCAGATACATAGTCTCCTACACTTTAGTCTTATGTATGTTTCTTAATAGTGTCTTCAGTGAAACCCAACTCTTTTACCACTGCATGTGGGCTTTGGAAAGGTTCTCATATTGCCACAGGGAGTTCAGTGTGATTTGTTTTATCCTCTAGATCAGGGGAGGGCAATCTGCGGCCCTCCAGATGTTTTGGACTGCATCTCCCTTGATGTTTTGCTAGCATAATGCTAAGAGCATTATGGGAAATGTAGTCCAAAACATCTGGAGGGCTGCAGATTGCCCACCCCTGCTCTAGATTGTAAGCTCGTTTGAGCAGGGTGCTCATCAGCCTATTTTTCCTGTAACATTTTGTAATTGTCTTGTTTATTATTAAATATCCCACTTTATAACATTGTAAAGCACTGTTGAATAAGTTGGTGTTATATAAATGCAAATAATAATAATGACGTATACATTGGTGGTATTCATTAAACTGGAAATTGATAAGAATTGGCAATAAAATTACACATTTTAGGCCAGGATAACCAAACTGGGAAAACTAATGTATTGGAAAACAATTCAGCTTGGTCATTTGGGTATAGTGACCATTCCCATTTAGTAAAAAGTGTTGATTAACTGTCACATAGATTTTTTGTTACTAAATGGCCTGCATTTTATTTATTTATTTATTTATTCATTTTTTCAGGTTTCTTACGACTATGCACGTATGCAGATCAAAGCTATCAATTTGAGCAGGGTCCTCTTCAACCTATCGTTCCTGTACGTTTTCTTGTAATTGTCCTATTTATAGATAAATCCCCCCTCTCATGATATTGTAAAGCACTATGGAATATGTTGTTGCTATATAAATGGTGATAATAATAATAATAATTACTACACAGACACATATGACAGGAGAAAAGTTAAAGAAATGATAAGTGCAAAGACAAAAAGTAAACTCAATAATTAAACTGTGTGTTCATTTTTTTTTAAGACGATGCACTTTCTACCTTCATAAGACTGAGATTAATGCTCAGATGGGATTCGGGTGTACAAACCACCCCTTTGGCATCATGCTCACCAAGTAATTACAGTGTAGCAATGGGTTTTAAAATATGTAATTTTGATCATTTTAATCCATGTGACAATGGACCACAGCTCAGAGAATGGACAGGGAGGTCAAGAACACCGTTCAAGTGAATAGGACAGCAGTTTAACTTCCATTTAAAAATCATTTTTAAACAAAATTGTTGTATTGAATTATCCTGATGATGTTTTTGGAGAAGAAGCCAATGATATAATTTGGCATTACAATAGATCTCTCACTTTTCAGTATTTCATAAATTATAATCTTTATAAAATACAGATTGAGGCCATGTTGGGATTTTATTGAAATGCCAACGCAACCCAAAGACACCAGAACACAAAGTAAAGACTACTTTGTCTTGCGGTAAAGCCTGAGGTTGACAAAAATTGGCAAAAGGTAGAGCTTCTCTGTCAAATTTTGTCCAATCCCAACAACCATCAAAAATAATGGCTGTGGGATTCCTAACACTAAAGTGTTCCTTTTACACAGCCTCAACAAAGAAGTGTTCAGCCAGTCACAATGCTGCAAATGTTTAATTTCAATGAAGCAGGTGAGAGCTGTACTTTGCTGTTCTCAGCCGCAGTCCTGAAAGTGTTGTTGGTTCTTGTGAGTGCTATTTAGTGCTTGTTAAATCCAACGTCCCTGGAAAAGGCAAATACCTAACAGCAACTTTGATGCAGGAGTTACATGCCCTAATACAAACAAAATAAAAATAAAAAATAGCTGGTAAGTTTTAACTATGTTTGAGAATTTTTCAATATCAGTTTCTTTTGCCTCAGTTTTCTGTTTGGATTTTATTCATAAAAAATTGGAGTTTAGTGAAAAATCCTATAATGGCTGACAAGCAAAAAAAACCCCCAAAAACTGCATGTTTTTCTGAAAACAGCTAAATTGTCCTAATTGTTTTTTTTTTTTCAATTTCTTTTTTTTTTTTATTCTTTATAGATAGTAAAGTAAAGTATACTTAAGGTAAATACAATATTTACATATCATTTTATCACTAACATTTCCTGTTAGAGCCCCATATATTCAATATACATTCATATTAATATCTCACATATGAAGCCTGGCACAGTGGTGGCGGACCGGCGACCATCACAACACTACCCTCCATAAGACAGGTAACACCGGTGGAGACTACAGCTAAGAGGACTGCCAGGACTAAATAGAGGCCCAACTGGGACGCAAGCCCAGTTCGGGGGTACGAGACTGATCCTACTCAAAACCTCTTTTCCCTTTTCTTTTTTCTTGGGTCTGCTCCCCTTATTTTGACCCTTCAGTTATTACCCTCGGGCCATGCCGGCTATCCTGACCCTGCATAGAGGCTCCAGTGCCCCGTATGAGCTGACAATATGTTCCACCGAGTAGTCTGCCACTACCCCACAAGAGTTGCTCACGAGCCCTGCAATGCGCATATAAACACTTTACCTGCATTGCTAACGCACACCATTAAAGTGTGCATGAGTTTCCAGAGTGATATACCATAATGTTACTCCCTAAACCCACATGAGCGGCCAATAAGTCTCAACACCCTGTGGGCAGCTAGCGAGAAATACTGTATGGACTGTTCCCGCGCCCGCACGCAGCCCTAGCTCATTAATATTAAGCCCTCATGGGCTGCCAGAGAGCCATACCATATAGTGCACTTTAAGTCAGTCTGGGCAGCTGGACCGCTATACTAAATTGTTACCCTTAAGCCCTCGAGAGCAGTTGGTGTGTAATACCATGCTGAATACTATAGGCCTGCTGGAGCTACTAGCACGATATCCCAAGGTGTTAATCTTAAACCCCCTCAGGCTACTAGAGTGCTAAATCATACCGAACATTGCCTGTCCATAAGACCGGATAGCGTGAGATACTGGCCCGTGAATTTACGGTATTTTCTCTTTGGTTCCCTACCTGAGCTACCAAAGAGCTCTCCTAAGATGAATACACATATAATGCTACTTTCTGTTATGCTTAACCTTTATCCTTTTGTACTTAACGAATGTATGCTGTCATTAAAACAAGTGGAAATTTTACCACAACAAAAATAAAGAATGAAAAAAATAAATAAAATATCTCACAAATGTTCCATTATTCACATTATATTGTACCAATTTTTTTTTTTTAACAAACAAATAATAACAACAAATAATAATAAAACCAATAAGAATCAGGGTTAAGATCTCTTAAATCAAGTTTAGGCTAGATGGGAATTTAACAACACTTTTTGATAGTTACAGTTATTGCCTCATTATTTACATAATTATACAAGAATACTCAGTTAATTTCAGTAAGTTCTAGGGTCTTTACATAATTGTTTCTCCTCTTCCTTTGTCTTAGATCTATATTCTAAGCAGGGCCTCAATATTATAGTAAATTGAGAGCTCCTATTAGAAGCATATGCCAATAATTCTTCCATACGTTTTATATTCTCATCACTATTTATCCATTTATCCGCAGTCAGGATATGAGTTTTTTCCCAATACAGTGGTATCAGAGTTTTAGCCGCTATTAGATATGGTAAGCATGTCTTCCTTAGTTTATCAATTGATATAGGCGTATGAAATAATAATATTTCCTCTGGGTTTAAGGAGATAGGTATGTTATGGGCAAATGCAAATATTACAAGTTTTAGAATGAAATGTTGTATTTCTTAAACTGTGTACTTTGTCTTTAAGAGATATTGCAAACTGACAAGGTGTTAGAAATGGAACATATTGTTTTTCATAACTGTTTCTTTAAGCAATAACCTCAGTGCATATGTTTGCGCCATTTTGTCCCAGACGAATTACAATAACAATAATACATAAACAAGCTTCAAGGCTATACTACGACACTTGCAGTACACAATATACTGTGGTAACCCCAAGTTAATGGAACTTCCCCAAATCCGGGAATCTCCCACGACTGTACACTTACGACTTAGTATAAACAACAGATAACCTATTCAGACTTTAAGATGCCATCTTGAACTAAATCAGGAAAATTTCCATGACGTTTGCACCCTTTAGTTATGGCCTTGTATGTTTGCCAAATTAAGGGAGGTCCTAAAATGAATAAAGTAAATGAACTACGGTAACCCTAAAATGGAGACACCTAAGGTATAAATAGGTGTACTTTTAAATGTTAAGACACAGAGGAGAGACTTGGAGACAGACGCTGCTCCATCTTAAAATGTGACATCAGAAGGGTATGTTAACCTATTAATGATATTTGCAAGCATGTAATTTAATCTTAGAAACTCTGCTATAATGGATTTTATATTTATATTTTTATATAATAAATATCCAAAAAGACAAAACTATTGCTTCCAAGACAATCCTTATTTTATATTGTATTCTCAATTATTTATATATGTTAAATAGAGGATCTCTTACACTATATAAAATTATGGCTAAGATATCTGTATGGTTAGCCCTACTAAGTTCTATGCTTTAAAACATTATAGTGGTAAATAAGGGAACCAGCCACGGTTACAGGTAACTCAAAAAACTGTGCTACTTAATGATACTACTCTTTCCCAGTATGTTTGTATCTGTGGACAACACCACCAAATGTGAAGAAGTGTAACGACAACTACTCCGCACCTTCAACACATTTCGGAGGTTTCAGAATTCCAGGCATGCAATTTTGCCAGAGTTTGGTACCAGCGGGTAATACGTTTATATCCTATCTCTTGATACGCTATTGAAGAGTGAATTAATTTAAATATTTTCCCCTATTGTTGATCATCTAAGTTAATATTGAGTTCGGACTACCATTTTTCCATAAATTTTAATCTACCATAATATCTAGTTATGCTTAATTATTTATACAAATAAGAAGGCTATTTTTTTATTGGTTGATATATATAAACCTAATTGTTTTTTTAATAATCCTAATATTATGGAAGTGTAATTGTCTTTTCAAGAAGGATGGATAACAATGATATATTCTGCACTGTATGCTTCTTTGGCATACTGTACAGACAGTTTGGTAGGGTTGGTAATTTGGGCAGGAGGGGAATTGCTCCTCCTGGCCACTGACATATAAGGATTGTGGGCTACAGACTCAAACTATTATTCTCAAGCCAATAATAATTATTCTGCTAATTAAAAGCAGTGGGGCGTGTATTGGGATGTCTGTTGGCTGCATTATCTGGATTGCCAAGGTTGCCAGACTAAGATGAAATATGTATGAATTCCCTAGAGGCATGTACAAAGAACCACAGTGACAATGCCCATGGCATTAATATTAAGTGTTGGCTGTCATTGGTGGCAATCAAAACAGCGACTGTGTCAGATCTCTGTGAATACTCCATGCAGGTCATACCGATGGTGTTTGCAGGGATATATGTCATTCCATCTCCAGAAGATTGCATCTATCTAACCCACTAGATGGTTCCACATAGGTAGGTCATCCACACAAAGGTTGTTAGGCCCCTAGGCCAAAAGTATCTAGGCCTCCCATAACAGAAGAGTACAATTTCTTTATCAAGAAAAATAGGGTGTAAACTAAAATTTCTTCACTAAAGCTGTGGAAAAACAAGGTATTTATAGTTTCAACCATTAAACTGGTAACTGTGGGGAAGTGAGAGATGAAGTGCAAATTCTAGTCTAGAATAGCTGAGCTGGAAATATTCTCAAAATATGCTATTTTTCTAGCTCATCTATTATGGCCTTAAATATGTAACCACTAGTTTATTCTTTAGAATTCCCACTCAACAATGTCAAATGTGTCCGATGCTGTTGTGGGAGTATTTACATAGGAAATTGTAACGATTACAAAATTCAACTTGCTGTCCTAGAATATTTTCGCCATAGAGGAATATAAATCTTTTTCGAACTGTGCTATGGACATACACATGTGCTGTAATCTAAACACATATTGTGTGTTTTTGGTGTGAGAGGCTTTTACTTCCTCCTGTTTTATGGCAATGAATAAAGTATCCAGTCTGGTGCAAGCATGCATGGGTTTAATCAAAAGCAAATATTTCTGCGAATTGTTTTAGTAACAAAATATAGAATGTGTCCAACACTCTGGAAAAACAAATTTTAAATTGTCATTAAATTATATGCTTCTGGGAAACTCCCAGCTGTGGATTTGGAAGTTGTTTTCATAAGCAAGATTTGTGCACCGAAAGGAGTTTTTCTTAGTTTTTACCCTTCGAGTGCCAAAGGAGTGAGCGTATGCATTCTTACATAATACAAACCTGATCCCGCTACTGGTATTTAAATGGTTCACACTGTACATCCTTTTTCAATGCAAATACAGAATGAACACCTTTAAGCTTCATTAACTTCTTGTTTTTTTTTGTAACATTTGTAAATGTTGTTTCTAATTTGTTTTTATATCCCCCACATTTAAACTATACAGCACTGCGGAGTATGTTGGTGCTATATAAATGCCAATAATAATAACAATAACACAGTGAGAGTTGGATTCAGTAAATACTAGCCATGTCCACTACCAGGATTTTACGAGGAATTTGGACGGAGCTTTTCCAGGTTTAGATAATTTGAAATAAAGTATTTAGACTGCTTCCAGTGGGATCCATAGCCAGATTTTTTTCCCCTGTGAAAGCAGAAAATGTTAACCTGAAAATATGCTGTTTCTTTATAATTGCACAGAACATTTCCGTTTTTGTTCCAGTACAAACAGATTAAATTGCTTAGTGTTGCTGAAGTTGTTGTTTTTTCTCTCTCTCTTAAATCCATGTCTACTCTGTGTCTTCACCGGCTTTATTACCAGGTACAAGAATCAGAGCCAATGGGTTCTCTGTCTTTTATTCCTAACATACTCAGCTAATCTTTCACAATCACAAGGTAATCAGAGACTCTGGGACTTTGCAGTATTATCACCGTACATGTAAGGCTTTGCCAACACTTCCAGCTGTTATAGACAAACAACTATCCCAAGAGTCCTTTTAGCCAATAGCCTATCAGCAGTCTCTGATTTGGCAGGCATTTGTGACTTTAGGGACCTGTCCTAGGTTCAGGTGACATCAGAGAAAAGTTCCTGTAAAGTGAAGCGCATGTTTAAAGATGCTTGTGGTTGCATTAGGCAATTTGAGGGCATTTCTGCCTGTTTGGCTATCGTGCTGGATATGAATCCTATTTGCAGGTGTTCATATCACCAGTGACATAAACTTCATCACTGGCAAGCCCCCTTACTGTCCATACTACAACCGCCCCTCTCTCTGCAGAAGTACACATGCAAGTATTGACAAATTCTTAAATTAGAGATGTTTTAGTTATACAACAGCTGAAAGGGATCCTATAACTACCCCAGATGTGTGACATATGCCCCACTGACAGCTCTTGTAGATTGTTTATATATTCTTATGTCTTAGCGTTATGAATTTCTATTTTGATAATATATGGTAAGCCAAGGCAAGACGTACCCCTTACATGTATTATTTATTGCACGTTACATCACAGCATGATAGGTGTTGCAATTCTAAAGCTGAAGGAGTACCTGGTAGCTACCACTACTAGATTTGGAGTATAATGTGATTCAGTTTTCACATATATTATTTATGAAGCAATATGTAGGTTCACTATTTCTTTATCCTATTTTCAAGATTATTTATCATGAAATCTGAGCAGAGACATTTAGACTCACTGACAGATGCACACTCTCAGATACACATACACTGACACACATTGACAACACACTTACAGACACACACATCCTCACTGATTTGACACACTCTGACAGACACACACATTTACTAACTCACTCACAGACATACACTCACTGATAGGAACAAACACACACTCACAATGACACACACAGTCACTGAGAGACACACACACTCACTCACTCACAATGACAGACACAAACACACACTCACTGGCACACACACATTCACTGACAGTCACAAACACACTCACTGTCAGAGACACTCATACACACACACACATTGAGAGCTGGAGTGGTTGCTGTCAGGCTCCTTGCTGCTCCTACTAACTGGGCTGGCTCTGCTGGGGCTGCTGGCTCTGTTGACTGGGCTTGCTCTGCTGGGGCTGGCGCTCAATGGAGGTGACGAGGGAACTGAGCTTTTCCTGCTCTGCTCCCTCGCGCACCGCTTAGTGATGCCGGGGCTGGAGTGACTTCCTATTCCGGCTCTTGGCATCACAGAAAAGCGCGCAAGGGAGTAAAAAAAAAGGGGAGGACAGTGCTCCCTCGCTGCCCAGCTAGAATATTAGTAGTTTAATACCTCGGGGGTCCCTAAGGTAGCCAGCTGGCCAGCTCTTGGATTTCCCAGGACACGAGGCAAACAAGGCATTTGCCTGGGCATTTGAAGCAGCGTTTTTTTGACACCTCCCTGAAAGTGCTGACCTAGGCAAATGCTTTGTTTGCCTTGTGGTAAATACAGCCCTGATACCTGACAATTATCCCAGCCCACCTTCTAGGACGGAGGTGGGCAAGCAAGAGAGCAGGCCGCACAGAGGGGTGGACCCTCCCATGTAAGAGGCGGATCTGAATGTGAAAGGGATGGGTTTTCTTATTCAGGAAAGACATTGTGTTGAGTGCATCTGAAGCTCTCTGTTCAAAGACTTGGTGTCCTTTCCCCTACTGCATCTTGAAATGGTTTTGCAGGTATAGTACCCCAAAATGTGGGACTCTCTCAGCAAAATCAGAACTGTTGGCACATATGCTTTGGAAGTTGCTTTAATTTGCATTGACCATTTTTAAATTTTTTAGTTGTAGCCCATGGAACAGCGCAGCAGGGGAAGGGCCTTGACAGGGCCAGGAGTTAGGCATGGGAAGAGTTAAGTGGGAAGGTAAATGGAGGGGGCGGGGTTTTAGTCCAGTCGTATATAACACGGCCATCTTGAGTAGTGGCCATCTTAAAGGGATACTCCAGGCACCCAGACCACTTCTGCCCATTGGAGTGGTCTGGCTGCCAACTCCCACTACCCTTAACCCTGCAAGTGTAATTATTGCAGTTTTCATAAACTGCACTATTTACCTTGCAGGGTTAAGTCTGATAGACAGCCACTATAGGGACTTCCGTGTTCTTAGAACACGAAAAGAGTTTTAAGCAATGCTGGACGTCCTCACGCTATGTGAGGATCTCCAGCGTCGCCGAAATCCCCATAGGAAAGCATTGAATAATGCTTTCCTATGGGGAGGTCTAATGCGTGTGCGCGGATATTGCCGCGCGTGCGCATTAGGTCTCCTCCGCCAGTTGACCTCATCGGGGGAGGAGTGTAGGTGAAGCAGGAGGTGGTCCGCGACAAATTGGGTAAAGAAGTACAATTGGGGAGGATGGCAGGGCCGTTTGCTGAACCCCGGCTGGCGGAGCTGCAGATCTCACCACTAGGGGTCGTCCCCAAACAAGAAGTGGGTAAATTTAGTTTGATACACCATTTATCGTATCCAAATGGATCTTCGGTGAATGATTGGATCGATACCGCTCTGTGTTCCGTTTTCTACGCATCATTCAACCAAGCGCTTGGGTTGATTAGGGGCACTGATGGCACTGATGGCTAATCGGCTTTCCGTTGATTGCTGATCCATCCTGATTTTCAACACCTGTTGGGGTGTTTCTTTGACAGGGCTTAATACAAAGACCTTTGCCTGCCCCGTGGTCAGCTCGATCTCCTGTGCTTACTTTGAAAAGTTCAGTACCTTCTTGGAGTGGGTAGTGAAGGAAGAGACAGGGGAGCCCCCGTGGTACACTATCTCAATGATTTGTTGTGCATGGGCCCGGCAGGGTCTGATCGTTGTAGGCAGACGTTGAGGTTCTTGGAATGGGTGGCTCAGTCATTCGGAATACCATTAGCGGCGGACAAGACGGTGGTGCCCTTGACTTGCCTTAGTTTTCTGGGTTTGGAGATTGATTCAGTGTCTGGGGAATGCCGCTTGCCCGAAGACAAACTGGCAGCACTCCTCTTGCTCATAGTATTGGTCAGGGGGAGTTTGCTGAGAGTACTGCAGTCACTGATGGGCAACCTCTCGCTTGTAGAGTGATTCTGATGTGGAGGGTCTTCAGTAGATTCTTGGCCCGAGCTACTTGTGGGGTTGTTAAAGTTTCCCTTGAACATACTTTGGGTTATTTATCCACAACAGGGTCCAGTTCCCACATCATTATGTGCGGGTTACGGGACCCATGAAAGAGGATTTGGAAGTGTGGGATACTTTCCTCCGGGAATTCAATGGGAATATTTTTTTTGGGAGGCAACGTCCTCGTCAGAAGATATGGCGCTATTTACAGATGCCTCCGGTAGAATTGAGTTTGGATCATATTTTGCGGGTTAGGGGTGTGCGGTGGGGTGGCTGAACGCCTGGCAAGGGAACACTTTCGCGTGGAACTTGGCATTTTTGGAGTTATTCCCATTTACCAAGCTTAACCAAGCACTTCATAGTTCAGCAGGCTTTACGGGGGTTTAGAAAAGTTAGGGTGTCAGGGGACATGAGGAGGCCGCTGTCCTTAGAGGTCCTGCAAAGGTTGGTGGCAGTTCTCCCAACGATTTGTTTTTCACCGTATAAAGAGGTGCTATTCTTGGTGGCTTTTGTGTGGGCATTCTTTGGGGCATTTCAGATTGGAAAACTGGTGAGAGTTAACAAACTCAGAGTCGAGGGAATTCAATGGTCAAATGTGGACATGGGGTCAGACAGGGTGTCCAAGACCGATGTGTTCGGGAAGGGCTGCTTAGTGACCCTCTTTTCCCTGCCGGGCTCGGGTATATGCCCTATGTCATGTACCTATACATATGTGGACATTCGCAACCCCTGTGGACAATGGTTGAGGGTTGTTTTCTGTTACATGAGGATGGGGTCCGCCCTGTCCTGTTTTCAGTTTTATCAGGTTTTTCGGCTGGGGCTACAAAAGATAGGTTTGGACCCCAGGCAGTTTGGAACCTACTCATTCAGGATTGGGGTGGCAACAGAAGCCTCTCGCTTAGGGCTCAAGTGGCCTGGTTGGTGGGCCACTCTTACGTTTACTGGGCACAGAAGAGAGCCAGAGTTTGGATCTGTGGAATGCAGCTGAGCTTTCCTCTAGAGCAAATTTCACTAATGTGGTTTTTGAGGTTTCGGTTGGCAAGGTGTCAGTGGGAAAATCTTTCAGAGGGTGATGAGGGGAGTGGCCCCAGATATATTGTTAATACATGCTGGGATTAATGAACTAGGGCTGGTCCCTCAAAGAGTCTTGGTACAAGGGATTAACATAGAAACATAGAAACATAGAATGTGACGGCAGATAAGAACCATTCGGCCCATCTAGTCTGCCCAATTTTCTAAATACTTTCATTAGTCCCTAGTCTTATCTTATAGTTAGGATAGCCTTATGCCTATCCCACGCATGCTTAAACTCCTTTACTGTGTTAACCTCTACCACTTCAGCTGGAAGGCTATTCCATGCATCCACTACCCTCTCAGTAAAGTAATACTTCCTGATATTATTTTTAAACCTTTGTCCCTCTAATTTAAGACTATGTCCTCTTGTTGTGGTAGTTTTTCTTCTTTTAAATATAGTCTCCTCCTTTACTGTGTTGATTCCTTTTATATATTTAAATGTTTCTATCATATCCCCCCTGTCTCGTCTTTCCTCCAAGCTATACATGTTAAGATCCTTTAACCTTTCCTGGTAAGTTTTATCCCGCAATCCATGAACCAGTTTAGTAGCCCTTCTCTGAACTCTCTCTAAGGTATCAATATCCTTCTGAAGATACGGTCTCCAGTACTGTGTACAATACTCCAAGTGAGGTCTCACCAGTGTTCTGTACAATGGCATGAGCACTTTCCTCTTTCTACTGCTAATACCTCTCCCTATACAACCAAGCATTTTGCTAGCATTTCCTGCTGCTCTATTACATTGTCTGCCTACCTTTAAGTCATCAGAAATAATCACCCCTAAATCCCTTTCCTCATATGTTGAGGTTAGGACTCTATCAAATATTCTGTACTCTGCCCTTGGGTTTTTACGTCCAAGATGCATTATCTTGCACTTATCCACATTAAATGTCAGTTGCCACAATTCTGACCATTTTTCTAGTTTACCTAAATCATTTGCCATTTGGCTTATCCCTCCTGGAACATCAACCCTGTTACATATCTTAGTATCATCAGCAAAAAGACATACCTTACCATCAAGACCTTCTGCAATATCACTAATAAAAATATTAAAGAGAATGGGTCCAAGTACAGATCCCTGAGATTAAGAGGGATATGGACCGGCTACGGTATGGTGATAGTGTGGTCTGAAATGGTTCCGCATTTTCACTGGAGGTATGCTAGGAACCTGGCCACAGTAGGGTGGTGTCAGGGGACAGTAAACTAGGCGATGGAAATTTTTGTCAGGAAAATAATGTGACACATTGGGATATGGAAGGCATGCTTCTGGGGTACTTTGGGCAGGATGGGGTCCATCTATCAGATGTGGTGTATGACCTTCTTAACCTGGGATTTCAGGAGGGTATTGCCAGGGTCCTGTTCTTGTGTGGTGGGAGCGCTCTGTAACTTTAGGGGGTCATGTCCTGAGCTATGGCGGGGAATGGCAAGGTAAATTGGGAGCTACCTGGAATAGGAAGGGAGGCATGGATTGATTTAAGGTAATTTATGCAGGAGTTTACCTGGTTGGTAGGTTCAAGCTCTTTGGAGGCTACAAACCTGTTGGACGAGTTTATGTGGTTGGCAGGTTCGAGCTCTTTGGTGGCTCTGAACCTGGTGGTGTAGGGGTGTCTCGGTACACCCCTGCAGTTTATTATTGGAAATGGGGTCGTATTGACGGCCATGTTATGTTTATATGTCATGTGTTATATATATTGTTATATAATGTTTATGGTTGGGTCATTGCCAGGGGAGACTATATATGGGCAGGATTATGTTTTTAATATGCCGTGATTTTTGTTGGAAATTACCCTAATTGTTATAATTTATGATATATATTTAATAAAGCTGTGGACAAATACTTCCAACAGTATAAATTGGTGTCTGTGGTTTATTGGGATTTGGGTAATGGGTATGAACATGCCGTGATACGACGGTGCGCATGTCATGTATTTTAATTATTATTTATTGCACAAATATGTAATTTAGTATAACAAACACTCTTTGTATACATAATCAAATCCATAATCACTGTTCCTCTTTAATCAAAATCCTTTAATCAAAATCCTTAGCTTAATGAAGCAGTTTTGGTGTATAGATCATGTCTCTGCAGTCTCACTGCTCAGTTCCCTGCCATTTAGGAGTTAAATCAATTTGTATATGCAGCCCTAGACACACCTCCTTTGCATGTGCCTTTCTCAGCCTTCACAACGCTTCATTTATGGCATAGTCTGTTTAATTTAGAATGTGTATCTGCAGTGTTAATAGCATGCTAGTCCTTGCAGGAGCCTCCTGTGTGTAATTAAAATTCAATTTAAAGAACAGGAGGTAAAAACTTCTAAAGAAAGTTACAATCTGATTGTAAATGAAACCATTTTTATGCAGGTTATGTGGGGAGGTGTGGCTAGGGCTGCATATACAGAAACAAAAATGATTCAACTCCTAAAAAGCAGAGAATTGAGTCATGAGAGTTCAGAGGTATCATCTATACATAAAAACTGCTTCATTATGTTAAAATAGTTTGGTGACTATAGTGTCCCTTTAAAAAGAGAATTGCATAGTATTGAAGTCACTTAGAAGCCAAGTACTTTTATTTTTACCAGTCGAATTATTAAACAACCTGGCCTGTGTTCACCTCAAGGTGATGAATATTGAGTTAGCTCAAATTATTAATTTCAATGAGAAACTTAAAGGGACCCAGGAGAATGAATGAATTTGTGAATTTGGCTGGACACCTTTGTGCCTAAGACTCTGCCAAGTTCAACAGAAAGTCTGTCGAAGGCTGCTGAGTGCAGATAAACTCAGTAGGAATTCAGAATATGGGTTTGTAAGAGGATTTTTGTATGTTTATGAACAGGATATTATGTTGTATAGAATTTAACCATTTAAGAATCAGACAGAGTGAGATAGCATTGCTGTGGAATGCCATTTTCACCCCTGGACCACTCAGAAACTCAAGTGATATTAAAATCTCTGCGATCTTTACACTAGGCAGAAAACTGAGGTGAATTCAAAACAGAAGCCACAAGAAGTACTTCCTTAATTTGCTTTTTTCCTTAAATGCTGCTCATAATAGCATTTGGTTGGAGGGGCAGCTGCAGCGGAGGAGTTTCGGCACTGAAAATAAGGTAAGTAATCTTTATTTAACTTAGATTTTTATCAGCAAAGGGGTATGGACAGTACTCACATTGATAGAAGGGAAGTATACCAACAAAATGGAGCTCCAAGAATTGAGGGACATTATGATAAAAAAGGGACATATGAATTAGAGCAACTAGGGACTGTCCCTCCTAAATAGGTACACTTGAGATCTATGTATAATTCATTTAAGAAGTAATGCTGCCTGCTTTATAATTTTTTCATATATATATATATATATATTTTTTTTTTTTTTTTAAACAGACATGATTTGTAGGGTTCTATAATATTCTGGTTAGTTTTCAAGTATTAAAGGGACACTATAGGCATCCAGACCACTTCATCTTATTGAAATATTCTGGTTGCAATGTCACTGTTCCCCTCAGAGAAACTGCAATATTCACATTGCAGTGCTAAGGCTGCCCCTAGTGGCTGTCAATTAGACAGCCAGTAGAGGCGCTTCCTGCTGTTTCACAGCGTTTGACTCTGTAAAATGATGCTGGACGTCCCTGTTCATGAGAACATCCAATATCTACAAATCCCCTGTTCAATGCTTTGCAATGAGGAAGGCCTTAATGTGCGCATGCACATTAGGGACCTCGGCGCTGGAATAAAGCAAGTGAGAAAAGTTTTTTTTTTTTAATACTTTAACTGCTATGGGGGGGGGTATATGGCAGTGAGGTGGTGTGGGGGCAGAGAGAAACTATGATGTTAAGAATATTATTATTATTATTATTATTATTAGTATATTATTCTTTATATAGCGCCAACAAATATAGCTTATATTCACTATAGTGTTCCTTCAATTTAATAGTTGTAGATTTTTTTTTCCCCAGTGACGCCTATATACAAATACTGCAGCTGCACCAAATCAATCATGAACAGTGAAACAAGGCTAGGTGGGGCATGGGCAAGCCCGAATACACCTGGTAGGGGATATTATGTGACCATTCCTATATCACTTCACATCTTCTGTACACATACTATTTCTGGATTTCTGGATGTCTGCCTCGTGTTCATCAAGGTGAATTCTGAAACCAATGATAAGTAACCTTTGGCACTGCAGCTGTTGTGGACAACAATCTATATGGCACTGAGCACACAGACGGCATTCTCCGGCAGTACAAAAGATTACTGCAAAAGGTACAGCGCTGTCACTTCAGACATGCTTGTGATAAACTATTCACAGATAACGCAGGCTCCACCAAGCATGTAAAGAAGACAATAATGTAATTTGTCTGTCCAAAGTAAACATATTTAGTTCTATGGCATTTCTGTTTCATACATTTTGTAGATTTTTTTTAATGATAATTGGATAATTTAGTAGAATATAAGACTTTACATTAGACTTTGCAAGTGAAATAGTTTGCTTAAAGCTGAACTTCTTTGGTAGAAACATTTCCTTGTTCCCTCGCCCTAGTAAAAGTTGAATCATTTACTGAGATGAACAGTACAGAAAAACAAAACACCTGTAAGGCACATTGGGAGGTAAGAACTCACAGCTCACAAAGGGCTCAATTTAAGATCCTGGTACTTGCTTACAAGTCCCTAAATAACGCTGCTCCGACCTGCCTAGCCTCACTAATAAACAAATATGTCCCGTCTAGGCCCCTACGCTCTACCGAAGACCTACGTCTAACCTTTGTCTGTACTCCCACCTCTGATGCTCACCTTAAACACTTCTCTAGGGCTGCACCATTCCTATGGAACACCCTTCCCCTCTTTATTAGACTTTCACCCAGTCTCCAATCCTTCTATAATCTTTGAAAACCTACTTCTTCAGGAAAGTGTATTAAATTAAACTGTCAACAGTTTTCCCTGCCCACACCCTGATTCCTGTCCTGCAACTGTCATCAAAACAAAACACTAAGCCCTCAGTGAATAATACCCTCACAACCTAATTCGTTACCCCTACCCTTACCTTTTGTGTCACTATACCCCACTCCCTCTAGCATGTAAGCTCATTGAGCAGGGCCCTCAACCCCTCTGTTCCTGTGTGTCCAACTCGTCTGGTTACAAATACCTGTCTGTAAGTCAACCCATTGTACAGTGCAGCAGAATTTGTTGGTGCTTTATAAAGAATAATAATAATAATAATAATAATAATAATAACAACAGGTCAGAGAAGCAAAAAGGCGGATCAAAATGTGAAAAGGGGATGGCCTGCAGGCTCATCGATAAAAAGGACCTGTCAGTCTTGTGGGTGTGCGTGGACATCAGGCTGACTTACAGCTGTTGTAACCAGTCCTACTCAGAGCTGCACCAGTTCAGAGCACTTCTGAAGCACTCTAACCCTGGTCAAGTCCTGAGCCTGCCTCTTTCTAAAACTTATGGTCAACAGTGCTACCAATTTAAATGAAATATAGTGGTCGCGTTGGTGTCGTGTAGTGGAGCTTGAACGTACGTTGTTTTGGCAATGGGCAAATCCCAACCTCCTGTTTCCTCCTTTCTTTTACTCTTTCCTCTTTCTCCCGTCGTAATTTTTTTCCTTATATCTTCCCTTGCTTGTTTGCTCTTTTCTACCCTTTTTCTTTGCTCCAATTTTGGTATTGTGATTTCTTGACCTGGTGTTTTTGTCCTTGTCCTGTTTCTGTATTGTGTCTGTTTGTATTGATGTTGTTCTTGTCCTTGTTCTTTGTTCTGATGTTTCCGGTGTGTAGCTCTCAGTTTTTATATACCATAAAAGTTTTTTTTGAGAACGAGGGGGTACGACTTGGTATTTTCATTAGAATTTTGTAATATAATATACAAGTGTAATATCTTTTATTATTGGCTGCTGTTTACTTTTCTGTTTACTTTTATATATACGTTATTTTATGTTACTCAGTCATAGGCTGTTCATCAGGTTTTATTTTATACGTCTTGATGCGTGTAACCCTTTACACTTTCTCAATAAAACGGATCAAAAATAAAACATTATGGTCCAACATGCCAATGCATTTACTATGAAACACTGCCATATCATAAACTTGGTAATCGTAAAAGACATTGCACAGCTGTGAGGTTTTATCATTGATATGTGACAATACACGTTACCCTTACCTAAAAGCCATATGCTAGTAGCCAGGTTTAAAGGGTCACTCCAACCTGTTTTTAAATTAACATTTATTTTAAACAGTAATGCTAACTGACTAGACCCTTGCCCCCTTTAATGGTTAAAACTAAGTTAATGAAAAACTTACCTGTTATCCAGTGCTGGGAGAAGCTGCCCCCCACTGGTTTCCAGTCCGATTCTAATATCACTATTCCCTTGAGCAGTCCAATCGAATGCTACTTGTAGAGAAGCATTTGATTGGACCATTGAACTGATTCAGAGAGCATGCATACATTCTAAGCTGATAAGGGGAAGGAATGGAGCTGATTAAGGGGATAAGGAGGCTGGGACAGCGGCGAGGTTTCAGAAGAAGGAAGGAGGGCAGGAGCGGTTAAAAAAACTCTGTATGTCTATTGCCAGAGCACTGTACACGCTGACGACAGACATATTTTTTGCACAGAATTGCCAGCCCGTAACAGGTTGTAACTAGCCCCCGGCACAAAAATGATATTATCTCTGGATGTGCAGCGTTTCAAGCAGACTCCTATCACAATGACTACTTCAACAAGCAGAAGTGGTTATGGTGGTTGAAGTAACTCTTTAAATGTTACTCATCACTGCAAGCCTTCTCCTGTGTCAGGCCCCCCTGGAGGTCTGTGCACACACACACAGAATAACCCTGCACACAGCATTGGGCAGGGCCGGACTGGGGATACAAAGCAGCCCTGGAAAAAAATAAATGCCAGCCCCATAAGTCACTACACCATGTATTGTCACATGTAATACGTATGGCTATGTGTTGCTACCCGAGATGATTGAATAATATATATAAACACTATATATATATATATTTGTGGTCAGGACAATAACAGCCGTAAGTATAATTGATACCTTCTCATACCAGTAGGAGTATGACTAATTAGGTTGAGGTGTGCCGAAACCAACGTATTGGTAGACCTGTAAATAAAGTGGGCAAAAGATGTATGCCAAAAGATTTATTCCATCAGCAATAACTTAATACAACATAACATCATAATGCCAAATGTCTGAAAGCTTGACTGATTTCTCTCTCTGGTTGTGGTATGCATCTACAGTATGCTGTAGACTTCCAGCGCCCCAGAGACTTGATAATATGAACAGGTATGTTCCGGTGTGATGCTGCTGAAGCTGCTCTAATACAGAAAGAATGCCCTGAGTAGTGTGAGGGGTTAAGGCCTAGCCTCGTCAACAAGATTCTAATATATAGCATGAATTTGCTAGTCGTGAGAATGGTGCCTTGTAAGGTGAGTAACGGGAGATTTGTAGGTGCTTGTAAAGTAAACAGATAGGTGTCGAAAGTCTTAACGGGACACCATTTATTAAAGATGGGATAATAGGGTATTCTGACGGTTTGCCCTGGTTGAGTAGTTTTTGTTTGTAACAGTGAGAGGAGGAAATGGTCTCCCTGTTTAATTAGCTGCACAACGTTAAGACAGGATCTAGTGTCGGTAGTAAGGATTGTGGTAAACTCTCTGGGCCTAAGGAACCCGTAAAAAGCTAAATATATAGCTACTTTTAAAGTCTGATTTGTTTTGAGTTCGAAAGGAGAGTTATCCAATAGGTCTGATAGTTATCTAAACACATTCCTTGTAATAGGCAGTCTTTGTGGTGCCGGTGTAGTACTGCTCCTCTGAATTACTTTTAATAATGTCTTAATTTGGTAGGAGGAGAGGAAGGTCTGTCTGTTTGGAAATAAGGTTAACATGTGGTGTTGTAGGCCTGTGAGGTAGAGTTTTATTGTATTGTAAGACAGATGTAAATTCAGGTGGCAAAAAGAGGCAAACGCTACCAAAGTTTCCATAGCGAATACGTCTGCCACCTGGAAGTCCCTTGTGAATTTTACAAAAACATTAAGTGCTCTTTTGTATGTACGCCTGTTTTTTTCGGACAGAGCTCTCTGTGATAGTAATCTGCCATGCTCTAGGAGTTGACTCAATCCAATATGAGATCTTGAAACTGGGAGGCCGGAGTTGCTATCAAGGAGGCATAGGATGGAGTATGTGAAATTCCTGAAACCAAAATCGTGACAAATGGTCAGCTGCTACGTTCTGAATACCTGGTATGTGTGTGCAATACAAAAAGAACTGATGAGTTGCCGCGAGCCAAGTTAATCTCCTCATGAAACTCATAATGACTAGAGAGGAGGACAGGCCTTTGTTAATAATGTAGCATGTTGCTTGGTTATCTGAGTAACAATGGACCGTGTGTCCCGCCCAGGAGTGTCCCCAAGTTGCTGCTGCAGCCATGATAGGGTAAATTTCTAGCAATGCTGACGTATGACCAAAAGCCTCCAATGTTCTGGTCTCAGGCGGCCAACTGCCCCATAACCATTGGTCACCACAGATGGCCGTGAAACCAGAAGAAGCTGCTGCATCCGTCCACAGTACTGGGGAATTGGGGGACAGTGGAGGTATGAACATGAACTTCCCATTCCACTGGAATAAGAAATCCTGCCACATTCGTAAATCCGCTGTGGCATGGGTATCCAGAGAAACTATGCTGTCCTGGGAGGGCAGGTTAGGTAATAGACATAAAAACCTAGAAATAAAAGACCTGCCCTGCGGGATGATTCTCATGGCACAATTCAACGACCCCAACAATGACTGTAACTCCTTCCGACTACAACAACCTCGTCGCAGGTAGTCACCACTGTCTTTTAGGATACGTTGAATTTTGTCATGCGGCAAGCTGGCCTCCATGGCCACCGAGTCCAGTTCAATACCCAGAAAATTTTCCATAGTATCTGGACCTCTAGTTTTGGAGAGGGAAATAGGGACCCCCAACCTCCCAAACAGCTGTTTGGCGGCCTGAAGACTTGAAGGTGGGTTATGATTACTCTCTATAAAGGGAAAATCATCCAGGTAGTGTAGTACTGATGGTCATCTACATGAATTTAAGAGTAACCAGCATATCCTCGGGCTACTTTTAGACCCAAACATCAGCCTGTTGAAAAAAAATAGTACTGGTTTCTCCATTTAATACCATGCAGATGCCACAGCGATGGGTGAATAGGAAGCAGTTTAAAGGCGTTAACAATATCTGTTTTGCTTAACCATGCTCCTCTCCCTGCCGCTATGATGGTTTGTACTGCGTCATCTATCGTGGTGTACTGCAATGAGAATTCTTCCGAAAGGGATTAATGAATTTAAACTGGGAATGGTGGAGGAGTGAGGTGCAGAAAAATCTATGATCAGTCTTTTCTTTGAAGAGTGTTTCCCCGTTACAATACCGATTGGGTTTGTACGCCAATTAGAGAATGGGGGTGTGGAAAAGGGGCCTATGACAAACCCTTGATTCAGTTCCTGTGTTAACAGTGAGTCAACTGTACTTGGGTTGTTGACAGCAGATAGTACATTTTTACTTTCGGTAATACCGAATGGTAATGCTACAATACCCGTGTGAAAGCCCTCTGAAAACCCCGTGACTAAGAAGTTAGTGAACTGTGGTGAAGGGTGAGATGCTAATAGTTGAGACAACTGGAAAATATCAACAGATGTGAAATACTGTTTAGCATTCAGTTTATTAGGGCACATGGTTTTGGAGTAAGCACGGAAACATTGAGTACACACATGTAACAACCTACAAGCACTAAACCCGCAGCCCCCAGCATTGAAATTGTTACATATCTGGGATTTCCCGAGAAAAACAAGTTTATCCTTTAGCACTCTCTCTGGTCTTACAGGTGCCCCAGGGTTTTGATGCACTGCAACCGAGGTGTCAGCGGGACAAAAGTTGGTACTGTGGGAGGTAGATGAACACAAGGTACAAGCTGGTGTCCTGAGGCCAGCAAAATGCCTGCAAAACAACTCTGTCTCCAGCCTACTCCAATTAATCACTGTATTAAACTGGGCCAGAGTTGCTGCCGCCTTAGCTGAAAAAGACCTATGGTAATCATCGAAAGCATATCTGCCGTACTTGTGCCCCAAGTCAACCAGCTTGTGCATGTATGTATCCAATTCTTCTCTTCTCTGAGGAGAATTGGTACATACTACATCTCTGTAAATCCCAAATGCCAGTACAAACTCTGGAATGGTCAGTTTTTTATTGAGCCTGGGATCCCTGGCCTTGAGGACTACTGATAGATCCCTATAAGCATAGGTCTTGTTCTCCACTATCTCCTGGGGAGCAATGAGGAGTGATATAAGATTCACATCCTTACCCTCCAGGATATCTTTACGTAGCTGAAGGGGCACCATGTGGGCAGGTGTGATCATTAGTGTATCTAACTGTGATACTGGAGTCACAACATTACCCTGTAAAATTGCCGTAGTGGCCGCTAGGGACATGGCGTTGGTCAAAGGTGGGTCAGTTGTTGTATGGCCCGCCTCCAATCTATCAATCCTATCCCTGATCTGGCCTATGGAGGAGAGAAGAGTGTCCATCATTGTTTGTAAGTCAGGCATGTTCCTGGTGCCACCAGACCCTTCCCCAGCACTGGTGTTATCGGTGTTTGTATACATTAATCTGAACAATTCCGCCTTCCTGGCAGTAGACGGGAATGGAATGCTCCTCTTTTGTAGTTCGGCCTTTATGCGCAGAATGGTCCATGATCTAATTGATGATGGACTGACAGATTCTCGTCCTCTGGAAGGTGAACCAGACCTAGTTGGGGAGTGAGGGAGTGAAAGTTTGACCTTCTGGAGCTTGAGACATACTACAAAGGAAAATTGAGATTTAGAATGTTTCCATGTAGGTACTGGCTGCTGACTAGTGCCAAGCGGCAAAGAAATTAGCTTCATTGGTGATAGGTGAGGCCCTACTAGTGCCAAGCGGCTTGAGAGGCTCTAACTACGCGTTGGGCTGAGAGCCCACCACAGAACGCAGTGGTGGGGTGTTGGCCTCTCCGTGAGTAGTAGAAGAAAAATAGAATTAGCCATGACAGGTGAGTCCCTCTCTAAGCAACATGCGAGGCGGCTAGCTATGCGTTGGACCGAGGACCGAATACCTCCGAGTATGAGGATGGGTGTTGGCCTCGCGGGACCACTAATATAAGGCATAGAGGCCTATAGAAACTAAATATGGCTCCTATTGCCCTGAACAGCCAGTAACTTACTTCCAAGGGGACTGAGTAAAAGGAAAACATGTAGGTTTCTCAGGTTTGTATACATGATGTCGGGGAATGTACCTGTAAGACTTGTAGCTTGAGTGCGTAAGCCAAGTCTAAAAGGTTCCCTGATAATTCGCGCCCCTAAAGTATGTGGAAGGGAAAATATAACTAAGGCACCGAGTCTTTGGACCATATGTAGTCAAAAGAATGATGCCTATCTGGTTTGACAAGAATGAATTTTTTTATTTTTTTTAGAATCTTTAGCAAGGTTAATAGTCGTGGTAAATCTAGATGTGTCCGTGCGCCGATGCTAGTCTATAAAATATGCAACATGGATACTATAAGATGCATGTATCTTTGATCCTCAGCATATGACAGAATGATATGGCTTGTTTACGAAAGTAAAAGTGACTACTAGTATTTAATACAAGAATATTGGTATGTAGGTACATGCAACCTAAGTCCGTTACGAGTATTGGGAAACCACCTGGTGTTCCTTTAATTAGTTAACACCCTTCTGACGTTGCTGCTAACGTGATTATTTATACAACAATATTTAATTGACCGTGGATCCCTTAGCATTGAAGACTAATATCCGCAATGTAACCGCTATATATTGTGACAATAATAATCGTGAAACGTTATTTGCTGAGATTTTTTAAGATTTCAGTGACATGTTAATACCAGATACTGTGAAGCTGTTGTACTTAAGTATGTCATGCTTGTCATAGGAGTCATATCATAAATGTACACGTACCCTGTTATAATCAGAACATAAATTGTACTTGAGTGGTAAATTTGATAGCAGCAGCCTAAAACCTATTTTAACAGAAAGCAACAAAAAAACTATGTGTGAGGATCTGACTCTGCTGGGTTTTAAACCCTGGTTTACATGGTGCTAAACCTCTTCCTTACCAGTAAACCAGCCTGCCTTTTGCAAATTTACCTGAGATCTGATACTATTGATTGTAGAGTCAAGATTATCAGTGACAACTCTCTTCAGCTGTGTCTGGTCAGGTGTCTGGTTCTTGGCCTATAAAAGCCACTTCCTGTCTCTGTACCTTTGCCAGATTATTGTGGTTCCTGTACTCTCTAATCAAGCGTGTTCCTGTTTCTCCTTCTTGTTGCTGAATTTGGACTGTTTTGACTTTGCTGCTTCTCCTTCCCACTGACCTCGGCTTGCCTCACTACGATTATCATCTTTCTGTTCCAGTCTCCCATCTCTGCTTAAGACCAGAAGGCCACTCAAGGCTCAGGGGCTCAACCACCTGGGTAACGAGTGGCTACCTCTGGCAGAAAACATTGCTGATCTGACTACTGGATTCCAAAACTTTGTAACATCAATATCATTACACTATGATGAAACAGAATTTGTGTAACAAAAAAAAAAAAAAACATATTACCTAGGTAAAACAACCAACATGAAAATAAGAATAAACCAGGTGTTTCTATGTTCCTTCTGACTTAATGTAGTCAGGATCTATCCCACCAATCTTAGCATAACATAATACCATAACACAAGTGGCAATCAGATGGAATAACTAGACCAAACCCACGTAGATTAAAAATCACTAAAAGTTCTCCCCAAGGGAGCGCATATAAGGAGCTATTTGTAAGGTACATAAAGGGTTAATATCAGGTGCAAGTACGATGCAAAAGTGAGTAACTTTCCTTCCCTTTTGAGCAGAGTGTGCTCTTGCCAAACAGGATATGTTTGTTCTACACAAGAACAGCCCGATCTGAACAAGCATGGCCCCGGTGGGCCAGTCCGGCCCTAGCATTGGGAGAGCAGTAAAGATTGCAGTACCCAGGTATGCAGATCTGGCGCAATAAAGAAATAATTGTGAAATAAACCATGCATGGGTGAGGGCTTGGTGAATTATGTATTGGTTGGATGTGGAAACTAAAAGTGAGGGTGTAAGAGATTAGTGTCTCTTTAAGAGTGGCCAATTGTACAGAATTTGTATTGGTCAATTATACAGAATATTTCATCAGATTAAACTTTATCTTTTTTTAATCATCACACAGCATCATGTTTTGTAATTCTTTTTTAATTCGAATGAGCTGCCCATGACCTGCATGGCCCTTTTTTTTATTTCTTATTTGTACCAGTTGACACCAATGACCCTGCCTCAGCAGTTCCTCACTTAAGCATAAATTTAAACTATTTCTCCAAGCTACATAAATATTAGCATCTAAATAATATTTTAGAAAGATCTCGTAAACAAGGATTAATGGCTTTCAAGTCCTGCCTAGACTGAAGATATTAAAAAATGCCCCAAAGAAACATATATAGCTGACACAGACTATGCTAAATCCCTGAAAAATGCAATAAATCCCTATTTTCTTTTATGTTGTTTTTTTCTCAATTAAAATAAGTACATATTAGGCAATTCAATTTATGGGTTCTTCTCTATAGACAGTACCCATGAACAAAATTTTTTTTTATTTTTTTTAATTTACAAAGTTATTTTTGGAAATAATACGTGTGGCACAAGGCAGCATGGAATGAAATATACAATTTTCATGTAGTTTACATTTTTGATTCTATCATACAAAAAAAACGATTTTTTTATTAAAAAAACAAAACAAACAAAAAAAAAAACAATGTGCAAGAGTTCACCGCTGCTGAAGGAGTCCTTTCATCGTTTTTGCAACTTCACAGTTACATTAGTGTCACTGGGTTAAACTGCATCTTGTTCATTTCCTTAATCTAGACTTTAGTGTTTCTCAATCCACTCACATACATCGATACGTCAATCACGTAGTACCCACATCTCCCATAAAATACACATCAACTTTACAATAAAAGCAGTAAATTTAATAATTAGGAAAGCAAGATATGCAAACTCTGTAAAACATTATGTGAAAAGTTCAACCCCAGCAATACTGTCCTAAAAAAAAAAAAGAACAAGCAAGGACGGTATCTCGGTATAATTGACATCAGATTGGATTTTGTGTTTGCCTTCTGTGTTTGACTGTAGGAACACTTAAGCACCATGTGAAGGAATACCCCATCTCTTTCGGTTCCTTCCATATTTAATTTTACTTTGTTTGTTTTGTTTGGTTCCCGAACCAAGACTACTCCAGAGACCCATTAGAAGATAGAACGTTGAGTATACTGTACGAAAACCGCAAAGGAAATAATTAATAGAATGCTCCACTGCGTGGCCGCCATTTCATGCATGTGAACACACGTGGTTGGAACAATGGATGGTGGCCATTTTGTCTCCCGAACACTGGCAGTGCCTGGAACTCATTTCGGCCAGGCACTCCCGCGAACACCGGTCACCATGGATCTGCTGCCCGTTCTCGTTCCAGTTCACCTATATGAACGGCATTCGGGAGTTACAGATTGCCATACACGGGGAGCATTCTACACGAATGAGCTTTTATCTACCTTATGTGGTTTTCGTAAAAAAAAAACACAAACGGAGACCGGCTCTTGCCACAATTTCCCTGGAACTATTTTGGGCTATAAACTCATGGCAGACTGGTCAGAACTCCCCCGCGATGGCGATCCAAAAAGTACCAAACGGATCTGGGAGATTTTTGGATATATTGTTCGAACAGATCCAGGCTATCCGGGGATGTGACTTTTGTGGGGTTTACATGTATTTTGGGGGTACTTTTGGGGTGGTTAAGAAATGTATGATTTTTCTGTCCCTGAGAGATAATATAATTAGCGATGTGTATTCCAATAATTATCTCTAAGGTGCAGAGGATCATGAGAGGGATTTCCCTGTTTTTCTGTATTAGAAACCCCATGTTGGGGCTCTTGCATAAAAAGCCATGTGTGGCTCCAAATAAACCAGTCTTCTCCCAGCATTAAAGAGACACTCCAGGCAGCCCTTTTTACTCACCTCGTTCCAGCGCTGGGAGCCTTGTGAAGCAGCGCCCCCTATTTCGTCAAAATGATGAAATAGGCGGGCGCGAGCAGGGAGCAATCAGATGTTTCCATTCGGAAGCGTCATTGCTCCCTTGTGAACATGCGCGGCTTCGCCACACATGCGCAAATACTTCATAGGGCGGCATTCATGCCGCCCTATGAAGTCCTGAGCGCACTACCGCGCATGCGCGCGGTGTGCGCGGCCGTGAGCTGAGCTGACTGACAGCTCAGCTTGCGGTCTTTGCTCACCCCCTCTCCTCTGCTGACAGGCAGGAGATAGAAGGCGCGCACACAGTGCCTTCTCTCTCCTGCACACATCAGACGTATTTTAATATGTCTGACGTGTACAGGGCCTTTTTAGGGCCATACATGACAGGAAGTCCCTCTGGTGGCCGTCTGAGTGACGGCCACTGGAGGTATTCCTATCAATCAATGTAAACACTGTATTTTCTCAGAAAATACAGTGTTTACATTAGATTGCCTGCAGGGAGCTATAGATCTCACCTGAACAACTGCATTAAGCTGTAGTTGTTCAGGTGACTATAGTGTCCATTTAAGCTTTGGCTCATGTGTGGGGGTTTATGGAACAGCCGTGATATTTTTACCTTTGGGATTATTCGTGTTTGTGTATTGGGAAAAGGGCATCCGTGGCGGTGATATTCTGGCAGACCGCCACACACCATAACAACTACATTGTTTTGTAGTGTTTATGATGCCACTACCCCCTCAATATAAGGCATTGAACCATTTAGTAACAGTGTAACTTACCTGGGGCCCACCTGACACCTGACTGGCGCTGCTCCACACATATTCTTACTCTCTACTGAAATGAAAAGAGAAAGCTCATAAGCAGAAGCATCTGTTAGCTCTCCTGAGCTAGGTCCTACAGTGCCAGACCATTGGTTGAAAGTGTTAGGTGAGCACTCTCAGCCTCTCAGCCAATGAGCTATGCCCTACATCATCAGGCTTAGCACAATAAAGAGAACTTCTGCCGGAGAGAAGGTGTTGTGCGGTGCCAGATTGACCCAAGTAAGAATTCAAACTGTTGTTTAATGCTCTCACTCCCTAAATTGAGGGGTACCAGGGAATTTCTCACATGATAACTACTAAAGTTATGGTGTTTGTAGTGTTCCTTTAGTAGATAAAGGGCCAAGGAAAGGGTTAGCAGGCTGACATTCAGGAGTTGTGGCCAGCCTTACTTAGGGCAGACCATACACAGAGCACTCCTAAAAGACTCTGCCCCAGGTGCCCTATGTTTGAAGAATCAAACTAACCTGTTCCGCAACATTTTGTTTAGTTGACATACATTTGAAAGGATCCCCCCCCCCCTCAAATATCACTGAAAATACACAAGCCCATCTTTTTTCCCCCCTATAATCAGTCTGCCTTCAACATTTTCTTGAGAGCATTTTCCAGATATTTATTATTCTTGAAAGCCATTTAAAAGAAATGTTGCATGTACTTTATTTACAAGACTTGAAAGGAATTGTATAATCTTCCCCTCCTTACACTTATGTTTTGATTTATTTACCTTTTTTATTGTCCCGGCAAAAAGTAATTACACATGGAACTAGAGGGAAGATATGGTTAAACTATAAATCTTAGACTTTTCTAGGTTCTCAGGTCCCGTATGTTAAGAATAATTGGAAAATAAAAATTCTCTTATTTTGCTGCAACAGAACATAATCTGTACACATTTGGGAATATGAACAAGAGTGGGCAACATGCACAAGCCCCACAGTCTGTATACATTACACTAATTATAGTTTAACTATAGTAGTCAAGTAATCTATCCTATGTTAAATATAGGATAGAAATTTTGCTTGACCAATGGCACATCCTGTTTATGTAAAAACACACAGTCCTCTGTTTAACTGGTGGTAAAAAAGGGGAAACATTTCTTTAAGAGTTTATTTATAAATTATAAATACATCATTTAAAGTTGGACAAATCTATTTATTGAATGCCCATGGCTATTTTGGTCTCATTTAATATGTGCCTTTCTCTTAAAAAATTACGATTTCCATAGCTGTTTGTTTGAATGGAGCACAGACATAGATGTCTAAACTCTTTCAAGAGATCTGTCAACATTTCTCAATACAGAATGTACCTGTAATAATTGTTGGTCATATTTGTTACCTGTTCTGTGTTAAATTTATATATGTGTATTTTAATATTATTTTGTAATTTTAATAATATATTGTATCATCTTGTAACAATGGAATGTTTGTGGCCCCATCATATAGTTGAAAACGAGAGAAATCTCAATGTATCCTTCTTGTTAAAATATTTTATAAACAAATAAAATACAATAAATTTACACATGTGCAAGTAGGGTTATTAAAGACAGTTTTTAACTTTTGAATAAAACCTAATTTTTTTTTACATTCTTTATTTTTGGTGGGTTTTCAGTTTTACACAATCACGTCCGGCCCCAACAGCCTGGACGGACACTGTAACAGTAATGCAAGGTAACAAGGTTAAGTAATGGGTTAGTAAACAAGACATCGTAGTAAACGTTTCGCACATTTTTTATCGAGGGGGTAGCTCCCGGTGGGAATGGCATGTGCGGTTTCTGCAATGTGGGATTTGTGTTCCTCTCTCTCTGGTCCGGGATGGGTAGTATACTATGTTGTTTAAGGTTACGTGGAGGTTAAGCGGTAGCATACTATGTGTGCATGATGGGTTAAAGTTGTTGCATGAGGATACTTGTAGGTTTTGTTGTAGTAGTGTGTTAAATCATGAGTGCGGAGTTGAGGGAAGCATGTGGGTAACCAAGGTGGTAGTGGTGATGACCTGAGGCTTGTTTCGGTTACCCTAGTAGGTGAGTACCCCTAACCAAGGGGGCATCGGGGGGGGTTGTACACCTCTTGTGGGTGTATCTCATGTGTGCATGCGAGATGGGTCTGGGACTGCCCTTCTCCGGGTCCGTTTAGTATATAGAATGGGTAATAGTGGGGTGTATCTCGTGTGTGCTTGCGAGATGAGTCTGACGCTGCCCCTCTCCGGGTCTGTTAGTATATAGAACGGGTAAGAGTAGGGTGACCATTACGTTAATAGAAATCTGAACAGAGGTTAGTATAAAACATAGTATAAACCAAGAACATTGGTGGTCTATCAATGTTCGTTCCTCGTTGTGGTGTAGCTGCGCCCTCTTCTTAATCAGTCAGGTGGTTGGCGTGGCTCTCGTAACGAATGGGATCGTTGACTCAGGGTCCCATATGTGTTCAACTTGGGGAGCAGAGGTTGCGGTTGGGGCTTCTGTAAGGCCCAGCGTGCGGAGTATTGCAGGTGCTTCCGATTCAGTTGTGATCTTGTGGGCCGTCCCATTGTGTGTAATTGAATAAAACCTAATTTACCAAACCTTACAGAAAATGAAATTATAAAACTGGTGTAAAGCTTCAGATGTCCATCAGGACTCTTACCAAGATATGTAACCAACAGTCAAACATGATACCTTGGTACTCGTGTATCTTTCAGAAAAATGTTGTGTGCATGTACTCACCATTTTGTTCTTCAGTGGTTATGGTGCACGGCACTGCAAAGTTAACTTATTTAAATATTTTGCCGGGCAATGCATGTATTGTAAATAAATAACCTATAAAGTATTTTAAAATAATTTTAGTACACCCTTTTATTTATTTAGTTAACGATGAAACAGTTCCTCTTTAAGGAGCTGAGAAGTCTTTTTTTTTTTTTTTATTATAACACAATGTGTAATCAAGTGATATATTCCTGATGTGTAATTCCTCATAGTCAGCAGATAACAGATCAACAAAATACAAAGCACTAATTCTTCTGACTGTCTAAAACAATTGTTTATGGGGTACATCGACACGCTTACAAAAAGCATTTCACATTACGCTGACACCGTAACAATTCTTGGGCAGTGACTTAACTAATGTTTTAACATTATAATTAATAAATAATAGCTATCTGCCGCACGTTGACAATAGGTGGATTGACTTGGACGATCAGGTTTAAGATTAAAGAATGTGAAATTTGAAGACTCCTTCAAAGATGGTACAATTTGAGTTTTCTTATAGAAACAGTTTCAGGTTCCATTTCCAATTTTCTGCTCAAACACTTCTCTTCGCCTTAGCCATTAATTTTTAACAGGTATTGGTCTCTTAGAGGAACAAATAAAACCTGGAAGGGGGGATTAACTACAAAGAGCTACTAGAAGAAAGAATTAGCCCTGTATCCTTTCACATGCTGGAAGTAACTAATGAAACCAAATCAAAATGGAATGGTCACAAGGCAATGACTGGGAACATACCAGCAGTTAATTGCTTTGGATAGGAAAACTCATTTTATGAAGGGAAAATATTGTTAAATATTTAGCACTTAACTCCAGGGTGGCCAACCTGCAGCCCTGTGGTAACTATTTGTTTTATTTATTTTTTATTTTGTACAACTTTCTGTTCATGATTAAAAGTGGATGTGAAAAGCATTTATTTGTAGCACACTTTTTTGAAGTTGAGTAAGATATATATCTATATATCTCTCTATCTATCTATCTATATCTCTAGATATATCTTCCACACCATCATAATATTGTGGTAAAAATTAATCCCACCTATCCACTTTTAGTCATGAGCAAAAAAACAAAAAATTCTTCAAAATAAATAAATAAATAATATTTTTTTTACAAAACAAAGAAGCAATAATCAAAGTAATTAATGACATTGAGAGGTTCTGCTAAGATTATAATTCAGTCAATATTATGTATAGTGTACATGATTCCTGGTGTTTTCTTTGATTTTAGGGAACCACAGGAACATACATGTCGCTGCCTGTTCCAGATTTGTGAGAGTTACACCAATCAGAGAGCTTTTTGCAATTAAAAAAAAAAAGTTAATTTGTATATATGTTAGTGTTCCTTAATAAAACAAAACCTCAGTTCAAATAACAAGTCAGAATATAGAAGTAGTTATGGTCCTAGGAGTGCTTCCCCCTCCCCCCTTCATTGTAAATAGTGAAACTGTTTTAGAATGTTTGACTTACCTGTAGTCCACTGGGCACTGCTCCCTGCCTGCACTACTTCTGCCAGACAGCCAGTAGCTCTGTCTGAGCTACGGCCACCTGTGCAGAGCTTAACCTATTGTCTGAGAGCGAGACAGAGGATGTGGAAAGTGAAGACAGTAGTAGTTCCAGTTGTAATAGGAGCACTCAGGGCTTTAAATCCCACGTTAAGAGAGTGGTATCAACAGATTCCAAGAGGGACATCTTAGATCCCTTTCCAACACAGTCCTAGGAACAACAAAGATACTGTGCAGAACCCTCAGACTCCCAGGACTCTGGTAGAATGAGGAATACACAAAACACCACCCATAGAGGTGCAAACCCCCAACAATAGAAAATATAGCGAGGAACTCTGAGGTTTCACTTCACACTATAGATAATTGTGTTAACATACTGTAGTAATGTAACATTTATAATGGAAAGAGCAAATGTTGACAAGGTATTTCATTACATACATTGCCTTGTATTCCCAACTGTATCATAGAGACTAGTAGACGGAGAGTCAGAGAGGGCAAATCCCATTGTTCATTAGCACATATCTGCTATATTTGTATAATGGCTGTGGCATAGGATTAATCAGCTAATCTAAACCACATTACTCCACCATGTAATGATCTTCCCATAGGTCTGCTCTCTTAATTCTTTGCTCTCCAGTGGGGAATATGTTAATCTACACAGTATGAATGTCACATTCAATGAATATATATTCAAATTAAAATAGTGATTTCATTTCAGGAATTACTTTATATGGAAAATGTAGGGTAACAGTTAAAATAAAATGGTCTATATAATAAATTGTCATACTACTTCTATTAACGTAGTGATTCAGTAAAAATAATAATTTCACTCTTGTAAACATCCTCCAACACATAGATTTTCCTAGCTTGATTATTTAAGCATAGGTTTTCTCAAATAACTTTCCAGTAAACAAAATTACATGTTTAGTAAAAAAAAAAAAAAAAAGGCTTTCATTGTTGCATACATCATTACATAGTAATCCAGGTTGAAATAAGACTCAAGTTCAAATTTGCAAACATATCTTTTTATCCTGTCGATCCCAAAAAATATTATATATTATTAAGTGATGGCCAAGTATGAAACACAAGAGAAAAAAATCCTTCTCTACATAATGGCAACCAAGAAAACTTGGATCAACAACCTGCATATATACCTATATCTTTGAGTATTCTGTTTTTCCAAACAAAGATCTGTCTGTCTGTCTGTCTGTCTGTTTGTCTATTTATCCACAAACATGTCTACATAATTTGATAAGACAACCTCTACTTCTTAGGTAGTAATTTCCATATATTTTGTAACATTATCTATCCATCTGTATATCTATCTATCTATCTATCTGTCTATCCGTCTGGCTGTCTGTCTGTCTATCTATCCACAAAAATATCTACATAATTTGATAAAGACAACCTCTACCTCTTTAGGTAGTAATTTCCACATGTTTTTAACATTATCTATCCATCTATCTATCTGGAAAAAATATTTTATGGATGGCTGGGTGGATGGCCGGGAGTTGTTTATATGGTAAAGAGATTGCATCAAGAGGCACTATAGGAAGAAGGCAGGGTGATGCTTTAGGCATTCAAGTGGGTGTTACTTTGACGGGTGCCACCTACCAAGAGATTGCTGCAGACCGCGTACACCTCTTCATGGCAATGGTGTACGTGGCAGCGGGCTCTTTCAGCAGGATAATGCACCCTGCCACACTGCAAAAATTGTTCAGGAATGGTTTGAGGAACATGGCAAAGAGTTTAAGGTGTTGCCTTGGCCTCCAATCAGATGGAGTATCTGTGGGATGTGCTGGACCAACAAATTTGATCCATGGAGGCCCCCTCCTCGAAACTTGCAGGACTTAAAGGATCTCCTGCTAATGTCTTGGTGCCAGATACCAAAGGACATGTTCAGAGGTCTTATGGAGTCCACGCCTCGAAGCATCAAAGCTGTTTTAGCAACATTAGGCAGGTGGTTTTAATGTTGTGGCTGATCAGTGTATATGTGAGTAGTGCTATCATATCTTCTTATTTACTACTTGCCTGCATAGTCCCCCAATATATTCCCAAATTATATCATGTTCAGACTGTATGATCTAACCTAGGTTTTTATCATCTGCAAATACAGACACATAACTTTCAATGCCTACATCAATATCATTTATAAACAGATTAAAGAAATGTGAATACAGGACAGAACCCTGACGCACTCCACTTGTCCAATTTTAAAACGTTCTATTTACAATTTTCTGCACTCTATCTTTAACCCAAATTGTTATCCAAGAACAAGCTTTGTCATCTAAACCAACTGATTTCAGATTTAACAATAACATTTTGTGTGGAACTGTATCAAATACCTTAGCAAAATACAAGCAGATCACATGCACTGTAACACCCCTATCTATATTTTTACTAACACAAGTTAGTTTGGCATGACCTGCCTTTCATAAAACCATGTTGATACCTACTGATGATACTATTACTAAAATGAATTCTTGAATATTATCCCTAACCGCCCTTTAAATAATGTCATAACCACAGATGTTGAGCTTACAGGCCTGCAGCTTTGGGGATGAACTTTGAACCCTTTTTTAAAATATAAGGATCACATCTGCTTTTTTCCAATACTCTGGTATGATTCCTCAAAAGATTCCTGAAAGATTAAAAACAGGCTTTTGTAACAGGGATTTGCATATCTACAGCTAAATATGTTTCTTTTATACATACTGAAAAAAAACAACATTTAGAATATCTGCCTTGATCTGATCCTTCTTGGTTAACACAATCACTTCACATTCCAGTTTACCAACATGTCACTTCTACACTTGTTGGCATTAATATACTTGGGGGGTTCTAAATTGGTTTTTAGATTGTAAGCTTGTTTGGGCAGGGCCTTCTTTTCCTACATCAAACGTGTTTTGTTAGAAGTTTGTCATGTTTTAACTATTGTAAAGCACCGAAGAATATGTTGGCGCTATATAAATAATTGAAATTTTTATGATCTTTTGGACATGCTTATATATGTTATAGGATGCTATTAACCCAGCTGTATTAATGTTTTGAATGCCCTTTTCTTATTGTTTATTACTAGACTGACTTTTTTCTAAGTCACGTTGGTTTTAACCCCTTAAGGACGCTGGACGGAAATTTTCCGTCATTGCAGCACTCCCCTTAAGGACGCTGGAGGGAAAATTTCCGTCCAAAATGGAAATTAACCCCTGATTACCACAATCGCGGCAATCGTGGGGTTAATCTTCCTGTAGTGTGTTTCCATATCGGAGGCACACTACTATGGGCAGTTTCACTGATTCAGCCCATGTGATCGCTCTGACCAGGAGTCAGATCGATCACACGTGCTGCAGTGAAACCCGATCTGTTTCCCTGCATCTCCTTGTGAGCTGTGAACTGCAGAGAGACAGATTGGTGCTGATGTGTCTCTTTCTGTAAAAAAAAATCCCACCCCCCCTCACCTCTTTCAAATAAAATTTAACCCCTTCCCTGCCCTTTGATCACTGCCTGCAGTGATCAAAATACAGATCACAGTATTTCACTGTGATCTGATTTTTTTTTTTTAACCCCTGAGGGTTAACTTTTATTTTTTTTAATCCTTATTTATTTAGCTAGGGTGGGTAGAAGTTAGTGGGGAAATTGGGGGATTTACGGTTAGGCTAGTTAGGGGTTAAAAAAAAACAATTAAAAGTGAAAAAACTTTTTGAAGTTTAAACAAAGTTTTAAAATAGTACAATAAGTTGTTAAAAGCTAAATAAAACTTTTGAAAAGTTAAAAAAACTTTAAAAAGTTACAAAAAAAATGTTTTTAAAAAGGGGGAAAATGCGTATTACCTCTACACTTGGTACAGGCTACCGAAAAAATGATACCACGCTAAGGTTTCAAATATGCCTTTTGAAACACCATGGGGTGTCTTCTTTAGGAAATGGTATGCCTTTGTGAAGTATTTGGAAAACACAACCTATTAAAAAAATTCCAAAGTGGGGCATGGACACAGCGTAAAAATTCTAACTTAAATGGCTGTGTCTCAAATGTGCCCCTTCAACGTTGTCATATACCTGGTAAAGGTACATATGGGGGTATTGCTGTGATCAGACAACATAGCTGAGCAAGATAGGAAGTATTATATAGCCGTAGCACACATAAGGTTTGCAAAATATACAGTACAAACTCACTGTGTGTGTCAAAAAAGCAGAAAAAATGCTTATTACCACTGCACTTGGTACAAGCTAGCGGAAACATTATTTCACACTAAGGTTCAAAATATGCTTTTTTAAATACCCTAGGGTGTCTTCTTTAAGAAATGGTATGCCTTTATGGGGTAGCTGGAATAATTAACCTACAAAAAAACCTCCAAAGTGGGGTATGGACACAGCGTAAAAATGTAGTTTGAAAAAACTTAAATGGCTATGTCTCAAATGTGCCCCTTCAATGTCCGCATATAACTGGCAAAGGTACATATGGGGGTATTGCTGTGCTCAGACTGGGGTGTCTTCTTTAAGAAATAGTATGCTTTTATGGGATAGTTGGAATATATAGCCTGGTAAAAAACTCTAAAGTGGGGTAACAACACAGTGTAAAAATTCAAAGTTTGAAAAAACCTGCAATGGTTGTGTCTGAAAGGTGCCCCTTCAATGTCCACATATACCTGCAAAGGTACATATGGGGGTATTGCTGTACTCAGACAACATAGCTGAGCAACATATAAAGTATTATAAAGCCGTAGCACACATAAGGTTTGCAAAATATACAGTACAAACTCACTGTGTGTCAAAAGGGCAGAAAAAAATGCTTATTACCACTACATTTGATACAAGCTAACGGAAAAATTATCCCACGCTAAGGTTCAAAATTTGCCTTTTGCAATACCCTCGGGCGTCTTCTTTAAGAAATAGTATGCCTTTTTGGGGTAGTTGGAAAAGGCAGCCTGCTAACATATTTAAAAATAGTATACGGACCCATTAAAACTCTCCATGTAAATTCACACTTAAAAACCTGTACTTGTCACGTCTCTTTCACAGCACTGTAACTTCACAAAATAGTGTCTACGTCATACATTGGGCCTATTGTTTTACTCAGAAGAGGTAACTGAGCATACTTAGAGGGAATTTATGACAGTGGCACTTATCAAATGTAAGAAATACCCAGTGAAAATGCAACATGTATGTATGTTTTTTTCTTACCACAAAATTTGAAATAAATTGGTGAAAAATGGTGGCAAGTTAAGGTATAATATATGCCTAATAACATACCCTGGGGTGTCTGCTTTCTCATATGGAAGGCCTTTGTGGGATTATTTGAACAGTCAAATGGCTACAATGCCACAAAATCAGACATATGACCATCTATGAAAATTCCAACTATAGAAACTGAAATAGCATGGTCTCCTATATGGCATTGTAGCTTCACAGAATGGGGCAAAGGTATACAATGGGGGTATCGTTTTACGCAGCAGATGTAGCTGAACACAATATGGGGTTCTGTACAGGGATAGCACACACTAGCTGCACAAAATACACATTAAAAAATCTTGTAATATGTGTATATGACAAAATAGAGAAAAATTTTACTCCAATATTTAGCAGAGATTGGCGGTGAAATGGCTACGCAAAAAGTGTCAAACTAACCTTAGGTAAATAGCCTGTGATGTCTACTTTATATAAATATATACTTTTGTGTGGCAATTTTGTTTCCTGTAATGGGTATTAAACTTCCAAGACAAACATACCAACTTCTAAAATTGTTTCACATTGAACTTTTATTTTAGACCTTGTAGTTTGTGACCTGTAACTTTCAAAATAAACTGAAATCCTACACATATTATGCACTTTGTAAATCAAGACACATAAATGAATTGATTTTGAATTACTTTTCCTAAGCTGGACATATTATGCACACATTATTATTGCCAAAACTTGGAGAAAAAGGCATTTTTGTGTTTTGTTCCACATTTTTTGCATTGTTTTGGTAATAAATGAGAATTTATATAGGTATATGTCACACCAAATTAAAGCCCTTTTTGTTGTCTAAAAAACGGTATATAATATGTGTTGGTACAATAAATGAGAGAGATGCAAATTGCATTTGAACACAAACAGCAAAAAATGCAAAAATTGCTTGTGTCCTTAAGGGTATGTCCAGCTTCTGAAGCTGTGTCCTTAAGGGGTTAATTTGCTTCTTTTATATTGGTTTCCCAATGGCATGTATTGAGAAATGTTTAAAAAACTTCCAGTGAATAGCTCCTGCCAGACAATGCACTGCAAAGATGCCCTTCTCCTATATAAATAATAATTTTTAAAACTATAGGGACATTACAGACTAATGTAGTGGCTCCTGGGAATATAGCATGTCCCTGCAGGATGTGCATTGTAAACGCTGCCATTTCTGAGAACAGCCAGTGTTTCTTATGCTGCCTTTGACCACCTCTAGTGGCTGTCACTCTGACAGCCATTAGAAGTACTTCCTGAGTTTTGTCCTGGAAAAATTGCAGGACTAACGTTCAGCGCTTAATTCAAAGTATTTCGTTGAGGCGATACTGATTGACGCAGCGCTACAATTTGCCAAACATGCACACGAATCTCAAAATATTTCCCTATGGGTAAGCAATAGGTTGTATTCCTAACATGGTTGTATTCCTAACAATATAGTGTTCCTTTAAGCGTTTTTGTATAGCCCATATCATTTATTTATTTTTAGTTGATCTTAACTTATATCATATTATGGCCATTGGAGGATTCTGATTTTCCAACAAAGCATATATGTATTTTCGATTTTCTGGATTCACATTTCTTCAATTTAGTGAATAACACAGCATTGTTTGTTTGGTAAAAGCGTAACACAATGTTCACATTTGACACTTTAGCGTTCAGAAAGATTGGATATATGTTTGCTTTGAGCCGTTGTGGTTCATAATTCTTTTTGTTATAACACATGAAAAACTCTCCGGCATATTTTTGTTCAGCGTGAAAATAAAATAGGATAATGTGATTTTCCCCAGCTTCACACTTGTGCTCTATCAATATTACCAAGCAGCGATATAAAATGTGTCAATAAATGTAATAAAAATGGTCAACCTCTACATACATCTATTTATATATTTCTGTAAGTTCTCCTTACAATCAACAAACTGACATTGGCGTATACTTTCCTAAAGGCTATTTCCACCAAACAGATGCTTGTGCTAATATAGTGTAATTTCTAACTTAAATATACTAAAAATAAATAAGTATAATAACAAATTGCCAGTTAACACAATGTACTCATTCAACAAGTATCACGGAACTTATCATTTTTGGTAAGATTGGGTTATATGTGGGTTTCTATTTCACTATATATGAAAAAAGGAGCATTCTATCACTGATATTTGAATTTGTTTCCAAAGAAAGCTATAGTATTGCCATTATCCAGGACAAATTGAATAATGGCACCGGACCTTACACAGAGTGTATAGAGATAATTATACTTAGTATGCGAGGATGCCCATTGACAATAACTCAAGTATTGACTGTTCCCAATGGCTAGTGGCGGTAACAGATATAACATCTGGTTTGCAATTGCTCTTGAGAATTTGAATGAAATATATTCACAAATGTAAATGTATCAGAGGTTCTAAAATCCCTAGGAGATAAAGCCATTGTGAGTCTGCTACATTTCTGCCAGATATATAATATACAGGAATTAGGGATGGTTATTTAAATTCATTTATACGTTTATCTTGAAAACAATGTAAAGACAGATTATTAATGGTTGTTGGCCAACTCATATCTATTGATCCACGTCTGTCAAATGCTAGGCTGAAAAAGTCAACATATTGTATTATCAATATTACACATGATGAAAAGTAATAATACTGAAGTTATAGCTACTGTGTGCGCCTCTGCATACTATAATAGGAATCAAATCTCCAGATATTAAACCCTGGAGCAAAGAACCAGTGTAAACCGACCCATTTCATACATATTTAACATTTTTATCACTAAATCACTAAATTAAACATAACTAGGAAATTGCCTTATCATTCTATATATGTGTTCATTAGCAGGAATATACAACAGAAAAACATTGCTGGTAGCAGATAAAGGGGATCTTTACAGTAAGAGCAATAAAGATGTGGAATTATCTACTTAAAGAGGTTGTTTTATCAGATCTCACACACACACACACACACACACACTCCTTTTATAAAATTTCCTTCATGGCAGCTTGTGTAGTTCAGTTGCAACTTTGTCTTTAAAAACTTAAAATATACAAGATAACATACCTGTTTTATATAGAGTTTATATTGTTACATAACAACATAATTCGAAATAGCCATATCCAGTCTTCGTGAAAAAAAAGTTCTTAAAAACCATTACCTATTAATATGCTAATGTCACATACTGACATATACAATAAATTGTGAGTCAACGGGATAAATATGCTTTGCAAGTAACAACTGTACTGAAGTTCAACTGATAGATGGCTACAAAATATATTTGTCTCGCAGAAGTTGCCACGATGCATTGTAAGAAGAGGATTGTAGGTTTATTTAACATACATAATACTCCTAGAGGTATATTAGATCCTTAGACATACGTATATTGGAAAGGTAAAATCAACTTTAACGAGCTTACATATATAAAAGTATATATAGGCCTTAGATATATAAGCTTATTGGAGCAGGGTCCTAGTAATCCTATTGTTCCTGTAACATTTTGTAATTGTCTCATTTATTGTTACATGTCCCTCCTTTATAATATTGTAACGCACTACAGAGTAAAGTGGCACTATATAATAATAAATAAATAATAAAAAAAATAATAATAATGATAATATTGAAAAAATATGTAAAATATATATTTTAACATAAAAGAAGTAAAAATGAAGGTTGAAGTCACAGACCAAAAGCTACTAATAATTAATTACGCTTGGCATGTGGACCATTTGAATGTTGCAGCAGAACATTCTGCTGGTGAAAATTCTTCTAGCAATGCAGGAAGTTCTGCATCACCAAGGAAGAGGATGAACACACTTATTTACTAAAGTGTGAGAAGTCCGGAATTCAAAGTGGTTTCTTGGTGAATTTCATATGTTAACACACAATGGCTAAATTAGAAAAAATCTCCAAATGCAGTTATGATTTCAGCCTTACTATTTTGGCCTACAATTTGACATTCATTCTGAATTCCCAACAATTCACACTTTAGTGAATAATCCAGGAAGTGGATCATGCACCTGTCCAACAGTAAACTTGGCCCTCATATTTTATGTTTTTATGTTCATTCTTATGTATAAACACACCATTAAAGTTTACAACCTAACATATCTTGTTTAGACCTTTGACAATGATATCAGAACTGACAAACACAATCAGACAGTATGCAACTGAGTAATCAGATACGGTGCTGATGTCGACAAACTCACTACCTTCCAGTGCAAGTGATATGTGCTATACTTCATCACTTAATAAAAACACATAGTGTTTTATCATACAGTGTGCTTACTTAATGGGATTGTAAATCTGACATGGGTTCTGAATTGCCATGAGATTTGTTTCAGAAAAGAAAGTTATTCCCAGCCATGATGACTTTACCTTGCAAGCCATTCTCAGATTACTCAGGATTTTTAAAAAGAATTCCAAGAATTGCAATCTCTATTTTGGATCTTTTTTTTTATTAAATACTTTCCAGCATTCACATGAAATTAAATTTAATATATTCTCAGCAAAATAATATGTATTGTAACCCTTAGCTTCACTGTGCAGACCTATACAAGTATTTAACATGAATACAGCACTTTACAAATTGTATTTAAAATATTGTAGATAAAACAGTAAACAAAAAAATATTTAAAGTGCCATGTCACTACCAGGGCCAGATTAAGAGCCCAGTGGGCCTGGTGCCGACAATTATGATGGGCATTATTACAAAATCGTATTGACCAAAAACACTAAAACAGTCATACCTTCTAGTGTCCCTAGTGTCTCAGGGTCCCCATGTCCCCCAGTGTCCCTAAGTCTCCCAGTGTCCCAATGTCTCAGTGTCCCCAAGTCTCTCACCATCCCCATGCCTCGCAGGCTCGGAGCAGCTGTCTGGACTCTCTGTGCAGAGCTGCTCCCCCGCGGATCAGTGAGTAGAGAGAGGTAGGGAGGGAGGCATAATTATCTCTGTTTACACTGAGATAGACATTTGTATTGCCGGTATTACTGCAATACCGGCACCGGCTAGGCAGCCTCAAATACCTGAGAAATACTTCTGAGAATACCTGGCAACCATAAGAAATACATGAGAAATACCTGGCAAACCTAAGAGTAGTGTGTAAAAAAATGTTTAATTTTTTTTTTCTTTCAATCAATGGGCCTGTTCCATGGGCCTGAGCCTGGAGCTGCAACTCCATCAGCCCCTATGTTAATCCGGCCCACGTCACTACCTTAGCACATACCTATTGTCTACAATATCTCTTGAATACAAAATGTTACCTTTTTTCCAACACACTGGAAAAATAAAAATCTTAACGTTAAGCATAAACAATGAAGTCTGTTGCCTAATTTCCATGATGCCTGTGAAGTACAAACATATTAAAGGGACACTATAGTCACCAGAACAACAACAGCTTAATGTAATTGTTCTGATGAGTAGAATTTCTTCCAGCCTTTTTGCAGTAAACACTGTCTTTTCAGAGAAAAGGCAGTGCTTACATTACAGCCTAGAGACACCTCCAGTAGTCACTACTCATATGGCTAATAGAGATGTTTCCTGGTGTATCCACCTTCTGCAAGCAGACACTGAACTTTCCTCATGGTGATGCATTAAATCACAACAGTTCTATGAGGAGATGGTGATTGGCCAGGGTGGCATTTGGCTCTGCCCCCCAGCAGGCCTTGTTGGCAATCTCAGCCAATCCAATGCTTCCCTATAAGAGATCATCACTTCTGATGATGTCAGTCAAGGAGGCAGAGTCAGCACCAGCAGACTGGAATAAAGTTAAGATTTTACTATATTTAGTGGAGCAGGGGGGGAGGAGGGCAGGGGGGACACATAGTGTTTTAAACACATTAGGGTCAGGAATACATATTTGTGTTCCTGACCTTATAGTGTTCCTTAAAGGTGTATTTCAAGCACTGTTTTTGACAATCTACCTGTATTAGCTGTAATGTTAGCAAACTTCTGAACAAAATGGCATCATCAATATCCAAGTCTTGGACCAGACAAAATGATTTGAGGAGGGAAATAAAATGTATTTTATCTGGGTGCCTTGATATTCTACAACTGTATATACTGCATATACTGCTACTCTGCTATAAGCTGACTAATGAAATAAATGCTCATAGTTTTATTTATTTTAATTTTTTTATTTTATTTTTTTTACAAATGTTATAAACATTTGGTATACAATTTACACAATAAATTGTAATAATTATAATAATAATTACTAGCTTTCAAAGAAACAAGTTACAAAAGCACAGAGAGAGCATAGTAAGTTTCATCTGCAGGGCAAAATATTGCCTTAATACCTAATTACCACTTACTCCAGATATCTTCAAATACCCTTGGGGGTATACTGCATATACTTCAAATTAGACAGGACAATTTTTTTAGGAGGTACAGTGCATTCTCTCCCAAATAGCTATATCCCTTCTAATATCCTAACCTACAGTAGTGTAGTAGTATTTTTGTTAAAACTCAATTGTATTGTACTAAAATATTTTATACTAGTGGAATGATTAAAGGGTATAACAGGAAATCATAGTTTGATAGAGTAAATCAAACCAGGAAAGGACTTTTTAAATTAGCTTGCAGCAAACTTAGAGTCTAAACAAAATAATAATCAATATATTCCTAATTCTACTTTGTCTGCATATATAATCATTTGCCTAAAATATTGTGTGTTTTAAAGGCATTTGGTAAATATCAACCAATTAATTCAGTGGATGCTTACACAGAGCATTTTAACAATTAATGCTTAGAAACAGAATAATTTCATGAACAGCATTTATATTTGAACTAGCTTTCCAACCGCAAGCATCACAAATAAATATTTTCTGATTAATACTTAATATACCTCGGAGCTCTAAGCCTACAAAATCAATTCCAGTAGCTTATGAAAAAAAATGCAGGAATGTATGCTGTTTTTTCACCTGCTTTCAAAGAAAATTCTTGGCTAATAACCATAAAATCCTTTCTTAGTTCTGTCTACATAATATGTTATACAAGATTGGGGTGAATTAAATGGCACAAACACAGATATTGATGCAACAGCGCCACCTAGCAACAGGTCATTTTATGCTCCATGACCTAACGTATTGGAGGGTGTGGGTAGACTACCTCTATATTTTATGAACCAACACTGCAGAATCACTTATTTAAACAAACCAGAGGAATGGACAAGAGGACAGGAAAATAAAGTGTAGTATGTCTTGTGCTTAAACTGTCTGTCTCTATGGATTTACAGTGAATTAACTGAGTAATCCCTGTTTATATGTGCTTGGAACACTTAAAGAAACCTTGTAAGAAAAAAGAAACATTCAGAAATACACTGGCACGGATATTCAAAAAAAGTAAGAATTGTCTGGAATTCAAAGTGAATGGAATACGAATTGTATATTTACAGCCAAAATGGCCAAACTAGAATAAGATCTAAACTATGCTTCCAATTCAGCTTCTTTGGCATTAAATATTAAATTATTTATATTTCCAAAATCCTTCACTTTTGTGAATAACCCGGTTAGTGAAAGTACAGAAAGAGGAGAATGATAGCTATAGATATAGGACTGAGGTAGAGGTCACCACTTATGGAGTAGAAGCTGTTGAAGAACCATATCTTTAGTTTTTCTGAAATTAAGAATCTTTTAAAGAGTTTAAAGGGACTCTGTAGGCACCAAGACCACTTCAGCTCACTGAAGTGGTTTGGGTGCAGTGGCCCTGTCAGTTTAACCCTGAAATTGTAACTATTGCATTTATTGATAACCTCTAGTGCAGTGATGGCGAACCTTTTTGAGCCCGAGTGCCCAAACCGCAATACATGCCAACTTTTTTTTCCTCAAAGTGCCAACACGGCAATTAAACCTGAATACTGAGGTTTAAGTTTAAAAAAAAAAAACAACTTGTACAGTTGGCCGAACTAATTAACAACTTTTGTTTTAAAAAAAAAAACGCAACCGAGTTCAATGATACAAATTTTAAATAATGATATAGATAGATAAAATTCAGCTTATATTTATTAGTATCTCCAACAAATGCAATACATACCCACAGACTGCTGAACACATTCACACACCGGCTGCTAAATACATACACACACTGTCCGCTAAATACATAAACACCATCCGCTAAATACATAAACACACAGTCCGCTAAATACACACACACAGTCCGCTAAATACAGACACACACACAGTCTGCTAAATACACACACAGTCCGCAAAATAAACACACAGTCCACTGAATACACATACAGACAGACTGCTGCATACACATACAGACAGACTGCTGAGTACATACACAGACTGCTGAGTACATACACACAGACTGCTGAGTACATACACACAGTTTGCTGAATACATACACTGCCGAGTACACACACACAGACTGCTGAGTACACACACAGATTGCTGAGAACATAAATACAGTCTGCTGAATACATACACACAGACTGCTGAATACATACACACAAATTGCTGAATACATACACACACACACACACACACAGACTGCTGAATACACACACTGTTGAGTACACACAGACTGCTGAATACATACACACACACAGGCTGCTGAATACATACACTGCCGAGTACACACACATACTGCTGAATACACACACAAACTGCTGAATACACCCACAAAGACTGCTGAGTACACACAGACTGCTGAATAGACACTGCTAAGTACACACAGTCTGCTGAATACATACACACACAGTCTGCTGAATACATACACACACAGACTGCTGAATACACACACATACAGACTGCTGAATACACACACATACAGACTGCTGAATACACACACACACACTGCATTGAGGGGTGCAGTATGTGTATGTGTTTGTGTGTAAGGGTGTGGGGTGCTGTGTGTGTCTGTCTGAGGGGTGCTGTGTGTGTGTGGGGTGCAGTGTGTGTGGGGGTGCTGTGTGTGTGCGGGTAGGGGTGCTGTGTGTGTGGGCGGGTAGGGGTTCTGTGTGTGGGGGTAGGAGTGCTGTGCTGTGGGGGGTAGGGGGTAAAAATACATTTTAAAAAAACAAAAGATATATTAATTCTGTATACACCCCCCCTTCCTCTTACCTTTGGTGAAGGGGGGTGGGGGACACACAGCCATCATTGGTGGTCCGGTGGTAAGTATGTTTCTGGCAGCTAGGAAGCAGCTCTCCTGTCCTTCCGCACGATGCTGTGTGGAGCGTTGCCATGGTAACGCGCGGCAATGCTCCACACAGCATCGTGCGGGAGGACAGGAGAGCTGCTTCCTAGAGCCCTCCCCCTGTCCTTCCGACACAGAAGCAGAGTAGGCACCTGCCGTTTTGGGCAGGCAGGTGCCTACTCTGCAGACAGCCAGCGGCCCCCTCTCCCGGTGACCTATGGCCGCGTGCCAACAGAGGGGACCCGGCGTGCCACCTGCCTTAGGTTCGCCATCACTGCTCTAGTGGTATACGCAGTAGGTTGCCCTAACTGAGCTTGACCCAGTGTCGATGTACCTCAGGTAAATGACAAAAGTGATTTTAACCCTTTCACCACTTGGGGGAGGTGCGAGCACGAGGGGGAACTACAGGGTACTTTAATGCTAGGATAACGACTTTGTATTCCTAGAACTATAGTTTCCCTTTAAAGAGCATGAAAAGAGTGTTCCACGGATGGCTCCATCCACTGATGTGGATTGACCTTTTTTTATTATTATTTGTAAAACAGCTTCATCCTACATTTTCAGCAATGTTGTATTTAAAGTGCAGAAGTCCATTAAGTTCAAAGATCTCAAATGCCTGTGGGTATAATCAACCACAAATGTTTTAATATGGAAATGTTCATGGGAAGTGCAGGGTGGATGTTTTTGCAATCTGCCCTCGACAAATGCAGCAGGAATTGCATTCTATGATGGTAAATGGTTCATGACGGTTAACATGCTGATGTAATCAAGAAATATTTCATAAAGATAAGACCAAAAATACATATTTCTTCTTACAGTTTGGCTAGTATAATCGATGTATTGGAATCATCTATTTTTTATGGTAGGTGCACTTTAGACATAGAGACGTCTCACTGAGCATTAAATCTAGAGTTGAGAAGAAAAGCAAGATGAAAGGTCAGTCTTAACACAACTCAAAAGACATGGATTGCACCACATGTAGCAGGTTTTCCCATATCAGGGTTATTCAATAAAGTGAAAAATCCAAGTGAATTCCAAGTGAATTTCAAATTTAAGGTGATAATAGCAGAACTAAAAAAAATTTCCAAGCCAGTTATGTTTCCAGGTCAGCTATTTTGGACTTAAAATTGAAACTCACTTTGAATTCTCCCTTCTGTAAATAATCAACGTAGGTTTTATGTCTGTTTTCCAATATGCAATAACGTTTGTTGAGTCCTGATTTACACTTCAAATTCAGGCAAACCTCAATATAATATAATTTTCCAAAAAAAAAAAAAAAAAAACGATATCTAGGAAATAATATCACTCTTCTAATTTAATTTTCTTTTTAAATATGAAAACTCCCCACATCTATATTAGTAACGTCCATGTTATTAAAACAATTTGTCTGTTTTCATAAAAAGACCAGCACGTGCTATAATAACTAAATGGTATACGTTATGGACTTTTATTTAATTTGGCTTTGTACTTAATTTTAATTTTAAATTAAACAATAACTAAGAAGATAAAATACCTCCTACTAGGCCCTTTCCCTGTTCGTTATTTAAGTCTATATTCTATATGAATAACCTCCTATAGTTCTAAATGTTCTGCATCTAACTCTTTTGCCAGTGGAAAGAATCAATTTTGGTCACTTTGAGCCTGATGTTGCAGTCTTCAATTATATCTCTGCTGTACTTAAAGAAGCAATGAACTCCATTATATTTGAAGTGTGGCATGCACTCATTCAGGTTTTGCATTTCAGGGACCGTAATTAATCAGAAATCGTTTTCTGGAAGCAAGCCTGTTGCTACATCATTCAGTTCATGCACAACAGATATAACAAAAGGTCCAAAGGCCATTTTAGGTGTGAATTTGCATTACAAGTCTGCTGTACTTTTCTCAACGCGGAGCAGAAAAGTGTGAATGACAGTAAAACAGGCAATCACAAGGCTGAAAAATCTGAATAAACTGATCAAAGACAAAACAAAACAATACAAATGTCCAACATGCAAATGTGTGGTACATGGTTAAAAATCAAGAACACAATTTGAGCTCGCAGTAGAGAACATCCTGGTATATTACAGACGTCTGCTGTAATGGAAGATTGGTAAATGCTTGTACGTCTGAAGAAAATCCCAATTAACTAATATTTATAGATCAAAAAAGCATACCTTCGAACATTTCAAGTTGGCAATGAGGGACATTTTCCGTTTAGGTGTGTGACTGAAGTTGTCATCATTCTGAGAAATTTTAGGTGACTTACTAATAATAATATATGCAACTATAATGTAATTTAGAACAAGAACAATGTATTATTTACATATATGGATTTGTAAACACATTTATTGTAGTTTAAAGGCACATTACTGTGAGTACACTCAGACACACCAACAATACTTAGCTAAAAAAAAAAAAGGGACATTAGGATACAAAAGAGAGACAGAGGGATTTGGGCCCGAAATAAGAACTGTCCATCCTATATAGGGACATTTGGAAGCTATTAAAATAATCTTTAAGATGTAGGCTCAGAAGTGTCAAAAATAGTAATAAGGAGAAGAATAACACCGGCATAACATCAAAAAGTTACCACAAGATGCAAATCACTGGAAAGAGTCTAGAACAAAATTGTTGGTTAAAGTTTGCTAAAGACTATATTTAGAACACTGTAGAATTCTAGAACAAATCCTCATTGGCACACATAACGAAGATTAAGCAGTAACAAGAGCGATGGAAATAGGAGTGGCACACGATCCATATATTACCTCATCTGTTAAACATGTTGGAGGTAGAGTTAAGATTTGACCATATTTTACTGCCAGTTAAGTAGTATCACATATGTTCATTGATTATATTACTGCTTACAGCTGCTTGGATTCCGAAGTACAAATAAATGTTATTTGTTCAGATACAGCCCAATGTTTGAGAACTGATCAGAAAGCCCTTCGTCTTGCCGGAAGACAATGACTCGATATCTATTGTTAAAGCTACCAAGTTTCCCAACACCAAAAATTGAAATGTGTTTGACTTGTCAGTCGGCTGACATGAATTCAATAGGGAATGCACTTTACTTGATGATAACAAAAATGATGAGAAATTGTCCTAAAACAGGGCTTGAGGGTAATTTCTATAGAGTCCTGACAGGGATTTGCCAAGTTAGATAGCAAGCAACTTTAGATATCTATAATTTACAAACTTCAGCCACTCATTAAAAGCAAATATTTTCAAACAAAATTTGACAAATTTGTTTAAGATTATGTTAAATTGTCCAATTACATTTAATCATCAAAAATAAAAGAATTATTTATAAATTCATACACAGTTTATATTTTATAGATACTCTCAAATTAAAGCTGACAGCTTACACTTTATCCTCTTAGCAATTTTTAAATTGTAAATCCAATTTATTTGCTTGAGCACAGAGCCAAAACAATATCACTTGAGTTGCTGTACAAACATGTCTGGATCTTTATTTGTCCGGATTGCTTTATTTATGTAGATTTTCACTTCTCATAATTTTTGATCCACTAATGATACAGAAGTTAGAATTGATCAATTTCTTCTTCAAGGTGGATATTAATAAGAGATTGACTTGTTGGTGGGTATTGAGGTCTTTCCAGGAAGCTACAAAGAACAGTAATTTGAACAAAACAAAAACCAGAATATTGCAAAATGTAAAACAAGGATTTTACTTGTTGCTGAGTAACTTGTAAAAGAGTGTCATGCATTATTGTAAAGGTGAGCTCTGGACTTCAAAGGAAACCTTGCAGAAACATTTAACGATGTTGATGTTTAATGATGCAAACAGTGGATGAATTCTCAAATGGCATGGTGTTTTACAAGTGTCCTGGGGGAAGAGGGTTAATCATTTACCTACATCTGGCTGTCTAACAGTATATAGGTCACTCCAGGTAATTGTGTCCTTAAAAGGACACTCTAGGTACCATCACCACTAGAGCACACTGCAGTTGTTATGGTGCCTAGAGTGTCCTTTTAACCAGGGACAATGGATGTGAGATAAAGAGCACGGGTAGGCACCCTTTGGCACTCCACATGTTGTGGACTACATCTCTCAAATGCTCCTACAGCCATAATGCTGGCAAAGCATCAAGGGAGATGTTGTCCATAACATCTAGAGTTCCGAAGGTTGCCAACCCCTGATATAGAGAATAAAACATTTTCTGTGTAGCATATCCAAACGTGTCCATTACTTTTTTGTTTGTTTAATTTTCCGCACATACGTAGTGTCCACTCTGAAAGTTTTGTAACTAACAATCTCTAGGAAGATAGAATTTAAAGGGACACTATAGTCACCCAGACCACTTCAGCTCAATGAAGTGGTCTGGGTGCCAGGTCCGTCAGGTTTTAGCCTGCAGATTTGGGGTTAAGCCAGCCTCTAGTGCCTGTCTTCCGGACAGCCACTGGAGGCGCATCTGCGACGCTGGAGGCACTTGCCGCACATGCACATTTGTCTCCGCTGACGTCAAAAGAGGGAGCTGACGTCGGTGGGGGAGGAGAGGTCACCAGCGCTGAGGGAGCCCGGTGCTGGATTAAGGTAAGTAACTGAAGGGGTTTTAACCCCTTCAGCGCCAAGGGAGGGGCACCCTCAGGGCACTATAGTGTCAGGAAAACCGCTTTGTTTTCCTGACACTATAGTGATCCTTTACCATTTAAATTGTTCATGTATCATTCATGCACAAAGTCTGTAATATAAACTAGGATAGGCTAAAACGTTGCATTTAATTTGTTTCCCCTTCTTATGGTTGTTTTTATTTTTTTATTTCAAATAGTCAATACAGTTTGGAATTTTGTGGAAAAAAACAAAACTTGAATTAAAAGGTGCTTGAGCGGAATGTGTAATTAAAATAAAATATAAAGAGAAATACTTTATTGTTCCTTGTTGCAAGTCCTAGCTATTATGCTTGGTTGAATCAGTACATTCCTCCCTTAATGTGTCACCCTTCGACAGCAGAAAAAAAACACGCGCAGAGCAAACCTTTCATAATTGCTCATTCCAAAGAGATCAGGACTGTGTGGAAATGGTATGTTAACAAGAGCCAATCCGGTGACCTCTTAGTCACTAAAGAACAATGCAGGTTAAGCCTTAAAGACCAGATCTAAGAGCTGCAGAGTTACACATTTTTGTGGGGCAGATGAGAATTGCCAGATACCTGCTAATAAACATAATTTACAGAAATTGCATTCACCTTACCATGCTCTAAAAGGAAATCATCGTAACCGAAGGAACATGTGGTTTTAATAGTCAATTTGGTTCAAGTATTTATTGCAGCTTCACAGAGAGGTTTTGCAGTTTTCCTTTCAAGGTAATTGTATTTCTTATTATTATTTTCAAAGCACGGATATATTGAAACAAGCCTTTTAGCCTTGTAACTTTGCAGTCACCATTAGATGACATTGGATGAGAAATTTTATAACGGAGAATGCCTTGACAAGAATGAGAAGTCCCATTTTTTGGCATATTTCATGTTTTCCGCTAATAAATGAATATGGAAGCAACTCTTTCATGGATGTTGGAGACAAATTAATCTCACGTTATTAAAAAAACAAAAACAATGCCACCATCACAGCTTCAGGAACAAAGAGATGTCTTTAGATTGTTAGCTTTCAGAGAAGTCTCTCATGCATGTTGGTCTGTTTCGGTCTGTCAACCTAAGTTTTATTATAAAACTTTTAGCAGACAATAAAAACAGATCCTCAAATTAAATTAAAAAAAAATAAAAAATAACCAGATACTTTATTCAATGGTATTTATAGGTCAGTACAATGCAGGTAGATCCCCAGATGTTGGAGAACTACAACTCCCATGATGCTTTGTGTGTCTTTAGAATGACATAACATCATGGAAGCTGTAGTTTTGAAACATCTGGGGTTCTACCTTTTTGGGCACCGTTGTCGTACATGTTTTCAGCTTTGTTCTTAATGCATACAGGTGGAATGGTGGTGCATGGGGAGCTGGTGATAGGTTGAGAGAGTCAACTGACACTCTCAGCATATCACCAGCACCCAGTTCGAGGCCTCCTTACTTGAGCCTCAGGCCAAGTAAGGAAGTAGAGAGACAAAACGATCATGCACCATTTTCCATAGTGTGGGGTTAAGCTAATTGTTAAAGGATCACTATATGGTCAGGAACACAAACATGTATTCATTTAACATTTAACATAGTGTTAAAATCACCATCTAGCCCCCTGGCCCCCTCATGCCTCCCTATAGCAAAATCTTACTGCATTCAAGCCAGAAGCTGTAGATCTGCATGCTGTTGGCCTAAAAAATAAAACAAGCAGTCTGCTTACATCATCAGAAGTGGTAGCCTGATCCAATCACAATGCTTCCCCATAGGATTGGCTGAGACTGACAAAGAGGCAGATCAGGGGCAGAGCCAAAATGATTCAAACACAGCCCTGGCCAATCAGCATCTCCTCACAGAGATGAATTGAATCCATGAATCTCTATGAGGAAAGTTCAGTGTCTGCATGCAGAGGGAGGAGACACTGAATGTTTGTATGCATTTTAGGCAGTCATGACCCAGGAAGGATCTCTAGCAGCCATTTGAGGAGTGGCCAGTGAAGTTATCACTAGGCTGTAATGTAAACACTGCATTGTTTCTGAAAAGACAGTGTTTACAGCAAAAAGCCTGAAGGTAATGATTCTACTCACCAGAACAAATTCAATAAGAAACTGAATCATTATATCCCCGAATATGCAGAATAAAGAGACACTACACCACCTCCGCCACCCAAAACAAAAACAAATAGTAGATATCAAATAGATATAGCCCCAATGAAAACTTGCATGAATTTAATTATGCATTTTTTCATTGGAGATATATAAACACAGCTTGCAAAAGTTGCTAATCTCTTGTCTAAAGTCTCTGCAAGTCACCCCCATTCTTCTTCCCCCGCCTAGATTTTTTGTGGCTGTCCAATCATAGACTTCCTTCCTTGCACAATTTTTGGTAGGTTCTAACAACCGAATACCAGGAACACCCCACAAGACTTTCCATCGTGGTGATCCTCTGACCCAGTCATCCCATTTGGGACTTGTCAATGTCACTCAGATCTTTTCGCTTGCCCAATTTTTCTGCTTCCAACACATGAAATTCCTTATGATTGTAGCTTCACTGCGCAAATCAGGATGTAACTGGACCAGTTGTCTGATTGACAGCCAGTGGGTTGTAAACAAGGTTAATTTACAAGTGCCAATTTCTCTTAAAATCTGCACTTTTTGTAAATTGACAAACAGAGGACACACTCTTCACACATAAAGCTCTTCAGCAAGCTGTAGTGCTTTATATGCATGGAGTGTCCCTTTAAGGCCAACTTGCTTGCAGGTGAAGTGCATATTGCAGGAAAATTAAGTCAATTCTTCAGCTTTTAAGAGCGACTTGGAAATAAAATATGTATTTCAATTCACTTGAACCATGTTAAGTTGAAATAACTAATTGCAGAAAAAACAAAAAAAACCAATATGAATTCTCATGGAGTGTTTTATCTTATTAAGTAAATATTTTCAGTCATTTCAACTGCATTCTTATCCAATTAAAGTCTTGTGGGGATCTAGGGGTCTTTTGGAGTTGAACAGCATTATTTTTCTGCCTTTGGGGCACGGGATATATTCAGATGAAAACTTGTATTTGAATTTATTTTCCTATAGAGCATTTCGCTGCGTAATAACAAACAACTAATCAACAGATTTCCTCAAAATAGGGTCAACAACGTGATCTCTGTTCCATTCAAGAGTTTGGTGAACTGCCAGTTTATATTCTTCAAGCCCCTCCAGGTCAACAAACAAGATCCCCTTCCCAAAATCAACATCTTGAACAGGCGCCAGTCCCCTCTTCTCACCTTCCGGAAAACAATCTGACTTCTTCCCTAATCAGCAATTTGTAGTACTGGGACCATGGGACTAGAAAACCTTTTGGCTGTCTCTCTCATTAATGATTGTTCCAGTTTGAAAATACATTGTTTAGTAACAATGATATGCTCTTTCTCAATGCAGATGTACCTCATCGAACAGGATAATTAACTCATGGACCGCTATGTCTTTTCAGAGAAGAAGAATGTGAAAATTGGGAATTGCACTCAGAAGCAATCCATTTAATTACAAACCTTCAGATAGTCAAAACATCCTTAAAATCTACCATCATAAATAAAATCTCAGGCATGTGTGAAAATAAAAATTAGGCTTGAGCTTTCATCCACCGGAGAGCCTTCACGTGAGCTCTATGAATAAATGCAAGCCTCTTACTAAAACTAAAATGTATTATCTCACCACACTATGGTAATCCTATGCTACATGTACCACTTGATATACCTGGTGACTATGTGCAGTCTGATTCAAAATGTTCAACAAAGAAAATCTATTTCTGGATGCACTCACATGGATTGGAGCCTACTTTGTGAAAGGTGAGCCATATACCTAGGCTCCATTCCATGTGAGTGTATCCACAGCACTTTCTCCATTTCTTCATAAATTATTACCATCTATACTATATTTTGTATTTGTTTTATTTTACACATGCTGCTTCACTGATTACTCATTTTATCCATATTAAAGTAGGCAAGATAATCCTCCTTTTTAGCGTCTAGCTACCTTTTATAGGTTTTGTTCACTTATAATACAATTTTACTTGGTGTTTGGTGTGGGAAGGAAGGGTATCCTACACGAGTGTTTTAGAGCTTCTATATTTATAACATTTTAATAGATTTTGTAAGAAGCGCTTTTTGCCACACTATCACTTATTAGAATTTTAAACATACAGCGTTATTCACAAAAGTGAAAACTGTTGGGAATTCAAAGGGAATTAAAGGGAATTTCAAATTCAAGATCAAAATGGCTGAAGAGGAAGCATCGCTATTTTGTCCTAAAATCTAATCTTCACTTTCCATTCACTCTAAATTCCTGACAATTCTCACTTTACTGAATAACCTTGGGGATGTGTTGTACTAGTGAAAGTAAACAAATTCATTTGATGCTATCTCTGTAATTTAAACCAGTTCCATCAATTAGTCTAAAGCAAAACTGTCCTTTTTTATTGTCAAGGAGAGGTTGATAGTTATATTTATTTTTTAAACTTCTGTTTTCTAAACTGGGCTTTTTCCAGGAAATCTATAGATAATTGCAAACAATCTCTGGTTAGTTCTCCACATATATTTTAAATGACTGTAAACAGAATACATTTAACACTGCAGCAGTGAAAAACACTTAACACAAAACCTGGATATTTGATCCTGGTGGTCAGGTGATACATATTTACTTGCTGTGGACAATATATAGACATATGGCTGTTTTGTAGAGATGATTACAGGACATACTTGAAAACGAGAGAAATTTTAATATATCTTTCATGGTAAAATATTTTATAAATAAATACATATTTTATAAATAAATAATTTTTATGGGTGATTTCTTCAGTTCTGAGCGCCTTTAACCCCTTAAGGACACATGACATGTGTGACATGTCATGATTCCCTTTTATTTCAGAAGTTTGGTCCTAAGGGGTTAATGCGTGTGATCTTGCTAATATATTTGTGTCATGTAAAGAATAAATCAACAGGCACAGAGTCCCTCAAACTGTTAGAATAAAGTGTGACTTTTATTCCCAGGAAATCTTCAATGTGTGAAAATAATAATAAGACAAAAACAAAAAAACCTGGATTTGCAGTTTGACATCTCATTATAATCGAAAAAATGGTGTTTAATGATTAATGTTACCTACCTGGTTGATATGATTCAATTTATCAACGATCTGATTAATTACAGGTTCGGAGACTTTGGTCTTTGCATCTTGGCTGCTTGTCTGAGTCTTCAACCCATTCTTTAATGTGTGCTGACTGTATCTAAAACAAATAGTACAGACATTAATAGTTTGTAGAATTCATATGTAACATAGCAGTTCTACTCAGGACAAAATAGACAAGTTGAGAAAACAGGTGAATTTTGGCAATGCAGAATTTGTGGCCTAAAGGTTCCAATCCGTCAAAAATCACTCTTTAGTGAATAACTGCAGACATTCTTGTTTGACTATCGCCGCGTAAAATGTGAAATCCCCTGGTTATCATAATATCTCTCTTTCTATTATTTATGCTGGTAGTTAGAACATAGAAACATAGAACGAGATTGATGGAATATGTTGATGCTTTCTAAATAATAATGTATTTATTTTACCTGTTGGAGCTGATTAGTACTGATCAGCAAATTATTTTCTTTCATCCTTATTTTGCCTCAACAAAAAAGAACATTGTTTCCTAGCATAGGAGAACATTGGTACATGGTACTGTTATTATTTATAAAGCACCAAGACATTCTGCAGAACTGTACAAAAGGCGGACTAATAGAGTATATTCAACAAGACAAGTCTGATGTTCAGGAGCAGAGGGTGCTGAGTGCCCTGCTCAAACAAACTTACATTCTAGAAGGAGTGGGGTAAAGTGACACAAAAGGTACTGTTATATCATGCCTTTAAACATGGATTCGGGATGTGAGTGGGCAGACCACTGAAGGGTATCTCAGCCTGACATCAAGCAGACAGTCACACTAAGAGCATGCATAGAGAGCTGGTGTTTTGACTGTGCCCCCCTCATATATTGTTCCTAGAGTCACTACTGTGTCTGTATGTGTGTCAGTTCATTTCTGTGTATCTGTGTGTCTATGTATCTGCATGAGTATATAGGTATCTGCATGCGTGTCAGTGTGTATTTGTGCATACATCTCAGAATTTTGCCAACACTACACACAAATACACCCCTGCATACAAACCCCACCATTATATATAACCACACCACTGCATTCAAAATCCACACTACACACAAATGCATGCTTGCATTCACACGCCAACACTACATACAAACACACCCCTACATTCACTGAAACATACTCTATACAAAAACATGCTAACATTCAAACACACAAACATTGCTCAATGCTAAATACATTTAAAAACATTGCGATTGTTTTTTACATTTTAAAGTGGGGGCACGTTTCAAAAATATGACCGTCCCGGGTGCCAAATGCTCTAGGTACACCCTTGCTTCCCTCTGTAATTTTCCCAGTCGGAAGAATAGGCAGCTGCCTATAGGTGTCTGATTATAAGCAGTACCTACAAATGTACATATACACTTTTTAAGCATATTTGGCTCAACTTGTATTTGTGCAATAGTAGTGTCTCCATTATCTTTACATGCTTTACAGGTGTCAAAGAAGATGCCAGAGGTACATACTCGTTTATTTGTGAGCTCATACCTAGCCCCTATAAACGTGCCAACTGACTTTATATTACATCAATGTTGAATTTATTTAAACAGTTTTACTACAAACTTAATTTCCAATCATTAAGGATAAAACACAAGCACTACATATATGAGCATTTTTATAGTCATTTAAATTGCTTAATATTATTATTATTATCACTCTTATTATTTATGAAGCATGTTCAATGTTTTGTTTGTGCCAGTGCCCCTTTAAAGGTCAATTCCCTACAGGTTTAGTCAATGAGAATATGAAAAATCTGTTAGAGTGTCACAACGCCACTATTTATGAACTAACAGGTTATTTTTTCTACTTGCATTCTAGTCTACATATGTCAAAAAATCATTTGATGTTAAAAGGGGATCACCAGTTTTACATACTGTTTTGGAATTTAGAGTCAGTATTTAAAGAACTTCAGTTCAGAATAGTAAACTCTCTCAGTGCCACCTAGTGGATAAAAGTGTGCACACATAAATGTGTCCCGTCTCTCTTTTAAATATATTTATATTTGCTTTCTTTCCCATTTGGTTACTACAAGAACAGTTTTATCATAATCATCAACCCCTGCTACACCAAATGGAAGATTTTGGCACATCATAGGATTAGGACTAAGTTATTTTTGGCAGGTAACATTTCAACGGGTTGAGAGTTGTAAGTATAAAGTATAAATTATTATTCAACATTGCTGGCATTAAAGGCAATTGCACCACTGTTTTTAATTTTAGTGAAACGTTACGATAAAGACTGCTGTGTTTCCAAGTCATCATTAAAGCAGAAACCATGCAGAACAAGAAAGCATTGGATACATAATTTATTAAAGGAACACTATAGCATTAGGAACATAAATATGCTATAGTGACATAGACACTGTTTAGGCAACCGGGCCAGCGCTGCCAGGTTTATAAAAAGATAGTACTTACCTTCTCTCACTCACAGTGTCTGTCTCCTCAGGATCTCAGCCAATCCAATGCTTTCCCATCTGATTAACATGGCAGAGTTTTACATTTCTATTTTACGGAAATGACTCTAGTAGCTGTCAGCATGACAGTCACTAGAGGAAGGTTAACCCTGCAAAGAAAATACTGCCTTTTCAGGTGCAGGGTTAATAGAGGGGGCACATGGCACCCAGACCCTTTCATTGAGATCAGGTGATCTGGGTACCTATAGTGTTCTTTTAAGTGACATACACTTGCCTTATTTAGCCAGTGTGGCCTGTAACCTCTACACTGCTTTCAAATCATTGCCAAATTTATAACGTATGCTTTGATTTGTTGGCGTATTAATATAGCGGGAAAGTTCCTGTTTTAGATTTCTGTCCCATTGTCTGTATGTGAATATATGCCTGTTTATTCATTTTATTTCTTACCACTAAACATATGCTCTCCTTTTGAGTGCCTGGTTGTAGGGCATATATTTGTCTTGGAGGTGGTACTAGATGGTTAGACAACAGGTGGATGCTATAGAAGATGTGTAATTCTTTTTTTTTCTTTATTAAAAGAAACAAGTAGCGTTAGGAATACATATGTGTATTCCTAACGCTACAGACCTGGCCATCATACCCAGTGAAGAATCCTGGCTCTCGTACCCACAGGGCTTGGAAACATGGCTTCTAAGCCATCTAATTAATTTAATATTGGGTTTGGGAGTTAGGACGGGGGAGGGAGGGGACAGGACTGCAGGCACTATAACAACTTCAATAAGTTCCCTTTAAACTCAGCAAAGTCACAATTGCTAAGTGATCTTCCCAAATTTTAGTGTGAATATATCTTTGTTTCTGACAAATTCATAATTGTGAACAGAATACAGTTCTGAATATAATTGGGTATATATTCTGGGTAATTTGTGATTATTTAAATAGACATAACATATGAGATTGTGTGGCTTAGCATATAACTACAATATTATTAGCAAAGTTTTAAAGGGAATTTATTGGCACCACTTTAAATGCTTGGATTGTAGCATTCAATTTAGATTATAATGCAGTAAACAGACTGTCCCAATTGGTATCCAAGAGTTAATTGTGAAATTGCATCTCAGAGCATCATCCATCCAGCTGGCATTCAAAGGGTAAAATATCAGATCACTTCTAAGTGCATCACGCACGCACAACGATATATTTTCACAAATGCCACTGACCTTGTTACGCACACGTGTGGCTGCCTTTGATGTGGAGATGAATAACAAATATCTGCCATGTGTCAGATGGTATTTTGTCCATCATACACGCATGCCAAGATTAGTTGTTGGCTTAGAAGTGTGCCACATAAACAGCGAGCCAACAAATGTGCTTTACAGTACTCTCTGCAGACTTCGTATTAATTGACTTTGTATTACTGTGACCAGATTTCAATTTTATCTAAGGTGTAAGAGGTGTTATCGAATAATATGTAACAGGACGGCAGCAATAATGTTATTGTGTAACTGTGACATGGTGCATTAGATCACATGTTAAAAGCTACATAAAATAAGTTTGCTTTTTTTAAGGAAATTGTCAGAATTACTTTGCTTTAACCAGCAAATATCTTTCTTAAAATCAGCCTTTGATGTGCATCTGTGATTGTCAAAGGTTCACTGAACGCAACCTGTGAGAAAAAAGTTACCTCCCAAAGAGACACTTTAATTGTAAGGTTGTGAGTGGCATGTGGCCAAAGGAGACGCTATTCTGAAAAAGTTTAGGTGACTTACAAAGAACAATTTATACAACTAAACTGTAATTTAGAACAAAAACAATGTATCTAATTTGTACAGACTGATTTCTAAACACATTTACATTAGCTTACATGAACGTTAGGTGAGTATTATTGTTGTGCAGCTCTGTTATACACACAGACTCAATGAAATCAGTCTGCTGTAAAGGTTATAATGCGAAGAGTACTCTGACATCGTTTCTCAGTAATGGGGCAAAAGGTATTGACCTCTTACTTGTTTTTGAGACTCCTGTGCTGCCGGGTGATGTGTATCAATCTTCTGGCGAGCTAAAGAACCTGGATGCCAATCCCATCAGCCAAATACTGGCTGAGAACATCAACTGATCTTTCTCAGTCAATGACTGACCCTCTGTGCATAGAAATATGCACAGAATTGACATTAGCCAGAACTCTTGTTCTCGGCTTGCTAAAGATGCATCAATGGCACTGGCGGCGATGGGGTTACACCAGTGTATGTGCAGCGACCCATAGCGAAATACTGCATACAGGGACTCCAAGCATGTCATGGTGCTGGAGCAATCCTTTAATTAGTTCTGTATGTCATGGAGTATTATCAAATATTACCAGCCTTACATGTAATATTACCATTTTAAATTGTCCTGCTAGTGGCATTTTTATATCACAATCAGTTTGGCTGGTATTAAAGGGGATATTTCTCATTCTTCGGGGTCCAGTGCAGATGAAAAGTGATTTTTAACCTTTGTCCCCACAGAACCAATGGTATAGCTCTTGCCCTTCGCCAGCACATGCATGGAGTTACTCTATCCATGATGCAAATGTCTAAGAAGAGTCAATAACACACTATATTATGTTAAAATGTTACTAGAGGTTAGAACTAAGTTCTTAATAAATAGAAGCTTAGCATCTATTGCATCAAAAATATGTGAAATTAACATATTTAATACATATTCATAATACGAACAAATAGTACCGTGCTATATAGCCAAACATTATTGATCTTATCTTATTTCGTTGAAAGGAGGATCATTACTAATTGACAAGGACATTGCAACATTCAAAGAGTTAAAGCAGGAAATATAGAATGATTTGGTCTATGCTTGAAAAGGGCATACTCAGAGGCATTTGGGGGCTGTAATCTGCGGTAAACATAGCACACATTGCAATCAGCATGCTGCTGTACACGAAGCTGGGGGGATGAAATACAGAACTAATGGGTGATTTTGATCTGTAACTAAATTCCAGCAGCGCTACGAGTAGCTGAAGGACTTCCACATGAATGTGTCAGTGATATACTGTTTGCATACGCACCAACTACATTATTTGAAACCTGACATATCTAAGCCAGAGAGGCATTTACCCTATTCTCCATATCAATACATTCTTGCATGCCTTAGGTAAACAAATACATTGCTTTCTAATTTCCACGAGCGACAGGATATCTCCTTTGATCTTTAACAATGTGGAATGAAAACATACTGTAACCAGTTCAGATTCCCACAGTCTCAAATTAAACTTGATTTATTTTTTTTCATTCTTTTATTCTGTATGTGAATATTTCCACTTGCCCCGCCAATGACTTTAATGCATATTTGTGTATGTATGTTAAGATGAAAACATACCAGCACTTGTTTCTCAAGTGTGCTGAGATTCTGTCTGCCAAGGGTGAGGCAGTGAAGGCCAAATGGGGGCACGCTTGACATTCCCTTACATGGGAAAGAATTCTGGGATCACAGACGCAGGCCTGATGTTTGAGTTACCATTTGTGTGACTCCACTTTCCAATGATGCGAAACAATACAATTCTTCTAAAATAAGTATTTGGCTGTACATGTAAGACTGGTTAAACCCCCCTAACATTGCATATGCTGTAGGTTGGGGTTAATTTGTTAATACAAATTATTTTGTCTAATAGTACTAATTTATTGTACAAGCTTTTAATGTGTGTGTGCGCACGTGCATGTATATATATATATATAGTGGTGTATTTTGGATCTGTGCTGCCCTAGTTATGACAGAATTCAGACACGCCCTAATTTAAATTTGCCCCACCTCTTCCTCTCAAGGCACATCGCTTCCTGTTAAAGACTGACAGATACTTTGACTGACAGACACACACTCTCAGATACACTGACATACACACACACTCACTGATTTGGTACACTCTGGCAGACACAAACCACTGACAGACCTGCACACGCTCACTGACATACACACACAATGATGCAGACAAACACACACTGACTCACTGACAGACACACACACACACTGAGAGGCATACACAATCACTTAGACACACAAACATAGACACACACAACCTCACTCACAGACACAAAGACACTGACAGACACACACAATCACTCAGACACACAGGCTCCCTCACAGACACACACTGACATACATACACACTTACTCACTGACACACACTGACAGACACACACAACCTCTCAGACACACACACACATTCACTGATAGACACACACACTCACTCCCAGACACACACTGATAGACACACAGGCTCCCTCACAGACACACACTGACTGACAGACACAGTCACTCAGATACATACTGACAGACATACACTCACTGACACCCACTGACAGACATACACACATTCACTGACAGACACACACTCACAGATATAAACACAGACTTACTGACAGACTCACACTCATTCACTCACTCACACATTCATTGACACACACTCACAGATATACACACACAGACTCACTGACAGCCAGACACATACACACACACACACATTTTACCCCAACACTCACAGATTATTTTTATTTAAATCCGCCCAGCCTCCCTACCTTTATAGAACTGGGTGGATTTTTTACCTGGAGTCCAGTGGGGCTGCTGGCTGGGTTGTTTGGGCAGGCGTGCAGGCAGGTGGGCGGGTGGCAAGGGAGTGCTGATTTCTGAACTCTCCCTGCTCATCTCCCTCGCACACCGCAGAGTGATGCTGGGAGCCGGAATGTGACGTTATATTCTGGTTCCCAGCATTACTCTGCGGCGCGCAAGGGAGCAGAGCAGGCAGAGCTCAGAAATCAGCGCTCCCTCGCTGCCTGCCTGGACCTCAGCTAGCTGCCTGCCCAGAGGCTAACAAGGCACTTGCCTGGGCATTATGTGTTTAAAACAGATCCATTGTTAATGGTGCCTGTCGAAAAAAAGGATGGAGTATGAAACACAATGCTTGTCTGTGCTCATTTACATACCATGCTTAGAACTCTGGGATAGTTGTGGAACCATGATTTCTCCAGTTACTGTGCCCTTACTGTGGGACTTTCTAAAGTCTAACTTAAGATATGCAGGCGATGAGCAATTGTAATTTTTCTATTTGCAATGAGGAGAGTTATATTGTGTTTGGTGTCACCACAATCTTTGCAGGAAATTAGCTAATTTAGTATGTGACATAGATGATCGTGGGTTTGTTTCTCTTATTACAATAAGTTAGGTAAGGTATATGAATGATCTTATATTGTTTAATGCAACGTAACTTAATTGCAAAATAGGTTAATGCTTGGTGGATTTACTTCTGCCTTGTTATTGTGTTTAGCATTAAGAAACACTTCAGGGCTCACACAGTTGCACAGCATACACTAGACTGAACACAGACTGAAAAAAAATTGTGATTTTCTTTCTCCAAACAAGTATAAATAAACTTACTTTTAACAACTCCATATTGGTAATAATCTCACACTAGGATAAATAACAAAATGTCTGCCAATCCCCTGTCTCCCAGTCAAAGCTGAAAGCTAAATCTAGTCTCACTTTAGAATCAGGCAAGGAAAAATGATTTTTTACTAACACCACACTCTCCAAAAGAAAGATTTTTATAATAAAGAAATATATATTTTAATAACTGTATATTGGTAATCTAGTCTTACACTAGGATCAATGAAAAAATGCCTGCCAGTCTCCTATCTAATACTCAGAGTTGTTTCAAGTGCTCCTGGCAGTAGCTGCGAGATAGATGGAGCTGAAAGCTAAACCAAGTCCTACACTAGAATCAATGGCCCAGGGTATCTCCCACTCTAATACAGGCATAACAAAGACCAACATACAGGATCACTGCTGGTATGTTTTCCTCGGTATCTGGAGTCAAAATGTCTAGATAGAAGAATCCTGCTAGGGAGTATAGTTGTTTTATGACTCCTTTTTTCTAATCTATTGCGCACATCCCTTGATCTGATTCCAAACTTTTTAGTGGCTGTCCCCTAAACATCAATCATCTTTTTATTTTGTGGGGTGCTACCCAGCTTTGCCACAAGGTGGGAAAAAGAAAATCTGACACTACAAAAAGCATGTCATAAACAGGCAGTCACTGTAGTAGGAAAGAGTTTATTGGAACCGAACAAAAAAAACACAATGGCTGCCACAAACCTCCTTTTGTTTGATGCCAACAAACTATTTTCTACCACCGTGAGTGCTTGTTATAGCGTTCTTTTTGCCGTGTTAAGATCGCTGCTTAAATGAAACCACTTCGTCTGGCTGTCGGTGAGTGGAGCTTTGCCTCCCTTTACCATTTAGTTTATTCATACTCTATTCTCCATTCATTAAGTAGAGGTGTAGATCTGTTTATTCCTATATTCCTGGTCAAACTATTGCAGGGAACAAAGGAAAGACAAGTGTAAACAGAGCATAAATCTTTTGTGATTGTCAAATTTTGGCCAGAGTGCTGTCTTTTACAATTTAAGGACCTCGATCACCCATCAACGAGTGGATAAGGATGGAAACTTTATACTTCCTTGGTTTGTGCGTGGTGTGAAAAAAGGCTGTATCTCAATAGTAAAATCTCTTATTTATTTTATATATAACAGAATTTTTTTAAGAAAGGCCAATAAGTAAATTAGGGGTAACTTTTATGTTGCACATTAATCAAGGCTGAACAAATGAGGGGCAAATTAAAGGTTTTCTCTTATTTACAATTATATATATACGTACTAAACGCATATATTCTACTTCATGCATTTGTCTTGGAATTACATATAGTTTGCTGTGCTTTGATGCTATTTTTGTATATTTGTTTTATAAAATGCATAAATGCACTTGCTCAAATTTTGCTTCTCAAATCATTATTCTTAACTTAATACAAAGGTTTTGCCAAAAGTACCCCACAGTGTGGACTGGTCATGCTTTTTAACCATTGTAATTCACATTGGAGCAATAATGGATTCAAATGTATGAAATATAGGAAAGATGAAAACACAGCTAACTCACGATCGGAGTCGTCGTATGTCATGATTATGATCATCCCTCCAGGGCTTATATCGAGTGTAGACAGCATCCATTGCAGGCACTTTCTGGGGTGGAAAACTAAGAAGCTGAGAGCGGATTGGCCCAGATTCTCTGTCGACATCGGAGAGCTGTTCAAGAGGCTGCATGGTGTGAGTAGGCCAAACACAGCGGCTGACCTGGACGTGTTCTCTGATCTCAGAGGATCTTCCACTGGACAGAATGGAGGATCTGCATTATCAGGGACCAACCAAGCCTCCTCCAGCGGCGGAAGGTACCTCTCTCCCTGTCACTACTGTGATCATCACCAGCTTCCTAGCTGATCTCTGCAAGAGCCTCTCAGCTGACATATCCCAAATGCGGGAGGACATCAGGGGCTTTACAACATGCCTAACTACGGTGGAACACACCACTGAGGTACAAGCTACACAAATCTCAGAACTGCCGAAGGAGGTGAGGGATCTTACTTCTGCCCAGCTCACTTTTGACATCCAACTGGTGGCCATAGAGGATAGAGGTGGAAACACCTGAAGGTCAGAGGTATCTCAGACGGTATTACTATGGCAGAGATGCCACATTTTAAACAACGGCTGTTTATGGCCCTGTTACCGTCAAAATCAGCATGGGCATTCAACTAGATGGCATGTTTCACCTGCCTACACCTCAATCCAACCAGCCCAAGACCTCCTGTCAAATTTAAAAATGGGCAAATCAGGGGAGCCATCGTAAATGCCACCAGAGGGAAGAACCCATATAAATTCAAGGAGAAGGAACTCACCTTCTACGCAGACCTCTCTCTTAACCTTGCAGTGGAAATAATCGCTCATACCTGTAACTACCTCGCTTTCGTAACATGGTCTGAAATACCGTTGGGGTGCTTCCCGCACACTCATATTCCAGAACAACGGCGCAGAACAGGGTGTATCCTCCCTAGGCCTCAGCCCCGTTTCCCGATCTGCTACTGTTACTTGGGATCTAGACAACATCACTTCATTTATTCCAACACTCAGTGGAGCAGTCATCTGCCTTAGACAATTTTTATGTTGGGACTTGTTCCATTTTTGTTCTTCTTTTGTTTACACAGAGTGATACAAGTTCCCTGTTACTTCCTCCTCTACTCTTTCTCAAAGCCACCACTGAAGGGTCCGTTTAAGCCAACGATTCGTTTCACCAAACTCAATTAGCTCCTTAAATTTTAACACCTACCCCCCACCCCCCCCCAGCTCTAATGGGTTTAGCATGTACTTATAACTCCACAAGGAGCTGTATTACATTATTATCCTAAACTACTTCATTACATAGCCTGCTCTTTCTATTAGTTATAAGCTTGCTTATACTAAAAGTCACACTCCTTTCCATATATCTGTTGTTATAAAGGACCCACACACTACTACTCTACTATAGGTTGAGCTCAATATTTGTTTTCCTCCTATTTTACATAAAAAGTGCACAATTTCAGACACACTAAGCTAATCTTCTATCTGAGCATTGATTTTGCTGTGATGTCTTTCTGCAGTTACATCCTCCAAAAAAAAGTATGGTTAAGATGTTTTGGTAAAACTAGATCTAAAACTGTTGTATCGTACAACAACAAAAAAACAAAAAAAAAAACAAATACAGAGGATGGTTGGAGATTTCCTAAATTATAATATAACAACGGCTTTGCATTGCTAAAGCTATAATTACAATGTGATGTCCAGAAATTAATATGTGTAATATAGCACACCTATAAATTAAGAAAGATTATTATGCTCGAGTTCGAGTGACATAACATGCACTCTATTAACTTCCATTAAGAATGAACTGCAAAATCAAAAATTAAATGCACATTAAATTGGATAAAAAAAAAATCTTAATCTGAATGTTCATCTGTACAAATAGAGGTCACACGAATCCTGAGGCTTGGTAATTCATATTAATACATGCATATCCTTGATGCATTAGTAATTTTTAAAATTGATCCCAATGACTTGTTCTTTTCCCCATAGTGTATCAGGTCAGCTTTGCAAGTTTGGGTTAATTAATACCTAAGGTTAGTTACAGAGGAGACACTGCAATATGTGCCTGAGTCCTATTTCTCACGCTAGTACTGACAATGCAGAACAGTGAACTTAGTCAGTATCTACCTGTCCTTGGTGAACATGAAAACATACAGTTACACACCGTCTGCACATAGTTGGTATTCTGCTCCCACCAGGCCTATTGGGATGGACTAATATTTTTTTATTTTGCATCTTATGTAACGTTCCTTATACTATTTGTAAATTGAAGGGCAGTATTAACTGTACAGACAGTATAGCATTTGGCAAGATAATCAATCAAATTGTATAACAAGTGAAGATAATTAAGAAGAAGATTACCTTGCATGAATAAAAATGAGAACTAAATGAATTCCTTTGTTAGAGTTCTCTCATCTAAAAATATATAGTATGTTCATTTCTCATATACTTAAATCCTGCACTGCTTTAAACACAGGACGAGGTTTGAGGCACTCTCAAGGTGCTCACACAGAATAGTGGGGGTAAATTAATTTTATTGTATATTCTGGATTCATCATTTCACTCTGGCATACAATGAAAAAACATAAGATATTAGCTTTATTTTTTGTTAACTGTTGGTGGTTAATAGAAAATGATGGTTAATAGAAAAATACAAGCACCATAACCACTATGGTGCAATTTAACCCCTTAAGGACACATGACATGTGTGACATGTCATGATTCCCTTTTATTCCAGAAGTTTGGTCCTTAAGGGCTTAAGTAATCAAACTATTTGATAACGGTTTGACTTCTTGCCTGGGGTCCGCTTGGCACTGCCCCCTGCCTCAGATACTGCTGGAAGCTACGTCCAGTGATGCAGGGCTTAGCTCATTTGCTGAAAGGGATCAGCTGATGCTCTCTGCCAATGAACTGGCTCTGCTCTGCAGGGTTTGGCTCCTAGCAGGAACTTCCGGCTCTCACTGGCAGAGAACTGGGAGCAGAGCCCAGGTCAAAATGTTAACAAACAGTATAACACCGGGGGGATTAAACGTAGATTTTGAAATTAATACTTATATTTAACTATAATTATTTATTAAATCTATTGGAGATTATTTTAGGTTGTTTTATATTAATAAGATATGTTTTAATTCTAATTTTAGTAATACTGATTAATATTTTATAAATATTGATTATAATAAGTGTATTTTAAGTATGATGCATTCTCCCGATATACCTTTAAATGTGAATAAGAAGATTTTTCTATTTTGATCTTTTATTTCCCTTTTAAATTTATTCCCTCTTCTTTTGCCTCTCTTTTACCTTTTTTAATCCTTTTTTTGAGAAAGAGAGAGTTTAATTGTTGCTAATATTCTACGTATTGCAATAAGAATATCTGACTATAATATTTGTTTTAATGTTATTGACAATATGTATGAAGTATGTTGCCAATAGGACTCTGATTATTGCAACATGAAAGACTGTTTAAGTGAATGGACTAGTTCGCTGTTCCTTTTCTTCAATGAACATGGAAGTAAATTGAGATCGTTAAGGATGCTAGGATGCCCAATAAAGTTGCAACAACAACAAAAAAAAAAGGGGGGGGGAGGAGCTTATTTCCGAAAAAAGGCGCGAAAATTTGCCTATTTAAAAATGGAACTGACTGAATGGACTCACACTTTGATAAAGGCTTTGGCTGAAACGCGTTAGTGTGCAGAGGTGGAATTGCTGAATTTTAATTTTTACTGCTGCTGTCTTTTTTTGCTGCTATACCGAATAAAGGTTTTCATTAAAGATCCTGCATCCTGGATTTTGTAAAGCAAGAAGGAGCAAGCAATTAAGCAGTTGGATTACAACGACCACCTCACTAATCCATTCAATGTTCCTAGTCTGAGCCAGCTTCCATATTAAGTGGCTCATGAATATGTGAGTTTATTCAAGTATTTACTCATTCATATATTATTTGTACGTTATTACCCTATGCCTGTTTTTCCCATTGTGTTTTTACAGGTTTTATATTGAATATAAGGGTAATTATTGTTTCTCTGTGCTCTCAACATTTTTTACTGTTTTAACCATTTATTTATGTGAGGTGGAGTGACCCACATTGCTGGTGATTGTAGCACTTTGTCTTATATTGTTTTTTTCACCATATATACACTTATTAAACAGTATAACAACTTACATTGGGTGCAGGCACCATTGCTCTCCTGGCACCATTGCTCTCCTGGCACCATTGCTCTCCTGGCACCATATCCTCTACAGTGCACTGCAGTGGGTATGGTGTTTGGAGTCCCTTTAACTTTAATAAACTGCATTTTACATTAGACTCTACAAACGTAGAGGTTAGCTAAGCACTGTGGGGCATTTAATTCATGAATATATGGTTAGACATTACGGCCAAGGGGAAGGTTTTTAAATGTGTCCTCTGAATGGAAAGCAGTGGTACCTGGAAATCTTGAACTGTTTGGGTCCCCTGATTCACTAGGTCAGGCATAGGCAACCTTCGGCACTCTACATGTTATTCACTAGAATTATCAGGAATTTCAAATTTACAACTAAAGTAGCCAAACATGAACATTTTTTAAGTAAGCTATTTCCAGTTTGGCTATTTTGACATTAAATTTGAAATCCACTTTGATTTCCCAACAATTCTCACATTTGTGAATTACCCTGTCCGACACAGGATTACGAACCCTCTGACACACTTTTGTGCAATCGCACACAGACACTTTATTGGTGTCTTCTTCAAAAAAGAAAATATTGCAAACTGTCACTGCTAATACATTAAAATACACATTCCCTGGAATTCCTTCAGTGGAAAAACAAAAAAGCCAAATTTACCTCTCTACAATCTCTTGCCCATTCCAACAAGAGGTATCATTTTCAGCGATATCACTATGACGACACACGAGGCCAGGCAGACTGCCATAAAAATTGCTGTAGGTTTTCAACTTTGTAATAAATTCTCTATAATAAAAAAAAGAGAAAGTTATTAAAATGACAATGAAGACAGACTTTCTTATACGGTTGCAAAAGGATAAATCTGCAAGCCATTAGACATTTTACAACCAAATGAAAAGGCTGACTTATGACCTGAATTTTTAATTTAGCAATCTAAAGACATGCTAAAGAGAACAACATGGGGCCAGGCTTTCTCTAGTGTCAGAATAGAGGGTATGTTGTTGTAGTGGATAAATCTAGATCCATTGCTTTGCAATCAGAGGTTCTGAATTTTACCAAAATACTATAACATTCTGCAGTGGTGCTCATACCACTCTGTACAATGTACACTTGTTAGCACATACCTAAAATGTAGAGAACATGTCAAAGTGATCAAGAAATAACAAAGATATGTTTTATGAATACACTAGATTAAAAATTATATCACAGCTAAGTACACTTAACAATATGTATAGGGAAAGTTTAAAATGTCTTAAATATAAATCAAGCCCTGGTCTATATCAAAAACATAGGGAAAAAATCAACTGTCTCTCGAATTTAATCTCAGACAGTTTTATAAATCAATACAATGTTTATCAATTTAACATAAGTGAATAGTTTAATTATTGTGGACTTAGTAACTCTAAAAATTCCATCTAACATTCTATGCAGCGCCTTTCTGATGTGTGCAAAAAATGAAAGATAAGCATTAAGATCAAGAAAAAGGGTATTTAATTTATATACGCACGCACACTTTGTTTCTATATATTTATGTAGCTGATATATTGTGTAATAGCTTACCGTCTCTTGCCAGAGAGAGTCTCTTCATGCTCCGTGTGATAGTTGAATAATTTTTTATTAACATTGAAGTCTCTCAGATTGTGCGCTGACCTTGATACTCTTTGCTTAGAAGGGTTGCATATTTTATTTATCTGAAAAATAAAGTTTCCTGCGTTAGTCTTTCTCGCTGAAAACATAAATTACTGAAGATATGCATCAGTGGCTTCATTTCTTACATTATGCTCCATTCTCAAGGTAAACCGTTTTCCAGATTCTCCATTACAGAACAAATCTGAGGCCATGAAGACAATGAACTACTTATTGAGACAAAATATTTTTAAGAAAGAAGAAAACCGTAATAAAACACTGGAAGAGGGTCTCCGAAGCTGTAAAATTACCTTTATGCTTTGCTATAATAGATGGAAAAAATACATTCTCATTGACACTGGCCACATACAATATGGGAGGATATTAGCCAACCTTGAATAAAATAATAAGACTAACAGCTATTGCATGTAGCCTGTAGCCATGTGGATAGTTGTATCACAGGGTCGCAGAGAATAGTATTTTGGCTAGTATTGCTTTTTGTAGCACTTAGCTTCTTGGTGTACCTTGGTATAATGCGCCGGTATTGGGTGGTGCGTAATAATTCTTGTCAAAATAATAGCATTGTATGTCGGCATGTGCAAGATATTGAGGGGTTTTAAAACCTGCCACTCAATGAGTTCATTTGTGTTTTGCTGGCAGATATTTTACCTGCTATTTAAAATGATCATATATATTTTAATAGTAAGGGTTAGGTTTTGCTAAATGCATATATACATGACTTTAGAATGTCATTTTTAGTTTGTTTATTGTTACATGTTATAATGTAACAATGTATGTTATAATTTATGTTGCTACATTTCTGATTTATTATTATCAATGTACACCACAATGCTGAATAAATAAATACATAAATGATAGTGATAATAAACGCAAAGGTTATCTGAAGAAAGTTAAACAACTTTGACCACAAGATGGCACTGCTGTCCTTGGGCTGTGGGATGGACCATTACCTGAGTTCATTGGAATTTGGGATTGTGTGCAGGTATATGTTCCTTTGTGTATACATCGAAAATTAATGCCAAAGGCATTGGTGTCATTCAGAGTATTGGGAGCTTGAGTGCATGACTGATTTCTGTGTTTTTATATTACACAGCTGCCCAACTCATACCAACTGTCTTATCAGAGATTTTGTCTTTTAGGTGAAAATAGCAAGGTGATCTGTTAGCATATGGCTCAGGAGATTTGTCTTGGCAGGTAAGCTTACACTTCAAAGTTATCACAATAGTACGAAAAGCTTCCACTACTAATATGGAGGGATTTGGTATAATGTGCTGAACTTTTTTTGTTTTTTTTGTTTATACATATGAAGAAAACATGATGTACTATTAAAGAAGAGGAACCATAAACGTTTGCATTAGCTATGTGTGTGCATAATAGGGTTTATTCACTAAACTATAAATTGTAGCGCACTGAAATCCAAACGGCACAATTTAAGCTAAAATACAAAGCTGATCTGGAAAAAAAAATCCCCAAAACAGCTACAGTCACAACTTTGTTATGTTAGCCTAAATTAGGCCATTTGGATTTTAATTTGCTTTAATTTCTTGTTTAGTAGAATTTAGCAGATGTAGGCAACCTTTGGCACTCCAGATATTGTGGACTACATCTCCCCTGATGCTTTGCCAACATTGTCGCTACAAGAGCATTATGGGAGATAGTCAACTAGTAATGATGGTTGCCTCCTCCAATCTAGAGCAATGTTTTAAAATCCTTTTACATAGCTTAAAATCACTGGGAAAACTAGGAAAGAAAATGCTGGTACTTTTTGTTTCTGAAAAGTACACAGTATATAGGTTTCTTTCATATGTATATTCAACGATCCACAAATCACATAATATTTTTAGCATACCCGTTATAAAGTTAAAATAAAGTAACATTTTTACTTCTTCATAATTTCCCTATAGGCATCATCTTAGTGTCGATCCTATCCAATGTCTCACTGAGCAACAAGTTAATTTTTCTGAAATGCAAAAAAAAAATTCTCTATTCTACAGATCTCTCCAGTCACTTCATTGGAATATGACAAACTGCCTAGATTGTAACCTGATGAAACTGCAACATTCATCTTGTGAAGATTCTTTGGGGACTCACAGATTAATCTATCAGTCTTCAAATCTTATGCCTAGGAATCTAAATGCCTTGGATGCATGCAGAGTAACAGTATGTAATGCTATTAGCTTGGTATCAAGTGACAGAAGCTCCGTCATTACCACATTATATTACTGGCCGCTGACTCCTCTTTAATTTGGTTCCTATACCATAATCACGTAGTTTGTGATCACAGGAATGCAGTGATAGGGGGATTGGACTATGCAACAGGGAACGATTGAAGTTCCTTCCAATTAGATCTGCTCTTTGAAAATCACACCGAGAGAAATAAAAGGAATATGAAATGGTAAGTTAGACTCAAGAGAAAATAATAAACCTCACTTTGGGCTGTGATATGAACAGAAATGAAGTTTATAAAAAAGAAGTTATGGCTTCCGTTCATTTAGAATATACAGACCATGGAAAGGTTAGTAAAGAGCCTCCGGTTCTTGGCTTCAGCCTCACACCAGTCAGTGCAGATTAAATAGGGCAGGGTAGAGATGTCTGTGGGCATGGTACTGTAAGACAATGTGTTTTAGCATGAGATGCATTCTCTGTGTCTTTGGGCCTGCATTACCATACAGCACGGGTGCCCAAAAGGTAAATCCCCAGACGTTTTAGAACTACAGCTTCCATGATGCTTTTGTCATTCCAAATGCATTCTAAAACCATGCAAAGCATCAGAAGGAGCTGTAGTTCAACAACACCTGTGGATCTACCTTTTGGGATCCCCCAGTTTACGGGGAAATTGACCAGTGTTCCACAGTATCAGAGGCTGGGCAGGCTGCCATGCTATGATTGACATGATTGGTGTTGCCAAAAGTGATGTGTGTGACAATGTGTGGGTAGCTGTGAGTGATGTGTATTGCTGTATGTGGGTAGCTGTGAGTGATGTGTAGGGCTGTGTGTAAGCAGCTGTCAGGGCTGGCACAGGTGATAAAATAGAGCTAAGTATTTTATGACACAGTATCCCACTTTTATATTTTACAATTGCAAGTGTTGCAAGTGTTCCTTTGGGATATCAATAATATAAATCAGAGTTCACTAAACCACAGACACAAATTGTGCACATTCATACAAATACACTTCTAAATATATATTCCTATGTATGGATGCAGGCATACTCACAGATACACATTTATAGATACACATTCAGTCATACATGCAGACACATTCACATATGGACAGGTGTTAAAAATGTCAGGTCCTGGGTTACACCTTTTTTTTAATGTATTTATTTATTTTTCTTCATATTGAGAAATGTCTTCCCTCCCCAAGGAGACATTACCCTTTGGATTTTGTTATATGCTATACATTGCATGCTCCATTTGAGTTGGACAATCTACATATATAAATGTGAGTTCTGTGCAAAAAAACAACAACAAACCAAAACATTATTTTGTATTTACTGACAAGGCCAAAAGCTGTCAGCCCTCTCCTTCTGTCTGTCTGTCTCTCTATCTATTTATCTATCTACAATATGCCTTAATCTTTACACACTTTACACAGAGCATACAGAGGACTTTACAAAGAGCATACAGAGGACTTTACACAGAGCATACAGAGGACATTACACAGAGCATACAGAGGACATTACACAGAGCATACAGAGGACATTACACAGAGCATTCAGAAGACTTTACACAGAGCATTCAGAGGACATTACACAGAGCATACAGAGGACTTTACACAGAGCATACAGAGGACATTACACAGAGCATACAGAGGACTTTACACAGAGCATACAGAGGACTTTACACAGAGCATTCAGAGGACATTACACAGAGCATACAGAGGACATTACACAGAGCATTCAGAGGACATTACACAGCATACAGAGGACTTTACACAGAGCATTCAGAGGACTTTACACAGAGCATACAGAGGACATTACACAGAGCATTCAGAAGACTTTACACAGAGCATACAGAGGACATTACACAGAGCATACAGAGGACTTTACACAGAGCATACAGAGGACATTACACAGAGCATACAGAGGACTTTACACAGAGCATACAGAGGACTTTACACAGAGCATACAGAGGACATTACACAGAGCACATAGAGGACTTTACACAGAGCATACAGAGGACATTACACAGAGCATACAGAGGACTTTACACAGAGCATACAAAGGACATTACACAGAGCATACAGAGGACTTTACACAGAGCATACAGAGGACATTTACACAGAGCATACAGAGGACTTTACACAGAGCATACAGAGGACATTACACAGAGTGACAGAGCATTCAGAGGTTAACACATTTCAAGTATTCTCTTTATTTGTACTTTCTCACAAGTCCTTTGCCAATTTGAACTATTAGATTATTAAGCAGGATTGTAAGGTTACCGTGTATTGTGATTCATTTTTTCACACAGCCCAAAAGATAAGGAATTCTCTGTAATAACTTGGCCTGGACAAAGCCCAAAATGTCTCCCTCCTAGAGGCTACTTTAATCCAGATCTGGTAAACTATCATAATAAGGATTTTGGAGTATATATATATATATATGTTATTTATTTTTTTAACTGGGCAAAGACACTGGTAATAAGGCGATGTTCATTTCACTTGAAGATTATGGAAACTTTTCAGACACGTGAATTTTTAAGTAATAAGAGTTCAATTTATGGCTCCACTGAAAAACTTACTGTTGTAAAGGTATATTTTTAGATTCATAATGTGAGATGATTACAGGTAACATAGGAAGATAATGAACTACAATTTTCAGGAGAGCACATTACAGAGAAGCCAAACACTTTGATTAGATAGCAACCAACCAATTAACAGACTAAGAAAAATACAATTAAAACCCATCTTTTAACTACCTGGTGTCAATAGTGAGAACCAATGAGCTTAAGAATGTATTTAAACCACATTAAATGAGTTATACATTAGCTTGAGCATATAAAATACTTCATTATTGATTTAAATGCTTTGGCTAATTACATACTTAACCAATCACTAAGTCATGAAGTCACCTAAAAGATATATTTCAGCTGCCACCATTAAGCCAGCTCAGGAGAGAGTGTCACGGTTCTCATCGTGCCATACAGATGGCCAGACGTGGCCGCTCCATAAGTGCCCAACAGGGGATTTTAATCTGGGTCCTTTGCTGTCCCGGGCCTGCTATGTGGCTTTGAGCCACAGCAGTTCCGATTCTTTTGAGCTGTTCTAGCCCTATTATTCCTGGCTATGTCTGCAGCAATGGGGGTTGGACTTATTCTATGGTCATTGATGTGCTTCACCTGAGACTGATCATTCATCTACTGGGTATATAAACTGCCCCCTCTTTAGAACATTATCAAGTCTTTGATCCTAGTGTATGTGTTCAATTCCTTTTTTCTAGTCTCCTGAACTTTTATTCCATATTGACCCAGGTACACTTTGTTTATCCTGACCTCGGGCACCCTTTGACTTCACCTATCCCTTGACTATCCTGCTGTTTGTGACCTTGTCGGTACTGCTTTGGAACACCTTTCCTGCACAGCCCCCGTGCACAGATTCACAGTCCAGGTGGCTTCTTACCTGGTCACTTTGGACTTTGTCTATCTGCAAGGGTGAGCAAACATATCTGTGCTACAGACTCCCACCTCAGGTAAGACCCTGACAAAGTTAGGAGTCCCCACCTTGGTGTCCTCTGAGATTATAGTACACTGTGGCAATCCACTCATTTTCCCCCATACATTTTTAGAACTAATTGCACAGATGAAGCCACCAGATCTGTCCTTGATCTGCTGATAGATAAATTCATATGGAGAGTGTTGGCACTATATAACTGCTAATAATAATAATAATAAAGGTATTTACACAATAAACCCTTTGCCAAAAATTTCCCCTCTTTGCCACTACCATTTATGTGCTTATCAATGCTTGTTCCTCTCCTGCCAACAGGCGCAGATCTTGGACAAGGGCACAAGAGTAAGTTCTCCCCCTCTGAGGGGCTTGATCAGCTAAGTACCTATGATTTTGCTTGGAGTGGGTTTTATTTTTCTAAATAAAGCTTTATTGCCAGCAAACTGTCAATAGACTCCAGGAGTATGTATGGTATATGGTATATGGTATGTTTCCATAGATCTCTTAACAGATTTTAGATTGAATGAAAATTTGACTGTGTCCCTGAGGTTATTCCATAATTGCGGAGCTCTGTAGGAAAAGGAGGATCGAGCCACTTTGTTTTTGTATTGCGGTATGCTAAATATCGTGCCAGTACTGGATCGGAGGTTATAGGAGGTAGGAACAGCTGGGGAGAGCATTCTACTCAGGTAGGGTGGGAGCTTCCCAGACATGCTCTTATGCACAAGGCTGGAAAGTTGAAGAGTGTTTCGGGATTCCAGCGACAGCCAGTTTAGCTCTTTTAGCATGTCACAGTGGTGGGTAAAGTAATTACATTCAAGTACAAAGCGGCAGAACAAATTATATAACGTATTAAGGTGGGTTTGCGGTGCGGGTGCATACACTACTTCCCTATATTCATTGACGTCAATGGTCTGATCTCAATTATGTGTCTGTTAGTCCACCCATTGTACAGCGCTACGGAATTTGTTGGCGCTATATAAATAATAAAATAATAATAATAATTGACCGGCATTAGCATTTGTTGCACTATCTGTTTCCTTACTTTAGGGCTTAGGCAAGATTTGTTTCTGTACAGGGCAACTAGTTTTGGGTAAAGTTTTGAAGAGATTTTTTCAATGTGAAGGCCAAGGGATAGATTGAGGTCTAGCAACAAACCTAGATATTTAAAAGAGCAGACTGCTGTCAGTGTGCTATTTGTATTTGTTCTGATACACAATTGTTGATTTTGTAGTTTACGTATTTTAGGTACAGTTCCAAAGATCATTGTAACAGTTTTGTCAGTATTTAGGAAGAGTTTAGTAGCGTAGATTACAGTGTTGTCTGCATACAGTTGAGGATTTGCAGACGTTAGGCAGATCATTTATAAATAATGTGAATAGCAGGGGGCCAAGTATGGAGTCTTGGGGAAAAAACACACATGAATGGAAGAGGGAGGGAAGCGCTTTCAGAAATGGCCACATATTGCAATTGTCTGAAACATACGGTCGAAACCAGGTTAGCGGACGATCACCAATGCCTGAGTTTTTAAGTTTTTGCAAAAAAATGCCATGATCTACTGTGTCAAAGGCTATGGCAAAATCAAGGAAAATAGCCCCAGTTAAGTCTCCTTGTTCCATGCCAATTTTAATGTCATTGCAAACTTTTAAGAGGGCAGTCGAAGTTGATTGGTCTGGACGAAATCCTGATTAATCAGGGGTCAGATAACTTGATTGTTGATAATATTCACATAGTTGCGTGTGGACACATTTTCCCAAGATTTTTGACAATACAGGGAGCATTGATATCGCGATAGTTAGATACCAAAGTATTGTCACCACTTTTATGCATAGGTACAACTTTTGCAGTCTTCCAAAGTTGGGGTGTGTATCCTGACACCAGGGATTCATTGATAAGGGTAGTAACAGGTTTAGCAATTGCTGGCGCACTGAGATTCAGCAACATTGCTGGGATTTGATCTGATCCACACTGGTTTTTCATTTTTAAATTATCAAGATGTTTAACGAAAGTAACAGGCACAGGTCTAAAATGTAATTTCTCTATATAATTATTTTGAAGATTTTGTAGGGACTGATCTTTATTTGGCGTTATGTTATATACCTACCCCCTGCACAGAGATGGACACCAGTGGAGGAGAGATAAATGCATAGAGGAGGATGGAGGGATGTACAAAGGGATAGTAGACAGAGGAAGATAAACACAACACCCAAACACCACCTTCACACACACACACACTCTAACTGTCCACACAAAAACAACACTGCATTTATACCCCATCAGTCTACACAAATACACACCTGTATTCACACATAGGTATGACTCACATATTCCCACCTTACCGCATTCACACATACATATCCCTACATTACAAGGACATGCATCACTTTGAAACAACGGTCTCATTCAAAATCTTCAACTCGGAATGATACGGCTGCCTTACTCTGCAGGCTGGAAAAAAACTGGAAAATATGATTCTTTCTTATGTTTTCCACATCCATTCAGGAGTGTCTAATCAATCAGTGTCCTATCCCTAGGAATGCTGGGAAAAAAGTACATTGGGCATGTCTGTCAGGTTTACATATGTGCAGTTGGTAGATCTCTTCACCTCGCAACATCCTGACAGGGGTAGAAGAGAGAAAGTCTGATCAATGTGATTCATGCACAGCAGGATCCAGTGCTGGGTTTCTCTCTCCTGCTGCTGCACAAAGATGCCCTGTTTCTGTCAACAGTCTGAAACTGAGATGGATGGGTAAGGAGGTTGGGGAGGCTGAAGAAACTCCTCTACCTAAAAGGTGTGCCCAACAATGCAATCCGACCAAGTTTATACTATGTTTATAAATGTTCATTACCTATTTTTTCTAATTTTGCTTTTGCTTTATTTTGGATTGTATATTTGTTTAAAAATGTGTTTAAAAATGTTTGCTTGCTGGTTTAGTCAAAATCCCCCTGTAACACTCCACCTAAATCCATTCACACTGTGATTAATCTGCCCTCCTAGGAATTGGATTGTTGATTTGCCCTTGCCCGACAAGGGCTCACTAAACAATAACAGACATCTGGAAATAAAAACATATCTATTATTATTATTGCGATTTATATAGCGCCAACAGATTCCGTAGCGTTTTACAATATTGTTAGGACAGTTACAAGAAAACTTACAGAAATGACAGGTTGAAGAGGGAGCTGCTCAAACGAGCTTACAGTCTATATCTATCTCCCTTCTCCCCTACTAACCAAGTTAAATCAGTCACTTCTGAACAGGTTGGGAATCAAATTAGACCACTGTGATGTAGGTGCATGAGGTGGCAGTGGGGTTATCATAAATCCATTGAGGTAACATGGATTGCCTTGCTGTTGCTACATAATTAATTAGGGAGTTCATTAAAAGAAGCGGTCAGAATATAATTTCAAACCAAAATGGTAATCTGGGCATTAGTCACTAGAGGGGGCTGTAGTACATAAAATCTTAAAATAGGGTTGCAATTGCCAAACTTTTTTTAAAGTGTCACATTTATTAACACAATATATAAAGTTTATATTGTTTCAGATTAAAATATGTGAAGTCATGTATTTCACCTGTCACCTGTGTAGTATCAAGCACAGTCCCTTTGTTTGAAAATACAAAAAGTGCTTCACACGTACATGACACCTAACGTATTAAGTGGACAAAGAGGGACAATTTAATTTTCTGAGTGTGGGTGGGGGTGGGGCATTAAAACGAAAACAATGTATCTCATTTCTACAGACTGATTTCTAAACACATTTATTATAGTTAGATAACTATTACTGGGAGTATTATTGCTGTGGAGCTCTGTTACACTCAGACACAGCAACAATATGGACCTTCTAGAAAAGTGGGACATTAGGATAAAAAAGAGGGGGAGAGGGATTCAAGCACAAAATAGGCACTGTCCCTCCTAAATAGGGACACTTATGCACATAGGATCTTCCACAAATCTTCTTTTACGTATACAGATACTTTATACATGTATCCAATGCAGCAAGAGAGATTACATTAAGGAAAATAATTTTCCTAATTCCCTCACCTTTTCTGCACGGTGCTTGAAAAAGCAGGTGGGGAGCAGCATCCGTTGAACCCAGATAAGAATTTAAAACCCACAGAGAATGGTTTGACAACTTACAGTGTGGGGATGCCAGGGCACGCCTGACCATAACAACTACAGCACAATAAAGTGGTAATGGTGCTTGGAACGTGCCTTTAAGTGTTTATGGGTTTGAGGATGAATTTAAATTCACTCTGAATTCCTGACGGTTCACAAATAAATGAATCTCTCAGAGAATGATGAATTTATCATAAATCCTGCAAACAAGGAGCATGCAACAGCAGTACTGTATAAGGTGGATCACATCAATTACATTCAACTTCAGTTGGGAAACACACGTACCTACCTAATACATTGTGCCTAATTCTCCCATTTAACCAAGACAGATTATATATAAATGCATTGTGCAGTCCATGCAGACAGCAGTACACATTTCACATACAAGTCCCCTTTTAGAGGAGACATTTGGTCACTATAATAAATAGCCTCGATCATTAAAGTAAAAACCATAAAAGACATGCCATATATAAATTAAACTAGGAAAAGCAGCACTCACAATTTTATAGCTGTGTCCAGCCAGCCCTAAGTGAAGTGGTTCGTGCTGTACAGTTGGTTATCTACAACAATATAATTTATTTTGCTCATAATGAGACACAATAACAAATCATCGGAAGCCTCGCCACAGTAAATCTGATACAGCATATGATGGGTCGAATCATCTGCAGCCACAATGATAACCAGGAATGAAAGCTTATCATTTCCCAAAATCGATCGCAGATAAGACTTCATGAGATATAGCTTGTAGAGTCTCTGACTGCTGAATGAGATTGAGGTGACAGTAGTTTTAGACTATAATGTGTGCGTGCTTTATTATAGCTGTAACAGCTTCTTACTCCAGCAGACAGGCAAAGCTATTCAATAACGTGAATATTGTTGGGAATATCAAAGCGTATTCCAAATGTAAAGCTAAAATAGTCAAACTGAGAGCAGAACTGACTTGGATAATTTTCAGTTTGGTTTATTTTGGTCTTAATTTGGAAATTACGTTTGAATTCACAACAGCTCTCCCTTTAGTGAATAACCCTATAAAGTGTGAATTCAAACCCGAAGTAGTTGAACTGAAAACGTAGCTGACTTGATAATCAGTCTGGCCATTACAGCAACTTTGATCTAAAATGTAAAATTTACTTTGAATTCCAGACGGCTCACACTATACTGAATAACCCTAAAGGTAGACGGTATTTTCTATAAAATTAAGTAACCTGTTGCAACAGACGCTCCCTCTAGAAAATGTATTTGCAGATTTGTGAATGTTATTCTGTTTCTCTAACTTCCCCTCCATTGCAGAGTTCTATTTTATTGTGGTAAGTGGATGTCTGTATGATTCCCTGTGTGAATGCGTGTTCAATATTATATTGCGTGTCACTATAAGTTAAATGTAATGTTGGTAAAGGCTGGTCCTGAGTGGAAATAAAGAATTGGGAAGTAGTTCCATGTGGAACTGTGTGTCATGCCTTGTCCTTTCAGGATTTCCAGTAGGAGAGTTTTAAGACCTGCTTTCTAACTGCACTTTTCACTGGTACTAGTGACCTTTAAAGGGACACTGTAGTCACCACAACAACTACAGCTTAATGTAGTTGTTCTATTGAGTATAATCATTGCCTTTAAGCATTTCCATGCAAATACTGCCTTTTCAGAAAAAAAAGCAGTGTTTACATTGAGCCTAGGGACACCTCCAAGTGGCCACTCCTCAGATGGAGATGCTTCAATGCCGGCGGACCCTCGCAGCACTGGAAATAAGGTAAGTTTTAATTCTTTTTAAGGGGGTCTGGGGTGGGCAAGTCACCTAAATGGTGGGTTTAACACTATTGGGTAAGGAATACATGTTTGTGTCCCTAACCCAATAGTGTGCCTTTGTAAAAGCAGTAAAAAAAAATTTGACAATGCAGGCAGAGGAAGAGGGAAGGGGGCTTGCTACCTGTCTGGAGGAAGGAGGACAGGCAGACGATTAGGTACCTGTCTGGATGCCACCTATGCTAGCAGAGGAGAAGGGACAAATGGTGTAGCGTGACAAGCTGGGGACCATTCTATCCTGTTCATTATGTCCCCACTGTTTTAATTGAACACTGCCCCACGGCCAATGCCGTATATATACAGCTTGATAATCATGCATCATGTCAATAGAATGCAATTTAATAAAACGTTATTTGTAGTACAGTTTTCCTACAGAAAGCTTAGGGCATACCACCATACCAGTCTTTTTTTTTTTTTTTTTTTCCGTGAGAATGTCATTACAGAAGGATGATCCTAGGAGAGTTGTCATCTTAGACAACTTAGACATAATATTTCCATATACTGTTGATTGGAGTTGAATTGTATTTGGATTATACATATATAGAACATATACATATTCACTAGACATGCACATGTTCATATATTCTTATGCATGACAAAATGACAGGAATTTCAATTTAAAGCCCCCATTGACAGAATGACTGAATATAAGTGGTGTGAGTGACCTTTAGAGAAGCAATGCTCCTCCACTACCCAAATTGCCTTCACTTTGTCTATCGGGGGTATTCATTTAATAACTTTTGTGGGCCTAATGTCCCTCCCAGCCATTAGCCATGTACTGGAAGCTACTAATTTTACAATAACTAGGGCATGACCTAGTGTCCCCTCTACCCTCAGCCTTGCCCATTGATGGCGGATGCAGGGTCTATTAATTTTATTGTAACCAGGGGGGCTACTAGTGTGCCCCTACATATTGATAATGGCTAGGGGCTCGTAATTTTTGTTATAACCAGTCAGAACCTAATGTCCCCTGCCTCCAACCATGAGTGGTAGGTAATAGTTAATGATACAAGAGGTAGACATACCATTGTCCACCCCAACCGAAATTGTGCCATTGTCACCATTATGGTAGCTAAAGGTCCCAAAGCTCGTGACAACCTCAAACTCAAATATAAATACACTACCTAATCCCCTTACCCTAATAATAGTAAGGAGGTCCAGATGTCCTATTCCTTCTTAATTTTTTCTTTTCTTTTTTTTCTTCAGTCCCACAAAAGGCCAAAAAAGAAAGTCCTAATAATTCACTATGTGCCTAGTGAAAATAAAATAAAAAACCCTACCACGTCAAAAATAAATCCAAGTGAGCCCATCAATCGACTTGTAATGAGCTTCAAAGCACGAAAAGCTTTGTCTCGGGAGAAGTGAGACTTACCTGTCCGAGCACTCTGACTGCTTGACTTACAAGCATTCGGTATCGGATGCTAACAATCTTCTGCGAATAATGTCTAAATTTTAAACAGGATGGCTTCACCCAATTCAGTAAAGAGATTATAGTGAATAACTCAGCGAGGCAGAGGTGGAAATTCTAAGGCAGAGATAGAATCTCTACTTTTATTTACATTTTATGTCAATTCTCACCTTATCAGAAAAACCGACTGAAGAAACCATTTGTTTTCACAATCTTTGCTTAGCCTAAATGCGGGGATTAGCTGACCTGGCATGATAGGAGTTGTAATGCTTTCACAGATGACGCATACAAAGTCACATTACCCTTCTTTGTTCTGCTTACACACAGAACGTCTGAACAGGTATTATCTGCCTGTGACTCACGAAAGAGGTCTCTGAGTGCACAGGCTTTTAAACAGGGTTAGCCAGCCACACTCGATAGTTCTATAGGTATCATAAAAATGGTAATGTATGTTAATGCTGAGTTTGTGGTTAATGCTTTGTCTTCTTTAATTTCCCAAAGGCTTTTATTGCAGATTTAAACCCGCCATGCTGCTCTGATGATTACATTGCCTTAAACATACTGCTCAGTGTACTCTCGAGTGAATACTAATTAAGAGCACTAAATAAACATTTGGCTCCACCATTCTTATTGATTGCCTATTTAAACTCATTATCTGCATCCCTTATTCATGTATGTGCACTTTAGTGCATTATTTATAGCAATCCAGGGTCCCCATAAAGCGGGTCCCAGTCTCCATACTACTCTTGGTCAACTCTGTGTATGAGTCAATCACACGGTTCCCAAACTCAAACACTGTGGCACTTAAAGCCCTCATGCCAATACTGTGGGCAGGTGGGAACACTTGACCTACATAGAAGGGCCATCAAGTTAGAATTCTAACTTCATTCGATCCCTCAGCTTGTCCATTTAAGGTATACTGTGTCTCTTACGAGCCGTTACACTTTATAAACTACATTCTTCAGGACCAAACTGCCTGAAAATTAATGTTAGTCCATTAAAGACTAGTGATGTGTTACGTGTGACATAAAGTGAAGGAATCTGACCATTGATTCTTAAAGGGTTACACAGCCAGCACAGCATTAATAAAAGGATTTTGACCTCATAAAACCATTGTGCCCCCGAAATCGTCCATGTACGTATGGTGGTAGTGTGGTGATTGATGTAATTTTGCGTAATAGTATTGCGAGTACTGGTGGCAAATTATTACAAATGTTATTTAAAAAAAAAAAAAATTAGACTAAATGTATTAACAAAATTAGCCAGTCTCAACCCTAATGATATTTACTCAGTAATACTCTGAAATTAGATGAATTTAATTCCAGATGTTAAAATTCAGGACAAAAAGACAAATTGTAACTAAAGTAGTATTTGATATTAATAGTGAATTGCAAAATGAAGACATAGCCAACTTGGAGAATTCATTTTTACATTTTCTTCATTCATAATACAATTCATTCTACAAATGAGATTCAGTTCACACATGACTAGCGTTTGCACTGTTATCACTTTGATTATTTTGAGGAACTTTGTGGAAGTGAGAGTTAGCTCAGCATGTCCCTCTATATTTGGGATATAGGTGAAAAAAGGCAGGTTTTCATGCTCATTCAGATTATTTTCCTGTAATGTGTGACATTCCAAGTTTCTTCTATTAACAGGGTAACTATCTGCAGATATTTAACACCTCATGGTGTATGTTTTCTACAGGGATGATTTAAGCACCAAAGAAAGAAAAAACATACATCTGATATAGAGATGCTCAATCTTCTGCAATAATCAAGTTTTGAGATTGCCTAGATCCCATTTTAATTTTCCTTTTTGTTTTGCCACAACTTTCACCTGAATTACCTCTTCATTATATTTGTTGTTATCTTCTTTTGTTTCCATACAGTGATGGACTGACAGCCTTCTGGGCCCCCAAGCAACATTATATCCTGGGCCCTTTGAAGACCAAATATTAATTATTAAAAGGGACGTTATAGTCACCAGAACAACTACAGCTTAATGTAGTTGTTCTGGTGTCCACAGCTAATCCTTGCAGGCTTTTTAATGTAAACACTGTCTTTTCATATAAACATGCCTTTTGCCATCTGCATGAAGACTTAAACGCTTTATTATGTGTCTGCCTGGGGCTGTTTGCTGGTTCTTAGGAATTCTGGTTATACATTGAGTGGCAGTGATTCAATGCATCTTTATGAGGAGATGCTGATTAGTGAAGTGTGGGAAAGCACTGTATTGGCTTAGAAATTTGTTTGGAATCTAGAAGCCAGCTAGAAAACTTAGGAGCCAGTCATTTTCAATGAGCAAATGTTTTCAAATGTTATTCTTAAAGGGACACTATAGTGACCAGAACCACTACAGCTTGATGTAGTTGCTCTGGTGTCTATAGTTTGCCCCTGCAGGCTTTTCAGTGTAAACACTGCCTTTTCAGCAAAAAGACAGTGTTTACATTGCTGCTTAGTAACACCTCTAGTGGCAGTCACTCAGATGACCAGTAGAGAGTCCTGGGTCAGGAGTGCGCATGTGGCACTGAGCAATCACTCAGTGCCACAGAGGTATCTGCAGCCATTAGGAGCATCCGTGTTATAGGTGCACACTCACTGTTACAGAGCATCTCTACAAATAAACTCCCTGATTATTATTTTTTTTCCCATGATGCATGGCGATTGTAAAAAAAAAAGATCATCATGCATGCATAATGCAGCCAATCACAGCATTTCATCCACTTGCAGAAAAGAAAAACAACAAGCTACTGAGTAAATGAATGGCAGCACCTGTCAGCTTCCTCTGTATTGTGCTAGCGGATTTATTTTTTGCAAGTGAATAGGATGCCAGAACACGCTGCATTGTTTGTGTCCTTTCCATTTCAGTATGTAAATATTTGCTGAATGTGTGTGCATGTGATGGCATATGCATGAACATGCTCAATCACGCACATATGAGAATTCATCACAAACCAGCGACTGGCTGGGACTGCAGAAGAGGCAGTGTTATTTACTAAATTGGGATTCTTGCAATAGCACAAGGAGCTTAAAATATTGGGACGAACTAGCCAAATTGGAACACTGCTGTGAGTTGACATCACAAAGGAAGGGAGTTGTGTGGCAAGCTCTGCTGGATGTCCTTGGGGTTTATTTAATGGGTCACTTTTGGGTGGTGTTAGTGACTTATAGGGAGCTCTTACTATGAGACGATATATGCTCTCATTTTGTGACTAAATTCCTTGGACTTTTCCGTTTTTATTTTCTAACATTCACCTCTTTATCTCTTGTTCTTTACATCTTTTGTCTGTCAGTTGTCATATTTAACCTTTCCTTGTTTTGTCATGTAGCAGACTCCATTCCCTTATGTTCGGTTGTCTGTATTCCCTTGTTTGTCTCCCAAATTACTTTTGTGTGGTCCCTTGTTATGCCCCAGTGAATGCCGACCTCCCCTGGCTGTTAACCACAAATTAGCGACTTGACACCTTCACTTTCCCTGGGTGGCAGCCATTCATATAACCGAACCCACGTGGTCCAATGAATGGCGGCCATTTTGTCTCCCAAACACAGGCAGCGGTACCTGGTCATCGAATGCCTGGAACTGTTTTCGGCATCGTGTGTCCGCAAACCCGGGCAAAGATGGTACCGATGCCCGTCCCACTTCCCGACCAACTAGACAAACAGTGTTCGGGAGATAGGGTCTATCGAACAGGGGTAGCGTTTGTTGGTGTTCACACAGGAACTCCCGAAAGTCAACCGGCCAGCCTGCCCAATTCTCTGGAACTGTTTTGGGCTATCACCTCGTGGCCATTCGGTCAAAACTTTGTTCGAACGTAACTTTCGTTCAACCGAATAAATCTGAGTGCTTTTTGGATATGTTGTGCTCTCAGATCGGGGCTATTTTGGAATATGATTTTTCTGGGCTTCCTATATTCTTTTCATATATTTTTGGGGTATGTTAAAAATATATGTAAGTTTCTCCCAGAAACTGTGTGTCGACCAGTTGCTGGGGAGGACGTGGGCTATTTACTTGGCATTTACTTGTTCCTGATTCTAATCTTGGTGATCCAGCGGAGGAAAGTCCTTGTTAAGATTAGGGCCCTGCTTCACCCCATACCATATTTTAGATACACTATTTGTTTGATGGGTTCGGCATATTTTATATATCCTTAAGCATGGCTAGATATGTGAAATTTTATTGTAACATAATTTGTGACTATATCGTTACAGTGTCTACATTAATACTCTGTTGAGTTTGATTCCAAACCTTCTTATTCATTTTTCTTCTCCCCTTACCGTGTCCTGGCACAGAGTAAGTAGCCAAACAATTTAATAACAGTTTGACAACTTACCTGGCTTCCATTGGCTGCAGCCTCTGCTGCTGCCATCGCTTTGAAGTCGGAAGATTCTGCTCCGGAGTGCGTGGCCACACTCATTGGCTGAAAGCACCCAGTTGACACTCTCAGGCAATAAGCCAAGCTAGCATGGCAGGGCTTAGCTCAGTGGAAGAAGGTCATAGAAGCTCCAGTGGAGGAGGTCATAGTCTACCAGAAGGGCCCAGGTAAGTTGCCAAACCTTCTTTAAATATTTTGACTACTTACTCTCGGAGGATGCTGATGAAATCTTCTTGCAGAAACTTCTGGCACCAGGTAAACTGTCAAACCTTTCTTAAATGGTATGACTCCTTACTCTCGGAAGGTGTTATGGAGCTAATGGAACTTTTGCAGTAGCTTCTACCACCAGAAGAGGCAGTGATGAGCATCCAGCAAGACCCAGGTAAGTTGTCAAAACGTTTTAATGGTTTGACTGCTTACTCTTGGAATCAGCTGTAGTGGTTATGGTGCTCCTTTAAAAAGTCAGAACATCTGACTTTTTTTTGTTATAAAATCATTAATCACACAAACATCTAACAAGGTAAGTCAGATATTATATGCTAAATAGAGAAAATACTAGCAAGACATCTCCATATTATTGTATAACTCCGACAGACAACCTGTAGCTGTTGCGGACCTGTATTCCTCATATTTCTTGGAGTTTGTGGTCATTGAAATGATATTTCATCCACAGCTGGATACATCAATACAGATTTAGAATTCTGGCATATAATGCATGTGTTTGTATTGTGATACATACAATTTAGAAGCATTTACATTGATTCACGTATTGTTTTCGAGAGCAATTGTTTTTTTATTTGATAACATTTATTACACTTCAATAGGTAATGTAATTTGTGCTTAAGGGAAATTGGAATTTTTCTTTTCCCTACGGACCTGAAGCAACTGAGCTGATAGCTTTATTTAATCACATCCCTTCAATGATTGATATTCCTTGCAATAGTCATTAAACAATGTGCAAAGGAAGCCTTGTCCTTTCATGTAATAACTAACTTCTCATTTTGCACAGGACTTCTGCAGCTAAAAATCCAAAAGGTTCCCACCGGCTAGCTATTTGGGGACCAGATCTGGAGAAAATGTGTGTGTGTGTGGTGCAGTGTGTGTGTGGTGCAGTGTGTTTGTGTAAAGGGTTCTGTGTGTGTTAGGGGCTGCAGTGTGTTTGGGTGAGGGGTTCTGTGTGTTAGGGGGTGCAGTGTGTTTGTGTGATGGGTTGTGTGTGTGTGTTAGTGTGTGTGGTGTAGTGTGTTTGTGTGAGGGATGTTGTGTGTGTGTGTGTGTGTGTGTGTGTGTCTATACACACACAGGTATAGACTTTACTTTATTACAATGTATCATCACAGCAGACAGCATTACACAGACTGTGGTTTATTCATTAGGCCCTTACATTTTAGTTACTGGGCTACACAGCTCAATAACACACACCTTGAGTACAACTCATCTAGTGCTAAACTGCATTGCTGCTGCTGAATTGTGTCAGCATTTATTTCAATAAAATTTAGTCCAGAAACTGAGCCTGGGAGGAACGCTGTCTAATAATGTTAAACCACTCTAGGAATTTAGCAAGTTGTCAGAGAGCTGTTATCTTAGTAAATAGCATAATAACTATGGCCTCCATTTAAAAAAAATTGTATAGGGCTTTCAAATTTATTTAATATTTTGAAAACATTATTAGAAAAGTTTATCCAAAAATCTTAAATGGAGGCCTATAACATACATTAGATAATTTTGAAAATGTACATATTAAAGTATGGATAAACTGTGTCCATTTAAAAAACAAAACAAAAAAAAAACAGTTTTCATTTGTGCAGCATCAACGTGAACCTGTCAGCAGTTATTGATCCATTTTCAATATGCTCAGCAATATTATATACAAACTAAACAAAAATGTATTGAACAATTAGGTAAATCAGTGCTTAAAGAACATTTTGCTTTGGCTTCAAAAATATTGTACAATACCTCAGACATAGATGGAATGGTATCAGACTTCCAATACCAAGGGAGAACTGAAGTTGCCGAAACCAAGAGAGTCAAATATATTTCTTCAGGAGACACAATTCCGGTGAAATAGTATGAACCTTATCTGTAATGGTGTGTATTAGTGTATGAATGTTGTTCCAGTAGGTGTTCAGCTTAGGACAGGACCAAAAGATGTGGAATAGTGTACCTACCTGCCCGCACTCCCTCCAGCATGTATTAGTTTTAGATAAATGTTGTTTAAAAAGCCTGGAGGGAGTCAAGTACCATCTGTAAAAAAATGTATAATGACATTCCAAAAGCGTCACAGTCTGTGTTGTTTCCCGTAGCGACAATAGATGTCCACTCCACTCCTCAACACTATACTCCTTGTTTGAAATTTCAGCCCAGTCAAAAGATATACTGAGATAAAGTAGGGACTACTCTGTGTTTTTTCTACGTCTGACACTTTGCTACCTCAGTCAAGAAGTGCTAATCTCCCAGCTGTCACCAGTGATGGGTGCAGGGGATTGGCTCTGTCTATGTAGGATCCAGAGGACTTGAGGGATCTTTCATAAACCTTAATGCTGACTCTCGCACATGAGGACCAGCTGGAAGATGATGGTGGTGCTCGCGAGGGACAGGCTCAGGTAAGTTAAACTTTCGGCCACCAGAGACGATGTCACTATCGGGGGTATTTGTAAATTCCCCAGACGGGTACAGTACCACATTGAGAGCATGTAAATCAACACAGTAAAGAATGAGGGAAAGAAATCAACTTCACTCCTACATCAATGCTAATTTTCTAATAAGACATTTTTTTTTTAATTCAACACAATAAACACAGAAATATGACAGATTGTTAATCTTGGATTTCAAGGAACACAACACATCTGCTGCACAAAATATATCTACTGGTCCTGTGGGATCACACAGAATATATCCCATTCCTACATGATTTATGTACCATATGTAAGGCGTTTGATATGGCTAAGCAACATACCTTGAGACATAGAGTAATGCATACATTTAAATCACACATTCCATGCAACAAACCTAAAATGCTTACTTTGTAGACTTTTTGCTAATTGATTTTGACACAAAAGATAAAAAGTAGCATAATATTGGCTAACATCTGCAGTCACTCTAGCATTAAAACTGATGAGACAATTTTATGCAATGTTATTTCTCTGTTAAATTTGCTTTAAACGCAATATAGATCAATTCTTGCTTTTTCAGTACAGTATATGTATTTAGACTTGTGAAAGCAATTTGTGCCACTATAATCCCTTGCAATTTTCTCTTGCATAACTCTTGGCTAAGCATTCTGGCTGACGTTTTAGCAATATTAGTATGTACATTCAGACAATTAAGTGGTATAGTTTCAGTAAGAGATACTTTGCTTTACATGAAATGGATTACTCTGGTTTGTCTTTTAGTAAAAGGTAACTCCAACCCTTTTGAGGGCGAGGACCTTTTCTGAGTAATACGCCCTATTGGGCACTACGGAGAATGTGTCCCCGCTCTCGATTTGCAGTTAAGGGGCGAGAAGAAGGGGGAGAGTTTTTTTAAGAATAACTATGCAATGGAGTAAGATGGGAGAAAGCTCACAATGGGTGGGAGGGAGTTCAGGGTTTGTGGGAGGAAGGGGTAAGTAATCTTTCCTTTGCAGACGTTTTGCCTGCAAAGGAGATATGATCTATCATGTCTGTGTCTGTGCGTGCTGACGGCAGACACAAAATATGCACAGAATTGACACTGGTAGTCTGGAACAGAGTTCTGGGTTGCCTTTGTCACATGTCCTAGGAGAGCAACTAGCCCCCAGCACACAATTAAAAATATCTCTGTATCTGCAGCGTTTCAAACTAAAACACCGTACATGCTGTCTCCTACCACCATGACCACTTCAAATCACTGTGGTTGGAGTAACCCTTTAATTTTATGTGACACTAGCAAAAGAATTTCACCAACCAATCACACTTCATCAAAATTCATAGAACATTTTTAAAGTAACTTTATTTCTAAAAACTATTGGAAACATTTTTGTGATACTGTAACTAGAGTAGAGTACATATCCTATCCATATGAATCTTAAAGTACAGTAAATTGAAGGGGAACTACATCAAAACTACAAAAATATATGTGTGTGTGTGTGTGTGTATATAGATTGACAGTTCATTGATGCAGAGCTATATGAATGTATTAAATTTGAACAAATATTTTCTTAGCCCTAAAAATGTACCTTTCATTAACTGCAGAACTAGCCTAAACAGAAAATGAATATCTACCCCCTTTTTTGCCCAGCACTTTTTTCCTTGTTACTGCTCATAATTGTACTTGTACTGTAATTGTAAGAAATACTTTTTATCGGCAAACCTCTATTCCAATTTAATTTTTACAAAAGATTGGTAGCTTAATTGAAACTTGAAGATCCATACGGAAAAAATAATGTTAGAACTGTATTAGTCAAGGTGTTATTTTAAGGATTAATTTGTATTACACCATTTAAAATGGTGGCATTTAGCACACACAAATAGAAGAATTAAAAAAAATAGAAGGATAAAGCCCATAGACATCATGGTCAGAATAATGTCAGGGTATTTATATCGGCAGACATCTTGTGCTATGATAGAAATTAAAAGTGTATATTCTGAGTCACTCTGAACAGACCAGACTCCATTTTGTTATTTTCAAGTTAACAAAAAGACACAAGATTTCTTTCTGTAAGACTAGCCACTTTGCCAGAGCTAAAGGAATGCATAGTATAAACAAGTGATAAGAAGAATATAATCAATTCTAAACCCAGACAATTGTGACAGAGAAGATTAAATAATACAATTTAACTGTCTATACATATAAGGTCCCATTGTAAGTTACGGGTCAAAACTCAGATTGCCAGACACATGTCTGGACAAAACTTAAATAAACCCTTTGATCTGTGAAGGATACGTAAGTTATGGCCACTATCTAGATAGGCAAAATGACGTCAAAATAGCCACCAGGAAAAGTTAACTCTTTCCTGGATAGGTATGTTTAGTGGGACAAGACTGCCCTCTATAGACCAAATACCTAATTTGCGATCTGGAAGATAACCACACCTCTAGTACTTCTATTGGGTTATCAACTGATGACGTACAGAGAGTCTGGCCCTTTAAAAGTTAGGACAAAGGAAAGAGAGAGATATGCAGGATATGAAAGGAGAAGGAAAAAGAGGAGAGAGGAATTGGAAGTTTGGGGACTCCAACTCGGACAACATCTGAGACTAACACTCTACTCCTAAAACTCTAACACTTAGAATTTACTGACTTTCTAACCAACACCACCTTTCACCATAACTCAATGCAGAGAGACATCCAAATAAGTTCCTGAGACTATCTACCAATCGGATGAAATATCTACTCAACTGGTAATTATACTGGTTTCATTTAATTAATTAAATTAATTAAAATGTATTAATAGCATTATATATGACTGGATAAAGCACGGTCAGATTTCCATATTAAGAAATCTTAGTTAACTAAAGAATATATAGTTATAAACATTCCATTCTGCAGGTGGAATTAAGAATAATTATATATTAATGTGATATTATCACGTGTTAGCATACCGCTGTTTTTATCCAGGTGTATTGATTTGCTCTAATATAGATAGATATCTTTTAGACAAATTCTGCTTATATAATATGGTAGATTCTCTTATTGGATGGTTCCAGGAAATGACTAATGAACTGGTTTAAATGTTATTTTATTTAAAATTACATAAGAATAGATCTTAACTACTTAGGAGATCTAGCCAGCATTGAAAGGGTTATTCTAACTGTCAGCTAAACTTTACGACCTTACGCTGCACTCTGAGGAATTCTGTTCTTCGCTGTGAAAAGTTTCACTTTAAGTCTGTGTTAAAGATACCTCATAAATCGTCAAAGTCTTGACAGATAATGCTGTTTTAGCCGTTGAGACGTGTGTAGCCATTTCTTTGTATTGCATACCATTTTATACTGGATATTCATTGATTATTGTCACGCATGTTACATATTATTATTATTATTAATTAACTTGTTATTATAAATAAAATCTATTTTTATAAAAAAAAAAATTGTAATATTATTTATATGATATACTTCTCACTTACGATAAACGTTCTTTGGGATCTGAGAATTGAATTAGTGGGCAATTCTCAACTGTTTACTATTATTATCCCATAAATATCCCCACAATAAAACAAAATAACAATGATAGTTCGAATAATATAGTGACTATGTCCAAAGCAGGGGTGATCACCAGGTGATGTAGTTGATGTATCATGGAAGTTGATATTCTAGAAAATGTAGATCACCTGATGATTTACCTTTAGCCCAAAATGAGCAGAAGGTAACCAGCTGTGTTTAAAAAGTGCTTTAAAAGGACTAAAATTTTAAGTTTTTCTAAAATACAACACACTCAGGCTTTCATGTCCTTCTAAATCAAAATGAAATAAAAAGAACAAAATAACAGTTATATGACAATTACTATAAATGTCATATATATATATATATATATATATATATATATATATATATAAACAAAATATAATCACCATATACTACTGTATTTTCATAACTATATGGGTCAACTAATATTTTTCTAGAGGTTCATTAGAATTCTCTTTTCTGTCTCATGGATGTTCTGAAAGCAGCAAGGTGATTTGTAAATGTAGGACTTACCTGAGAGGTTTGGCTTGACGTGGCAGGCAGTGGCGTACACACAATTCATGGGGGCCCGGTACGAAACTGATCCGTGGGCCCCCCCTCCCTTCCCCGATCCATGCTCCCCTCTTTCCCCTGATCCGTGCCCCCCATCCCCCTGACACATATATACACACAGACACACACGCACACATACATCCCTCGACAGACAAATACATACAGACACAAACACATATATACACACAAACACATACATACAGAGACACAGGCGGACACAGACACACACACACACACACAGACACAGACACATAGATACGGGGCCCCATGGATTGTGTGTACGCCACTGCATACATAGACACACACGTACATACAGAGACACACACACACATACATACAGAGACACAGACACACAGATGGACCCCTCCATGTGAGGCCCTGGCGTTTTGCCGCGCGGGCCGTGGCCGCAAAATGTGGCAGCAGGCCTGGTACCCGGTCGCAGGGGTCTGCCAGGAGTGCCGGGCCCTGTCGCAGCTGCGACCCCTGCGACCGCGGTATGTAAGCAGGTGATATTATACGTTATTGGCCATTTTAGTGGAACTGAAAAACAATTCGTTTAATGTGCAGAATATGGATTTGGGATGGTGCACAGGTAGCTCTTTTTTAGTAGAACAATTAAGTGTGGGTTTATTTATCCCCCATGTAGGTGAAGGTTCATATAGATGTGACTCTCATTGATTGTAAGTATTGTTTATGCTTTTAATCTAAATGGCAAAATCCTATTTCCTTGAGTCTTTTTATCAATGCCACTTTAACATCAATTACCCAGAACAAAGTATTTTTTCATTCTGTGTGCTATGCCTTAAAATCAAAGCATATTTTAACATTGAATCATCAAATCCAACTCGTATTGTGTTGAGCCAATTAGGAGAAATAACAAGTGCCAAGAAAACAGAGCTCAATTAATGTTGCTATTTTACTTGTCTGATGTTTAGCGACATCAAATTCTTTTTAACCTTTAATAATGTCAATGCAGAATAAGTTTGAAAATGATTTTGTTAAGGACTGTAATGTAGGGGCTTGGGGTCTGTAATGGGAGAATAGTGGCTGTAATGGAGAGACATGAGCTGTAGTGGGGGGATAGAGACTGTAGTGGGGGGATAAAGATTGTAGTGTGGGGTTTTGGTTGTTAGGGGTTGTAATGGGGACTAGAGGCTCTAGAGGTGGGTTAGGGGCTGTAGTGAGGTGGTTAGGGTCTGTCATGGGGGGTTATGAGCTATAATTGGGCAATATAGGGTCTGTACTGGGGAAGTTAGGGATTGTAGTGGGGGTATAGGGGCAATAGTGGTGGGTTAGAGGCTGTAGTGGGGTTATAGGGGCTCTAGTGCAGATATAGGGGCTGTAGTGGTGGGGATAAACAACTAAAGTGTGCCCAGGTGCGCGCATGCTAGTACTAGCTATGGGGCGTGCGCCTTGTCTCCGGCTTCTTAAAGGGGAAGTACAATTTTTTACCTTTGAACTGGCACTCTATTTATATCTATTTAATTACTGCCTTTTTAATTTCCCTAGCCTATCAGCTCTCACTTAGCCTTATATTACCTCCCTCTTTCATCACTTCTTTGCCCTGTCGTGGTCTCTTGTAGCCTGAGAGTGCGTTCTGTTGGTTTGTCTTTTCTGGTATCTGACTTTGGCTTGTTTCCTGGTTATCCGTACTTCGGGCATCCTTGACCCTTGGCTTTGTTATTCATTTTTTCTTCCATCTCCTATCCTGACCTTGGCTCTTCTGACCATTCTGTTCTCATCTCTGTACTTTCACAAGTTAAGTATTGGCCATTCGAAGGACTGGTAATATGTCTGACTTTGTGTACCTTTTGAGCCCCTTGGTTTGCGTGTTGGGGAGGTTAACCTTGACCCTCAGTGGCTTACCTAGGGCAGGGAAGGAGGAATCCTTATCCCTGGTGGTCCAGTGGGTGCAACACTCTAAAAGCCAGAGCTCATTGGAGCAATGCTGATGTGGGCCTTGGTGCCAACTGGGCTGAGCGCTCTCCAAATTTCAAACTTGAATACCATGGATGGCCCGAGCAGGTAGGCCCCAAACCCAGTGGCATGACAGGGCCTCTCGTGGGCTCTCTTCCAGACCCGGGCCATCGGCATTGTCCAACACCCTGAATGGTCAGTCCACTTCTAACATAAATGTGTTACCTGTCCTGAGCACTATATTCAATAGCTGAATTAATTAAACTGGAGATCCATGTCATGAAATTCTTAACACCTGTGGCTGCTGATTTGAAACCAAAATGCACTTCTTTGAACTGTGGTCTACCTGTTGAGAGAAGTTCAGTCCTGCTATGTTTGTTTTTTTCTATTGATTATTTAAAGGAACACTTCACACATGAGACTCTAAAATAAATGCCTATTCAAATACATACAAAGAAAGGTATATCTGGACAAAACATCCCATACTCCTGGCACTCACAGAGTTAAGCATTTTAGTTCTAAAACTGGTTCTAGTGAACAAAGCTGGAGTTACTGTATCTTCACCTCCTGGATAAAAATGTTATTTGTATCACCATGATTAAAGGATAAATAAATGTATTTTGTCTGATTCAAAATAAAACCCATGTTTGTTACGACAGACCTGTTCTGCGTAACATCAATGTCTTATGGAAGTGAGTGCTTATGCTAAATCATTTATAAAAATCAGATCTGCAAAACAAAAGCTTCCTTAATGATGCAGTTAAGCAATATGTGTGTAGGGAATGAGGAGAATAAGTGCACGCAGGCTAATATGGTAAAAAACAGAATATTAACGTTCCCATCGAAGGCTTTATTAAGGCTATTCTAAACTGGCTGTTCATTAAACTATTCTAGGAAGAACATATAATGCATTTCCGTAATTAGTCCTACGTTCCATTCCAAACTTCATGGTGAATGTAAATAATTACATAAAGTAGATGAAGTGTGGATTACGGGTATATCTGATATCTTAAACTAAATGCATATTACTGGCTTAGGCCATTCCGCGTGACAGATGAATCAACATATAAAGATATTCGAAGGAGAGACAGAGCTCGAAAAACAAATCGAGATAATTTTAGCAAACATTGTTATTTATTTCTATATTAATATTGTCTACATTGTCTCCTTTGTTTCCTAAAATGCAATTACCCAGCTGTCTATGGGTAATCTTTGATAAAGGTGCATAATTAAAACTATTTCCCATTAAAAACATTGTTACAGATATCAATGGAAGGTTGCAGGAATGCAAAGCAATTCAAACTACCATATTAACAGCATGCGTCTGTGTGTGATGTGTTTGTGTGTCTGTGTTTTAGTTTCATGTGTACTCTGATTTCTAATATTGGGGACTTTTTGAAAGGCATCTGTCATGCAAATATAGCACAGTGGCACATCATTGACTACACAAACAAATATATAAATAATTTTACTTAATTTTATTATTTCTTCAAACTAGATTGATAATGGATTACATTGGCACCACATATGTTTGTGAACTAAATTTCCCATAATTCACAGCCAGATTGTAGCAGTGGATATATAAACTACTAGTATGAAGATTGCTATACCTCCCACACCTGTCATGCACAGAGCAGTCAGAGATGATGCTTAGAAGCACCCAAGGCAGTATTCCACCATATAAGCATCACCATATAAGCATCAATTCTAAAATTTGGTTTTTTTTATGTTGTATCTATTTTTTTTTTTTTTTATTCTTTATTTATCGATTCATGCATATCAAATGTTTACAGTAACAGGTAGAGTATAAGCGTTTTCAAATGTACAAGTACTTATTATAAGGCATACATACATAAATATTTATAATCGTGTCATTATACAGGCGTATAGTGCGATAATAGATGCTAACAATTCTGATTTTCTGCCACATATTACAGTATGGATTGGTGGGTTGGTCCACCTGGTCTGTGAGTTTGCTCTCGTTTAGGGTCAGTGTTTTGACCGTTGTCAGGGATTATTGGTCGCACATATCCTTGTCTCTCGGAGTTTGAATGTCCATGAGAATTGCATATTGTTATGTATGTACTTTCAGGCTAGATATATTCACCCCGTATTATCATGAAAATTTTTGGGAAGTGACCTGTAGGTAGGTCATTATAGAAAGGTGAAGAGATGAGGGTAGAGGAGGGGGGGGATGGGAGGGTTCGGATGGGTTGTGTGCTCCGTTGGTCTGGGGTGGATGACACTTAAGGTCATTTCCAGGAATTATTGAGTAGTATTTGACACTGCGTCAGTTTGTCCGTCAGCGGTTAGTATAGTGTTCCCATGTTTTGAGGAATAGTGGGTAGGTATCTCTGATTTGTGCTGTTAGTCTATGCATGAGGTGGGCCTCCTTAATATTGCGGATGACCCGTCCCATTTGTGGCATGTCAGTGTGCAGCCAGGTTTGCGCCATGGCTCTCCTAGCGGCCAGGTTTATTTTGTTGAATAGTTTTTGCTCTTTGTTGGTTAGATCATCAACAGTTCTAGCTATTAAGAATGTCCATGGGTCTGGTCTTATTGGTCTGCATAGTACTGCTGTCAAAAGTCAGGCTACGTCCTCCCAGAAGGTCGTTGCTTTTGGGCAGGTCCACCATATGTGTACGTATGTACCTTTCTCTCCACAGTCTCTCCAGCATGTGTCTTTGGGTGTTTTGCCCATGCGGTACAACTTGAATGGGGTGGTGTACCACTTCATGAGTGTTTTGTAACACTGTTCTTGGTGTAGCACGCATATGGATGCTTTTGCTGCTGCCTCGCATATGACTTGCCACTCTTCACTCTCTAATATTTGGTGTAGGTCCGTTTCCCACTGTTTGACATATGTGTGGGTGTAGGCCTTATCTGATGGTGCGCATAATTGTGTATAGAGGAGTGTGATGAGGCCGGCACGTGGTCAGCACGTGGTTTGGCGTTGGCGGTGGTTCGTACTTGTGTCACTAGGTGGTGGCTGTCAGAAACAACTGACCCCCTTACCTATGGACTGCAACACCAACCAGATACTCCAGTGGTGTCTTGGGGCTTAACCCCTACAATGCAATAATTACAAATGACACTCTTGCTGCATGATTGAGAGTCCAGCAGGAGAGTGTCAGCTGGAAATCTTGCTTAGCACTGAGAATAAATAATGGATAGGTAATAAGTCAATAAATTGATAGATGAATAAATAAATGTCTATCAAACCCACTCCATAACAAGAGAGTAGTGGTCAAAAACAGATAAGATACTAAAGATACTATTCAAACTCTAGACTTTAAAAAATTAGCATGGTCAATGTCTGAAATGGGAATATATGGTATTAGTAAACAGGGAAAAAAATGTCAAGACCATACTAATCTGTGTACCCTTATTATAGTAGATAGCTAAAATAATGTACAACAAGTGAAGAAAAGGCTATCTTGTCAGTCTGGGGAAACAAACATACACAGTAATAGTGGATGGAGAGGAAATCCTGTGTGGATAATTAATATCCAAAAACCACACAGTGTGGCTATATCCAGATACTATTGTAAAGTCTGTCAGGCAAAGTTGCAACAAAATATCTATAATGTCACGAAAGAGAAAAGGGCTAATCTTGTTAGAAAAAGCTGTGATTCAGTCTGTGGAGCTAAAAACCAGTAAATGTTGGAACAGCACCGACAACTGAATCCATAATATAAATGTCCCTATCCCTTACAGTATACTCACAGTGACTGTGAGCGCTCCCCTACAGAATAAGGTCTAGACTAATGAGGAGGAATAAAAAAGGAAAGAAGAAATAAAATTAGGTGCTAAAGTGCAGAACAATGCTTAGAGTGCTGGTTGCCTGCACTTGTGTGATAGAGTGCCCTGTGAAAACATAGAAGGAAACCCAGGGTTTTTATTCCTCCTCATTAGTCTAGACCTTATTCTGTAGGGGATCGCTCACAGTCACTGTGAGTATACTGGAAGGGATAGGAATCTTTAGTATCTTATCTGTTTTTGACCAGTAACTCTCTTGTTATGGAGTGGGTTTGATTTATTTATTCATCTATCAATGTATTGACCTATTTACCTATCCATTATTTATTCTCAGTGCTAAGCAAGATTTCCAGCTGACAATCTCCTGCTGAACTCTCAATCCTGCAGCAAGAGTGTCATTTGTAGTTATTCCTTTACATTCTTCCTTACTGCCATCACCCATTAATCTTGCATTGGGATATCTGAGCCCCTTGCCCTAGAAGAGAGGCATGTATATTGTCTTCAACTCTATGATTCTTATTGGTTCACAACATTAGTTATAGAAGGTCTGAAGGCTGAAGCAGATCCCCATGAGTAATCCACCTTTATTTCTCCTTGTCTCAGTCACCCCATCTTCTCCCCTCTCTGTGCTCGGTGTATAATGAGCCTGGTATACCCTGAGTTCTGGATAAATCTAGAGAATTCAAAGAAAATATTGCCTTTCTTTTCATAAGCTGATACCAGTATGATGAAGATCAGAGTGTGTTTGAATTGTACGTGTGTCTATGTAAGTGTATATAAGGTTGATATAGGGGTAACTCACTCTGGCCTACTATACTTGTGGTATATTAGGCCGTGTGGGAGTGGGTTTTAGCCTGTATGGCAATGGTGTGCATTTATGCTGCCTACAATTTAAAAATCCTGTGAAAACAGCTTTAAACTAAACAAGAAAATATATGATAAAGTGTAGTTCTTAAGTATAGTGCAAAGGCACGATGGGGTGTCGGAGTCAGATTTGGTTCAAGTCATTGCCCCTCTCTCCTCTCTTCCTCTGGGGACGAAGGGCTGAACTCTTTCTGGGTCCCAGGTCTGAGACTGAGGAGGTTGCTGGTTGTTTGGGTTGTGGGGATATCCCCAGGGCTTGGAGGAATGGTCCGGCTTCTTCTATTAAGGACCGGCTCAGTATGGTGCCTTCTCTGTTGACGGTTAGGGCTCTGGGAGTCATCCATCTTTAGTCGACGCCGGCTTCTCGTAGCTGGTGTGTCATTGGGCCCATTGACCGTCTCCACAGTAAGGTGTTATGTGTCAGATCTTGGTAGAAGGAGATTTGTGATGCTTCAAAGGTGATTGGGGTTTTATCTCGAACTGCGGCCAGAATCCGATTTTTGTCCGTCTGGGATTGGCACCGGACAATAATGTTTTGAGAGGCTGAGGCTGGTGTCTGCTTGGGTTTTTTGATTCGAAAGAATCCGTCGAATGTAAGTTTCTTCGTCTGGCTGTGCAGGAGGAGAGTGTCAGTGAGGCGGCGTAGGTAGTGGGGTAGCTCAGACATAGTGATGGAGTTGGGGATGCCCCTTAGCTTCAGGTTGGTGCGCCTGGTTCATTCTTCAGTCAGATCCACCCAGGTTGTTAGGGTAGTGTGGGATGACAGTAACTGCTAAACTGTTTCTTTGGGGCCCGTTATCTCTTGTCTCATGTCCAGGATGTCCTCCTCAGAGGCTTGTGTGCGGGCTGTCACTGCTTGCAGTTCAGTGCACAGTAAGTCTATGTCCGCAGCATGCATCTGCCTCATCTCCTGCAGTAGGTCGGCTATATCCTGTTTAGTGGCCGGGGCCTGTTTGTCTTGCCCCTCTTTTTGGGTTATAGGAGGTCGGGGTGTGTGGGGTTCCTCTGCTATGCTGTTTGGACCGCATGGGCTCTGTTCCCGGTCCGGCGAGGCCACCATTTTGGGTGCTGCTGGGCATTGTAGTAGGGCACTTA
>OW240920.1:56412671-56475385 GCA_933207985.1 Pelobates cultripes | reverse complement strand
ACAGATAATGCTGTTTTAGCCGTTGAGACGTGTGTAGCCATTTCTTTGTATTGCATACCATTTTATACTGGATATTCATTGATTATTGTCACGCATGTTACATATTATTATTATTATTAATTAACTTGTTATTATAAATAAAATCTATTTTTATAAAAAAAAAAATTGTAATATTATTTATATGATATACTTCTCACTTACGATAAACGTTCTTTGGGATCTGAGAATTGAATTAGTGGGCAATTCTCAACTGTTTACTATTATTATCCCATAAATATCCCCACAATAAAACAAAATAACAATGATAGTTCGAATAATATAGTGACTATGTCCAAAGCAGGGGTGATCACCAGGTGATGTAGTTGATGTATCATGGAAGTTGATATTCTAGAAAATGTAGATCACCTGATGATTTACCTTTAGCCCAAAATGAGCAGAAGGTAACCAGCTGTGTTTAAAAAGTGCTTTAAAAGGACTAAAATTTTAAGTTTTTCTAAAATACAACACACTCAGGCTTTCATGTCCTTCCAAATCAAAATGAAATAAAAAGAACAAAATAACAGTTATATGACAATTACTATAAATGTCATATATATATATATATATATATATATATATATATATATATATATATATATATAAAAACAAAATATAATCACCATATACTACTGTATTTTCATAACTATATGGGTCAACTAATATTTTTCTAGAGGTTCATTAGAATTCTCTTTTCTGTCTCATGGATGTTCTGAAAGCAGCAAGGTGATTTGTAAATGTAGGACTTACCTGAGAGGTTTGGCTTGACGTGGCAGGCAGTGGCGTACACACAATTCATGGGGGCCCGGTACGAAACTGATCCGTGGGCCCCCCCTCCCTTCCCCGATCCATGCTCCCCTCTTTCCCCTGATCCGTGCCCCCCATCCCCCTGACACATATACACACACAGACACACACGCACACATACATCCCTCGACAGACAAATACATACAGACACAAACACATATATACACACAAACACATACATACAGAGACACAGGCGGACACAGACACACACACACACAGACACAGACACATAGATACGGGGCCCCATGGATTGTGTGTACGCCACTGCATACATACACACACACACACGTACATACAGAGACACACACACATACATACAGAGACACAGACACACAGATGGACCCCTCCATGTGAGGCCCTGGCATTTTGCCGCGCGGGCCGTGGCCGCAAAATGTGGCAGCAGGCCTGGTACCCGGTCGCAGGGGTCTGCCAGGAGTGCCGGGCCCGGTCGCAGCTGCGACCCCTGCGACCGCGGAATGTAAGCAGGTGATATTATACGTTATTGGCCATTTTAGTGGAACTGAAAAACAATTAGTTTAATGTGCATAATATGGATTTGGGATGGTGCACAGGTAGCTCTTTTTTAGTAGAACAATTAAGTGTGGGTTTATTTATCCCCCATGTAGGTGAAGGTTCATATAGATGTGACTCTCATTGATTGTAAGTATTGTTTATGCTTTTAATCTAAATGGCAAAATCCTATTTCCTTGAGTCTTTTTATCAATGCCACTTTAACATCAATTACCCAGAACAAAGTATTTTTTCATTCTGTGTGCTATGCCTTAAAATCAAAGCATATTTTAACATTGAATCATCAAATCCAACTCGTATTGTGTTGAGCCAATTAGGAGAAATAACAAGTGCCAAGAAAACAGAGCTCAATAAATGTTGCTATTTTACTTGTCTGATGTTTAGCGACATCAAATTCTTTTTAACCTTTAATAATGTCAATGCAGAATAAGTTTGAAAATGATTTTGTTAAGGACTGTAATGTAGGGGCTTGGGGTCTGTAATGGGAGAATAGTGGCTGTAATGGGGAGACATGAGCTGTAGTGGGGGGATAGAGACTGTAGTGGGGGGATAGACTGTAGTGTGGGGTTTTGGTTGTTAGGGGTTGTAATGGGGACTAGAGGCTCCAGAGGTGGGTTAGGGGCTGTAGTGAGGTGGTTAGGGTCTGTCATGGGGGGTTATGAGCTATAATTGGGCAATATAGGGTCTGTACTGGGGGAGTTAGGGATTGTAGTGGGGGTATAGGGGCAATAGTGGTGGGTTAGAGGCTGTAGTGGGGTTATAGGGGCTCTAGTGCAGATATAGGGGCTGTAGTGGTGGGGATAAACAACTAAAGTGTGCCCAGGTGCGCGCATGCTAGTACTAGCTATGGGGCGTGCGCCTTGTCTCCGGCTTCTTAAAGGGAAAGTACAATTTTTTACCTTTTAACTGGCACTCTATTTATATCTATTTAATTACTGTCTTTTTAATTTCCCTAGCCTATCAGCTCTCACTTAGCCTTATATTACCTCCCTCTTTCATCACTTCTTTGCCCTGTCGTGGTCTCTTGTAGCCTGAGAGTGCGTTCTGTTGGTTTGTCTTTTCTGGTATCTGACTTTGGCTTGTTTCCTGGTTATCCGTACTTCGGGCATCCTTGACCCTTGGCTTTGTTATTCATTTTTTCTTCCATCTCCTATCCTGACCTTGGCTCTTCTGACCATTCTGTTCTCATCTCTGTACTTTCACAAGTTAAGTATTGGCCATTCTAAGGACTGGTAATATGTCTGACTTTGTGTACCTTTTGAGCCCCTTAGTTTGCGTGTTGGGGAGGTTAACCTTGACCCTCAGTGGCTTACCTAGGGCAGGGAAGGAGGAGTCCTTATCCCTGGTGGTCCAGTGGGTGCAACACTCTAAAAGCCAGAGCTCATTGGAGCAATGCTGATGTGGGCCTTGGTGCCAACTGGGCTGAGCTCTCTCCAAATTTCAAACTTGAATACCATGGCTGGCCCGAGCAGGTAGGCCCCAAACCCAGTGGCATGACGGGGCCTCTCATGGGCTCTCTTCCAGACCCGGGCCATCGGCATTGTCCAACACCCTGAATGGTCAGTCCACTTCTAACATAAAAGTGTTACCTGTCCTGAGCACTATATTCAATAGCTGAATTAATTAAACTGGAGATCCATGTCATGAAATTCTTAACACCTGTGGCTGCTGATTTGAAACCAAAATGCACTTCTTTGAACTGTGGTCTACCTGTTGAGAGAAGTTCAGTCCTGCTACGTTTGTTTTTTTTCTATTGATTATTTAAAGGAACACTTCACACACGAGACTCTAAAATAAATGCCTATTCAAATACATACAAAGAAAGGTGTATCTGGACAAAACATCCCATACTCCTGGCACTCACAGAGTTAAGCATTTTAGTTCTAAAACTGGTTCTAGTGAACAAAGCTGGAGTTACTGTATCTTCACCTCCTGGATAAAAATGTTATCTGTATCACCATGATGTATTAAAGGATAAATAAATGTATTTTGTCTGATTCAAAATAAAACCCATGTTTGTCACGACAGACCTGTTCTGCGTAACATCAATGTCTTATGGAAGTGAGTGCTTATGCTAAATCATTTATAAAAATCAGATCTGCAAAACAAAAGCTTCCTTAATGATGCAGTTAAGCAATATGTGTGTAGGGAATGAGGAGAATAAGTGCACGCAGGCTAATATGGTAAAAAACAGAATATTAACGTTCCCATCGAAGGCTTTATTAAGGCTATTCTAAACTGGCTGTTCATTAAACTATTCTAGGAAGAACATATAATGCATTTCGTAATTAGTCCTACGTTCCATTCCAAACTTCATGGTGAATGTAAATAATTACATAAAGTAGATGAAGTGTGGATTACGGGTATATCTGATATCTTAAACTAAATGCATATTACTGGCTTAGGCCATTCCGCGTGACAGATGAATCAACATATAAAGATATTCGAAGGAGAGACAGAGCTCGAAAAACAAATCGAGATAATTTTAGCAAACATTGTTATTTATTTCTATATTAATATTGTCTACATTGTCTCCTTTGTTTCCTAAAATGCAATTACCCAGCTGTCTATGGGTAATCTTTGATAAAGGTGCATAATTAAAACTATTTCCCATTAAAAACATTGTTACAGATATCAATGGAAGGTTGCAGGAATGCAAAGCAATTCAAACTACCATATTAACAGCATGCGTCTGTGTGTGATGTGTTTGTGTGTCTGTGTTTTAGTTTCATGTGTACTCTGATTTCTAATATTGGGGACTTTTTGAAAGGCATCTGTCATGCAAATATAGCACAGTGGCACATCAGTGACTACACAAACAAATATATAAAAATAATTTTACTATTTCTTCAAACTAGATTGATAATGGATTACATTGGCACCACATATGTTTGTGAACTACATTTCCCATAATTCACAGCCAGCTTGTAAGATTGCTATACCTCCCACACCTGTCATGCCCAGAGCAGTCAGAGATGATGCTTAGTAGCACCCAAGGCAGTATTCCACCATATGAGCATCAATTCTAAAAAAAAAATTTTTTTTTTTTTTTATGTTGTATCTATTTTATTTTATTTTATTCTTTATTTATCGATTCATGCATATCAAATGTTTACAGTAACAGGTAGAGTATAAGCATTTTCAAATGTACAAGTACTTATTATAAGGCATACATACATAAATATTTATAATCGTGTCATTATACAGGCGTATAGTGCGATAATAGATGCTAACAATTCAGATTTTCTGCCACATATTACAGTATGGATTAGTGGGTTGGTCCACTTGGTCTGTGAGTTTGCTCCCGTTTAGGGTCAGTGTTTTGACCGTTGCCCGTTGTCAGGGATTATTGGTCGCACATATCCTTGTCTCTCGGAGTTTGAATGTCCGTGAGAATTGCATATTGTTATGTATGTACTTTCAGGCTAGATATATTTACCCCGTATTATCATGAATATTTTTGGGAAGTGACCTGTAGGTAGGTCATTATAGAAAGGTGAAGAGATGAGGGTAGAGGAGGGGGGGGGGATGGGAGGGTTCGGATGGGTTGCGTGCTCCATTGGTCTGGGGTGGATGACACTTAAGGTCATTTCCAGGAATTATTGAGTAGTATTTGACACTGCGTCGGTTTGTCCGTCAGCGGTTAGTATAGTTTTCCCATGGTTCCCATGTTTTGAGGAATAGTGGGTAGGTATCTCTGATTTGTGCTGTTGGTCTATGCATGAGGTGGGCCTCCTTAATATTGCGGATGACCCGTCCCATTTGTGGCATTTCAGTGTGCAGCCAGGTTTGCGCCATGGCTCTCCTAGCGGCCAGGTTTATTTTGTTGAATAGTTTTTGCTCTTTGTTGGTTAGATCATCAACAGTTCTAGCTATTAAGAATGTCCAGGGGTCTGGTCTTATTGGTCTGCATAGTACTGCTGTCAAAAGTCAGGCTACGTCCTCCCAGAAGGTCGTTGCTTTTGGGCAGGTCCACCATATGTGTACGTATGTACCTTTCTCTCCACAGTCTCTCCAGCATGTGTCTTTGGGTGTTTTGCCCATGCGGTACAACTTGACTGGGGTGGTGTACCACTTCATGAGTGTTTTGTAACACTGTTCTTGGTGTAGCAAGCATATGGATGCTTTTGCTGCTGCCTCCCATATGACTTGCCACTCTTCACTCGCTAATATTTGGTGTAGGTCCGTTTCCCACTGTTTGACATGTGTGTGGGTGTAGGCCTTATCTGATGGTGCACATAATTGTGTATAGAGGAGTGTGATGAGGCTGGCACGTGGTCCGCACGTGGTTTGGCGTTGGCGGTGGTCCGTACTTGTGTCACTAGGTGGTGGCTGTCAGAAACAACTGACCCCCTTACCTATGGACTGCAACACCAACCAGACACTCCAGTGGTGTCTTGGGGCTTAACCCCTATAATGCAATAATTACAAATGACACTCTTGCTGCAGGATTGAGAGTCCAGCAGGAGAGTGTCAGCTGGAAATCTTGCTTAGCACTGAGAATAAATAATGGATAGGTAATAAGTCAATAAATTGATAGATGAATAAATAAATGTCTATCAAACCCACTCCATAACAAGAGAGTAGTGGTCAAAAACAGATAAGATACTAAAGATACTATTCAAACTCTAGACTTTAATAATATTAGCATGGTCAATGTCTGAAATGGGAATATATGGTATTAGTAAGCAGGGGAAAAAATGTCAAGACCATACTAATCTGTGTACCCTTATTATAGTAGATAGCTAAAATAATGTACAACAAGTGAAGAAAAGGCTATCTTGTCAGTCTGGGGAAACAAACATACACAGTAATAGTGGATGGAGAGGAAATCCTGTGTGGATAATTAATATCCAAAAACCACACAGTGTGGCTATATCCAGATACTATTGTAAAGTCTGTCAGGCAAAGTTGCAACAAAATATCTATAATGTCACGAAAGAGAAAAGGGCTAATCTTGTTAGAAAAAGCTGTGATTCAGTCTGTGGAGCTAAAAACCAGTAAATGTTGGAACAGCACCGACAACTGAATCCATAATATAAATGTCCCTATCCCTTCCAGTATACTCACAGTGACTGTGAGCGCTCCCCTACAGAATAAGGTCTAGACTAATGAGGAGGAATAAAAAAGGAAAGAAGAAATAAAATTAGGTGCTAAAGTGCAGAGCAATGCTTAGAGTGCTGGTTGCCTGCACTTGTGTGATAGAGTGCCCTGTGAAAACATAGAAGGAAACCCAGGGTTTTTATTCCTCCTCATTAGTCTAGACCTTATTCTGTAGGGGATCGCTCACAGTCACTGTGAGTATACTGGAAGGGATAGGAATCTTTAGTATCTTATCTGTTTTTGACCAGTAACTCTCTTGTTATGGAGTGGGTTTGATTTATTTATTCATCTATCAACGTATTGACCTATTTACCTATCCATTATTTATTCTCAGTGCTAAGCAAGATTTCCAGCTGACAATCTCCTGCTGAACTCTCAATCCTGCAGCAAGAGTGTCATTTGTAGTTATTCCTTTACATTCTTCCTTACTGCCATCACCCATTAATCTTGCATTGGGATATCTGAGCCCCTTGCCCTAGAAGAGAGGCATGTATATTGTCTTCAACTCTATGATTCTTATTGGTTCACAACATTAGTTATAGAAGGTCTGAAGGCTGAAGCAGATCCCCATGAGTAATCCACCTTTATTTCTCCTTGTCTCCGTCACCCCATCTTCTCCCCTCTCTGTGCTCGGTGTATAATGAGCCTGGTATACCCTGAGTTCTGGATAAATCTAGAGAATACAAAGAAAATATTGCCTTTCTTTTCATAAGCTGATACCAGTATGATGAAGATCAGAGTGTGTTTGAATTGCACGTGTGTCTATGTAAGTGTATATAAGGTTGATATAGGGGTAACTCACTCTGGCCTACTATACTTGTGGTATATGAGGCCGTGTGGGAGTGGGTTTTAGCCTGTATGGCAATAGTGTGCATTTATGCTGCCTACAATTTAAAAATCCTGTGAAAACAGCTTTAAACTAAACAAGAAAATATATGATAAAGTGTAGTTCTTAAGTATAGTGCGAAGGCACGATGGGGTGTCGGAGTCAGATTTGGTTCAAGTCATTGCCCCTCTCTCCTCTCTTCCTCTGGGGACGAAGGGCTGAACTCTTTCTGGGTCCCAGGTCTGAGACTGAGGAGGTTGCTGGTTGTTTGGGTTGTGGGGATATCCCCAGGGCTTGGAGGAATGGTCCGGCTTCTTCTATTAAGGACCGGCTCAGTATGGTGCCTTCTCTGTTGACGGTTAGGGCTCTGGGAGTCGTCCATCTTTAGTCGACGCCGGCTTCTCGTAGCTGGTGTGTCATTGGGCCCATTGACCGTCTCCACAGTAAGGTGTTATGTGTCAGATCTTGGTAGAAGGAGATTTGTGATGCTTCAAAGGTGATTGGGGTTTTATCTCGAACTGCGGCCAGGATCCGATTTTTGTCCGTCTGGGATTGGCACCGGACAATAATGTTTGGAGAGGCTGAGGCTGGTGTCTGCTTGGGTTTTTTGATTCGAAAGAATCCGTCGAATGTAAGTTTCTTCGTCTGGCTGTGCAGGAGGAGAGTGTCAGTGAGGCGGCGTAGGTAGTGGGGTAGCTCAGACATAGTGATGGAGTTGGGGATGCCCCTTAGCTTCAGGTTGGTGCGCCTGGTTCATTCTTCAGTCAGATCCACCCTGGTTGTTAGGGTAGTGTGGGATGACAGTAACTGCTAAACTGTTTCTTTGAGGCCCGTTATCTCTTGTCTCATGTCCAGGATGTCCTCCTCGGAGGCTTGTGTGCGGGCTGTCACTGCTTGCAGTTCAGTGCACAGTAAGTCTATGTCCGCAGCATGCATCTGCCTCATCTCCTGCAGTAGGTCGGCTATATCCTGTTTAGTGGCCGGGGCCTGTTTGTCTTGCCCCTCTTTTTGGGTTATAGGAGGTCGGGGTGTGTGGGGTTCCTCTGCTATGCTGTTTGGACCGCATGGGCTCTGTTCCCGGTCCGGCGAGGCCACCATTTTGGGTGCTGCTGGGCATTGTAGTAGGGCACTTTGTGTCTTTGTGTGTGCCCTGTTGGGGTTTTTGGGATCTCCTGCCCATGTTTTCGGCCTCCCAGGGAGAGGGTCTGTGCTGATGCTGGGTTGTACCTGATATATCAGTAGTCCAGGATGATAACTCCGATACGGGCCACCTGCTGTGGAAGTTGAGGTAGGCCTCAGTTCTCCGTCAGGTTTTCCTGCCCGTTCGTGTGAACAGAAATGGCATCGGTGGTTGGTCTGCACTTGAGGGATGCTTATGGTGATGTTTCCCCCTGAGGGTGGTTTTGTGGGGTCGCAGATTGCCGTGGATTATGTTCCATGTTGCAGGAGCTCTGGAAATTGTTGGCCATTCCGTTCAGTCGCTTAGCTCCGCCCCCCTGGCCTACTATACTAACACAATACAATAGGATAGATGTGTATTCCTAGATCAGCCATGCCTAATGCTTAGCCTATGTTAAGGCAGATTTGCAAGAGAGAGTCATGAAATGAGCCAATGTCAGGGATTACAAAAGGCACAGAAATCTCGGCAAACAAATATTAGGACTCAGTACCATGTAATGCCATGTTAATGCCACCACTACTTTACAGTACCCCATCATTGATGCGCCCTACACTAATTCCAATTATGTATAATACTGGTCTCTACAGCAGCACAATTCCTGCAAAATGCATGTTTCAGGTGTGCCCACAAATCCCTTTGTTAGTTTGGGCTCAGACCAGATTCCTTTTGGGTCGAGCACCCAGCCCCCCACCTTCAGAGGTTCCTTTGGAGATGATCACAAGAAAGTAATGTCACTTTAATTATAATTTTAATTTGGTATAGAGTAGATGTATGATATGCATTGTGAGTACATACACTTTAATTGTTTAGTTTTGACTCTGCATTTTTTTGTATTGTGTTTTTATCAAATTAATTTTGCATTAAATATCTATATATTCACAATGTTCTTATAACAGATTATTAAAATACACTTCATCTTATTTAGTTTCATTTGTCTCCCACGTAGAAATTAATGTAGAACCCACTGATATTGGGGTACTATGAAGTAGTGGTGGGCTTAACACGACATGGCCATTTGGTGGAACTGATTACCCATACTTGTTTGCTGAGATAGGTCATTTTAAGTGGCCTTAAAACAATTACAACTGTATTTTTATATTAGTGCTGTTCCTTAATCCGTATTACGTAGTAATTATAAAAGAAGCTGAGTCAAGGGGAGCCAGAGGACAGAGAAATTAGACATGTGCAATTCGTTTCGGTCCGAATGTGAATTCAGACGAATTTTGGGAAATTTGGACATTCGGGCACTTCAGAATGTCCGAATAGATGAATTGCCAAATTGCCAAAGTCCCGAAGTTCTGAAATTACCGAATTTCCGAAGTGTCGAAGTGCCGAAGCACAGTATTGCCTAAGAACTAATATACTTACCCAGTGGAAGAATGAAGAATGTTACACTGTATACAATTTTAAATAAAAAATATACAAACATAGCCTGGATTCAGCTGTAAGCATTTGCAACACTTACAACAATCAAGTAACATACATTCATATAAAATGTAAGTTACTTAGCCAGTCAGTGTAATGACAGGAATGAATAAGTAGATAACTCCCTAATTCCCATGGCATTAGGGAGCTATCTACTAAAAGGCTGAAAGACCTAAATTGGTCTTTCAGCCAAATTTACTAATACTAAGTAAAGATTACTTAGTATTATTAAATTATGCCCCTACTCGCTATACTGCGAGTAGGGGCATGTCGATTAAACATGCCCTATTTTTTTTTTTAACAGTGAACAGCCATAGGCTACTCACTGTTTAATAGACATACTAATACTAAGTAATTTTTACTTATTAGTATTAGTAAATTTGGCTGAAAGACCATTTTAGGTCTTTCAGCATTTTGGTAGATAACTCCCTAATACCGTGGGAATTAGGGAGTTATCTACTAAGCGGCTGCAAGAGAAGTCCTGAAGTGCCGAAGTTCTGAAGTTGCCGAAGTTCTGAAGTGCCGAAGTGCCGAAGTCCCAAATTTCGGAATGCCGAGCCGAACCGAAAATTTTCCCCATGCACATGCCTAAGAGAAATTAAAACATGCCAGGTCAAGGCCAGTATTGGGAATGTCAAGACACTACAACAGAACAATGCACTCAGGCATGTGTGGAGCTTATATAGCTTGCAATGCCTGTTGATTGGTTTGCACCATTCCTGCACACCCAGAACATGCATGTGCATCAATGTCGGAACTTAGACTATATCTTTGCTTCACGGGTGGTTGATAATAAATGAGCACCGTATGGCAGCATGCAGTGTGAGAAATTAAGCAAAAATTACACTGGACAGAGCAGCATTGTACAGGTACTGGAACACCCTTACCTCTCTGACTAATCAGTGCTATTTATAAAGCTTTTTATCCAAGATTCTTGAGAAGATTGTATGTCATCAACATTTTGAGTGATTCTATTTCTATATTTTATGTAAAGTCTAACTATACAAGAAAGATGACAATTATTGTTCACAAATACGATTCCTTAAAATCAACAAATATACATTTGCTCACTTTCACTACTGCTAACTAATGTAAACAGAAATTTAGCTCAGAAAGCTCCAATTTCCTTCCCCTTTATTCGTTGGCTGTAACCCATGCAAACAGTCATTTATTTGCCAAGGCTCAATCTGCATCTCTGCAGAAGGACTGTAATTGGTCCTCCCTCACTGCTCTCACACTATAGTTTTGTCACAGCAACTGTATTAGACAAAAAGTGCTTTTATATCAGATAAGTGGTTGAAATATCGCAACATTTATACCCCACACACCAATAGTTCTATGAAACATGAACCAATAAATTAAATCTTAAAATTGAATACATTTTAGATAAAACTGAACATCAGTCTATACATGAAAACTATTTGTTTCTAAATGGAATAGAACTTGGTGGAGAAGGGGATATTAAGAAACAATACAAACTAGTACTATGTCACGTGTATAGGGAACAAAAGATTTTTCTTTTTAGATTGCCCTTCAGAAGGTACAATTTTGGCATTTTGAGACATCTCTACATTTATCACATACAGACAGTCTGACAAGGTCAACAACAAAAAGGGAAACCGCAAAGTATCGAGGAGGTATATTTTAAGCATTTTAAAACATTCTGAAAAGTCCTAATTTAATAATTTCTGCATGTAAAGACATATGTATGCACAACAAATATGCATTGATCAGTAATCACATGCAAGTTGTGTCTTTTATTCTTATAAATGTGTGTGTGTGTGTGTGTGTGTGTGTGTGTGAATATATATACATTTATAATGACCCTTCTCCTTTTTTGTCAGTTTACTAGATTTGCCCAATACAAAAAGATAAACAAGCAAACAGGCGCTAAAATACTAAAATCTGTGTTACAATAAATATAAATCAATATGTAGATAAAAAGGTAAAGCAGCACCTTAAAGTGCACAAGCCCAAAACATACCCTATAGATACACAAAGAAAGAAAAAGGTGCGCTGTACCTTTAAAATGTAAAATGCAAACAAGTGTTAATCAAGTGTCAACAGTGCAAAGAAGTGCATATAAAATATGTAAATAACTTCAGCATATACAATATGTGCAAAAATTGCAAGTGGATATTGTGAAAACTAATATAAAAATGACTTACAGAGGATAATATCCTTGGTGCTCCATATGTAATTAGGACACATTGTACATATAAGAGAAGCACAAAGGGAGAGACATAGTATAATACTGTTTAAAAAATGATAAAATCAAAACCAAAGATAGGAATGTAACTCACAAAAGAAGAGCAGTGAAAGCCTGCTCTAACTTATCCAGCCTGTAGTCCACAACCCAGGACTCAATGATGATGGAAACAGCAGGACGCCAGCTGAATGAAAAGATGAATAAACTTTATTTCTTAACGTAAAAACAATGGTCTCCGTTTATACATAGAAGTCCAATGATCCTATTCAGTGTTCATTAAAAAGTGTCTGTCAGCAAACTCAGTCACTTTTGGCACTGTAGGATGTACTTCCTGGTATTCGGAGTTTCGTCCGGTCACGTGGTAGCGTGATGACGTAACAACGTTTCGCCGAATTGGCTTCCTCAGATAGATTTGCCCAATGATGTTGCGGTGATTCAGAAAGATGTCTGTGTTAGGTATACTCCACATCCAGCAACAACCAGTGATGTGTTTAAATATTAAACGCAAAACAAAGTCTTTATTTGCATTCTGTCAAAAAGCTATACAAAATGGCATGCTGATTCAAGACACACACTGGTGACATATAAATGGTGCAGAGGTGTGTGGGTGTATCAGAGGCGTAAGTAGAATCCACAGGGCTTCTGTGCGAATCCACTGGGGCCCTCTCCCTCCCATGTGTCTCATTCTCCCCGTGTCTCATTTCCTTCACAGAGTCTCATTCCCCCCTCCCTGTGTCTAATTTCCTCCCCCGGTGTCCCAGTGTCTCACTCCCTTCCCCCAGCCCCTGCATGTGTCCCCCGCACCCATGTTCTGCTGTTAAGGGCGTGCACGGTATAATCCCTGTCTACGGATATATATGCCGCAGTATTGATGGTATATTCAGCAATGGTGATGGTACTTTTCTTAGTAAAGTGCGGTATGTGAAGACATAAGCAAGAACATCCAATGGCGTAATATATAAAGTACACTATTTCCTTTTAGAATAATGATAGGTATTTTACTCACATTTTTTAGAGCATGAAGCTGCTCTAGTGTAGGGGAGCTTTGGTGGTACAATCCCCACCTAGGATAGTAGGACCGGAAGTGTAGTAGAATTCAGGAAGCCAAAAGAATAAAAAGTAAATACCAAATAAATTCAAAATAATTAAATTTAAAAGGGTAAAATTTATTAAACAAAAAAGTTATGTATCATATAATATAAAATCCAAAATGGGTCAAAGAACACTTTACGTGTTTCACGATGGGGTTTCATCAGAAGTGTGACTTAACTCTCAAACAGGTAAAATTTATATACATATAATCTTAATAGTGATAATAGTTAACATGTGATTAAAAACATTATGATACCATCACCACTGCTGAACATACCATCACTACTGCGGCATATATATCCTTACACAGGGATTATATTATCCACGCCCTTAACAGCAGAGCTCTATAAAGCTCTTGAAAGTGTGAGTGTGCTTTCATTTCAATATACCATCCTATATGTTTTAAAATTACTACACTTAGATTGTGTGTTATCTTTGTTTTTGTCTTTGAGAGATTCACCTATCAACAAGATCCTATTGTATTCCTGTATGTATTTATCTGTATCTGTTTGTGGCTGCACTAAACCACAGCTACGCTGCTCCCCTCCTGCCTGTGTGTAGCGTGGCTGAGTGGTCTGACAGGAAGTGCTTACTGTGAGAGCACTTCCTGTCAGACCAGGTACTGTGGCAAGAAGCAGGTACAGGAGAGAGGAGAGAGGGAGGAATGGCATGAAGGGAGGAGAGGGGGATGGAGGGAGAAAATGGGACACAGGGAGGGAAGGGGGGAGAGAGGGAGGGTATAGGACACCCGCAGGGGAGGGGGCGAAAGGGAAAAATGGGACACAAGGAGGTGATAGGGGAAAGAAGGAGAAATGGGACACATGGAGGGCAGAGGGGGAGGGTATGAGACAAATTAAAGGAAGGGGGGGAGAGAGAGAGGGTATGGGACACAGGGAGGGGAGGGGGGAGAGAGGGTGGGTATGGGACACATGGAGAAAAAAGGGGAGAAAGAGAGAATGGGGAGAGGGAGGGTATGGGACAAATGAAGGGGAGGGGATTACACCCTTAACAGCAGAGCTCTATAAAGCTCTTGAAAGTGTGAGTGTGCTTTCATTTCAATATACCATCCGATATGTTTTAAAATTACTGCACTTAGATTGTGTGTTATCTCTGTTTCTGTCTTTGAGAGATGCACCTATCAACAAGATCCTGTTGTATTCATGTATGTATATATCTATATCTGTTTGTGGCTACACTAAACCACAGGCCCAGATTATCTCTTTTTTCTTTCTTTTTGTTTTATTTGTGTTATCACAAGGTTGGGGAAATCTTGTGTGATAATCTGCTGCCCTTACCCATCTCTTAAGACATAGCAAGCACCTATACCCTGTATAATATAAAGCACCTAGCCAAGCAGTCTACAATTACAACCATTTGTGATACAAATGTGTCGTTCTGAAGAGGTCAATGAATTCAAGTGTGGTACTCTGATAGGATGCCACCATTGCAATAAGTCAGTTCATGAAATGTCATCCCTGCTGGAAATTACATGGTCAACTGTACGTGGTATTATTGGAAAAGACCACTTAAAATCATGCATGGTCACAGAGTGATAGTGTGTAAAAGTTGCCAACATTCTGTTAATTCCATATCTGAAGCGTTTCAAACTTCCACTGGTATTTATATCAGCACAAAAACTTGCAGTACCAAAAAATATGCACAAAACATGGGCAGGATCTGCCTAAGTGTAGATCAGAGATACCACAAAAGGTAGTTGAAAAAGACACAGCTTTGATCCTGTGGGACTTCCAGATCCAGATAGAAAAAGAAAAGTATAAGCCAAAAACCTTACATTGTGGTGGTAGACAAGGAGCAGAAGACTACAGTGGTGATGGATGAGACAATATCCAGTGATCGTAACATCAAGAAGAAAGAACATGAGAATGTGAACAAATGCCAATGACTGAAAGAGGAACTAGAAAGGATGTGGAAAGTGAAGGCAGTAGTAGTACCAATTGAGATAGGAGCACTTGGGGCTGTAAAGTTGTGAGAGTGGATTTAGACGATTCCAGGTGGGACATCTGAGATTTCTGTCCACAAGAGTGCAGTTCTAGGAACAGCTAAGATAGTGCTCAGATCCCTCAGACTCCTAGGTCTCTGGTAGAAGATCCGAGAATGAGCAATACACAAAATACCTACCGGAGGGGTGAGTAAATCAATCAATATATATCAACATATATATTTATCTTGATGTAAGCTTTGGGGTTGCTGTTAAGTTGATGAGTGAGTGCGCTGGATCTTGTGTGTTGTATGAAGTGGCCCCAGCAGCACCCTATAATGTGTGCATATTCAGGTGAGTGTAGCTTTGCACCCCTTGCTGTCACAGGTACCACATTCCAGGCCCTTTTTAACCTTGTACTGCAGAGAGCCCCAGATGGAAGTTTTTTTTCCCAGGTAAATTGGTTAACTTACATTAGATTGCCAAAAATGAGGTACTAAATGTTGTGGCAAGCTTATGCAATGTATGATCATATAGTGTAACTAAACCACCATTATTTTTGCCTAGATTAGGTGTTTTAAAAAAAAAAAAAAAAAAATTAAAATCTGTGAGCTTTGAAGTTGCTCTTTAGTGAATGAGTGAATGCACTGGATCTTGTATGTTTTATACACACACATACATACATGGGATTCTACTAAGTAAACTTTTACTTTTGAAACATAACCTGTAATACATTTTTCTTGTACAGCATACTTGATAAGCAATATCCTATAGCAAGGAAATCCATTTGCTGAAACTTTTTTTTTCTGCTTCTTTTAATTGTTTTTAAAAACAATTAAAAGCAGCAGCGTTTCTTAAATGTGTTTTTATTGTTTTCACATCACTGACTATTACACTATTGACTTTCAACACTTGCAAAGTTCTTAATTAAAAACACAATTAATATGAAGTGAGCAACCAAAGTTAATCTTCCTGCAATTTACAAAGATATTTTTCTCTATCTCCATCAAATGTGTCGCTTATTCTCCACTGTCCTCTCTATTCTCCTTTTGTTCCATCGATTCCCACTTACCTGATCTTTTGCATATCCCTTCTTCCCCATTTCAACTCCTCAGTTGACATCTTTCCTCACCCAATCTCCATTATCCATATCTCCCCATTATCATTGAACCCATCTCATCTACCGTCTTCCTTATGTCTTACCTCAACTTATCTCCCTCCCAGTTTTGATTCTGATCTTTTATTACTGTATCACTTGTTCTTATTTCCTCCTTCTTCAGTTCATCTTGCAATTTCACCACTTTTTATCTATCCTATACCCATTACCCAACTTTTGTCTACCTTCCAATCTGCTTTCTCCTTGTACTCCTGCCTTTCAATTTCTACCTTTTTCAATCATACCTCATTTTTTAGGCATAATGGGCCCCCTCCTAGAGCCCAGTGCCCTGGTATGTGTGTGGTGGCTGAGAGCTGTATGTGGTGGGGAAACTGAGTGTGCCTGTGTGTGCTGGGTGAGTGTTGTGCGTGCATGGTGGGTGAATTTTGTGTCTGGAGAAGTTTGAGTGTTGTGTGTATAGTGTCTGGGTATGTTGGAAGAGGGATACTTTTCTTCTGTCCCCTTCTGATTACCTTGTGGCAGGAAGGTAGTGTAATCCCTGGTTGAGGCCATTCTTTGCAGGATCACTGGTATTATGGTGGGGTAGTGTTGTGGTCTGCACTACTATTGAGTGCAGGTCACTTTAAGAGCACCCTCATGGTCCACTGCTAAGTCAATGACTGAGTGCTCGCTGTGGTACTCTGAGTAATTGAGGAGTGCCGGGGGATTGCATGGAGCTCATAAAGTGATCTGTAACTTATACAGGTAGAAACAACAAAGCTCTCTTGAGCAAGTGAGGTGGCACAGTCCCGAACAACAAGCTCCATTAGAGAGCTCTTTAGTTTGCTGCCTTGTTTGTTCACAACATTTTGGTCAGTCGAGTATCTCCTGCAGCAACTGGCTACCACAGGAGCCTGATATGTGCATGACAGTTAATAACTTGCAAGTAGCTGATGTATCTCGAAATACAAATACAATACATTGAACGATTGGAGCAAAGATGGAATCACTGAGGCAGTTAATCAGCAGAACAATTAGAAACAGCTGCAGTTTGAGAGTTATTTCTGACAATCTTGCCTGGAAGATAACTACTAGTTTCCCACCACTTTTAAAGAAGATGTGACCTTGAAGTCACTCACAGCATGTCTTCGGTGGTGCTTGGACCCAATGTACTCCCACAAAGATTCCTCTTATGGCTAGATGTTTAGGATAATGGACTGGGATGATCCTTTCTATAGCACTATAGGGCAATGAAGAGATATTACTTCCCGGTTCAGTATAACATAGCATGCCAAAAAATGTTTCAGAACCTGAATGTAGAACTAATTGGCCTTTTTGCACCAAATAGCCACATTTCAATGGGGTAAAGTGCAAATCAAAATAATTTTAACATTAACAATTTTTCTACATGTGCATGCCACAAGAAAATGGGTACGTGATTTCCTATTTTTGAAATGAGTTAAAATGCTGACTGAACATCACAACATTCTAAAAAGGACTGCTTCAATAGATACTTAAATAAACTAAAAAGGAAGGATCATTAAACAACTTAATTAATTCAACACAATTCAAACAGTACCTTCAAGAATAGAGGACCATAATTGCACTCAGTTGTTTTGTAACATTTAAACGTCTGCAATCAAGAGGGGCATCCTATTAGACCCCGTGTAAAATAAGTGCCTTTGAGACTTTCACTTGAAAGGAACCACAAAAAAAAGTTGAATGAAAATCTCTGCCAAGGATACATTTCCAGGTCTCTTTTCCCTTGAATGTGGTTCAGAAAGCAATCTACTGTCTTGTTAATGGGGATGTTAGTTTTATTTTAAAACTGTGCCACTCTGGAGGGTTTCTGTCAGTGCTAGTAAACTCAGCTGAGAGGAGACATGCACTATAAATGACCTTAGATGTAGTTTAAACCACACAGAAAACTAACGAGATTAAACAAGGGCATGCCAGTATGAGATTGCGAGATGAGAGTTTTACACATTTGATATGTATTTTTTCTGCATAAATATATTCATTTGCAGATGTGAGGTAGGAGAGACATGCGTGCCCATTAAAGGGACACTATAAGGACCCAAACCATTTCAGCTTATTGAAATAGTCTGGGTGCACTGTCCCAGTACCCTGAACCCTGCAATTATAGTTACTGCAGTTATTGAGAAACTGCAATAATTACCTTGGAGGGTTAACTCCACCTCTAATGGCTGTCTACCAGACAGACACTAGAGGTGCTTTCAGGTCCTCAGCGGACTTTTGGTAGACATGCATAAGGACATCCAGCGTCAGCTGAAATCCCACAGGAAAGCATTAAATCAATGCTTTCCGATGGGAAAGTCCTACAGCACTCGCCAGAGGGAACTATAATGCTAACAATACAACGCTGTATTCCTAGCTCTATAGTTTCCCTTTAAACTGACTTTGCCATTTGAAATTTTCTTCCACATCATAAAACCACATGATGCAAGGAGCCAAACAGAATCTAGAATAATGACATTTAAAGGACCACTCTAGGCACCCAGACCACTTCAGCTTAATGAAGTGGTCTGGGTGCCAGGTCCCTCTAGGATTAATCCGTTTTTTTATAAACATAGCAGTTTCAGAGAAACTGCTATGTTTATAAATGGGTTAATCCAGCCTCTAAAGCCTCTAGTGGCTGTCTCATTGACAGCCGCTAGAGGCGTTTGCGTGATTCTCACTGTGAAAATAACAGTGAGAGCACGCAAGCGTCCATAGGAAAGCATTATAAATGCTTTCCTATGAGACTGGCTGAATGCGCGCGCAGCTCCTGCCGCGCGTGCGCATTCAGCCGAAGAGGAGGATCGGAGGCGGAGAGGAGGAGGAGGAGAGCTCCCTGCCCGGTGCTGGAAAAGAGGTAAGTTTAACCCCTTTCCTCTCCCAAGATCCCGGTGGGAGGGGGTCCGTGAGGGTGGGGGCACCCTCAGGGCACTATAGTGCCAGAAAAACGGGTATGTTTTCCTGGCACTATAGTGATCCTTTAAGATGAGCCTTTGAGCTGTCTGTTAATGCCAGACATTCCAACTCTCCCGGCAGTTCCGAGAGTCTCCTGCATTTTAATAGCAGCTCCCTGACGCCCGCAAATGAATCAAATATCCCAGAAATAGATTCATTACATCAAGTAATGTATTTCCAAACAGAATAGTTACCTCCCAATCATGCAGGTGGCGCTTTAGTGAACGCTCAGTCCAGTCTCCTCCCCCTTAATCCTCCTGGAACAGAGTGTGCAGCAGTGAGGCTCTGCTCAGTGTGCCCCTTTTTCGGCAACCTGGCAGCGGCCACTCTGTGCGCAGCAGCTGTGTGGATCATCTGTCTGGGCTTGGGCTCTTTTACCAGTGTGAAATGTGGCCTTAGCTCCCTGTTTACTGGTAGTGAGTGCGGAGTTTCCAGGGGCAGGTTGCTCAGCGAGGAGGAGCACCATGGGGGACTTATACCTGGCAGTGCTGGGGCAGGTGGGATTAAGTACTATGGCCTCTAGGGCTCCTACAGCTTCTTTGCAGGTAGCTCCCCTGGAATTGGACCTTCATTTTTTGGGTTGGGAAATGCCACACACCTGCACTCACACATAGCACTGGTGAGGCAAAATGTATTAGATTTCAATAGCAAGGAGTCCTGGTAAAGAAATATCCAGCAATGCGTTATCAGGGTATGAAACATACACCAATTCAAGATAATGTTTGACACTGCAGCTATAATAAATTTTGCTTATTATCCTCAGCCAGCCATTTCAGCTGCAATGCCAGCCTTTAGTGGCAAAAGACAAGTAGATTTACAGTGCAAACCAAATAATTAAAATTTAATCAATATTATAAAATATAGCTTTGTCTGCATATACAGTACACATATAATAATGATATTCGTCTGTAAAATCACTTTTGTATGGATATTTTGGCCCAAATGAACATTACAGAATATTGACCAACAGGGTTATTTATTAAAAAGAATTTCAAATTTGAGGCCAGAGTAGTAGAATTGAAAGCATAGCTAACTTAGAGAATGTTTCCAGTTCTTTTTTTTTTACCTTCAATTTGACATTTACTGTCGTCATTTCTCATGTGAGTAAATACCCTTCAGTTCAGAATTGCCACCGCTTCCCTTGTTTATGCTGTGTGTATCTGTGTGTCAGTGTGTGTATATACCAGTGTATATGTCAGTGTGTATATATATCAATGTGTGTGCATGTGTCAGTGTGTATCTGCGTGTCAGTGTGTATAAATGTCAATGTGTGTGCATGTGTATATATGGCAATGTGTGTTATCTGTGTTAGTGTGTGTGTGTATATCTGTGTGTCAGTGTATATATATGTCAGTGTGTGCATGTGTCTCGGTGTATGCATGTGTCAGTGTGTTAACAGTGTGTGTAAATAGTTGCAATATGTTGTTAAAGAAATAGTTGTTTTCTGTCATAATAAAATGTCATGTCCTTGGTCATATATGTTAGTTGGCGTCGGCAGGAGGTGGGGGGGGGAGAGGGGGGAGGGCGGGGGGGGATACGTACCAGTAGCTGGTGAAGTAACCTCCCTGAAATGAGATTTTGCATGTTTGGATGTCTATAATATAGAAATCCCAGTTTATCTTGAAAATATGTAATCAATGTATTAATTAAAAAAACTGCTGCTGCTAAGAAACACTCAATCACCACTTATTTTTACTTGGAATATGCGGAAGATGTCAAGATGACACTAGCAATAACAGTGATGGTTCACTAAAAGTAAATTGTCATCAATTAATCTCTGCACTATTGAATGACATATTCTTGTAGTGACATCTTTCGAGTTACATTCCTGTTTTCCTATAGGCTGAAATAGCTAACATAACCCAATTTGCAAATATAGCTCTTGGAAATCACCAAAACAGAAATTCATTAAAAACTCACAGGTACATGTACTAGTTTTATTGACTCTTTTCAGTGTCACCTTCTAAAAATGAGATGGCATGATTTCATATATTTTTCAATACATTTTCACTTTCATAGATTCAAGGTATCAATTTCCATTGTAGAATATACAAACAAGATATCTACTTCAGATCTTCGCATGCTTTGATCTAGGTACTGCACTTCCAATCCATGAAGGGGTCACTCAAAGCACCAGGACTACTTCAGTGACTTGGAGTGGTCATGGTGCCTTGAGTCTGCATGTACAGCAATGCACTAAAACAACACAGCACATACAGAGATAGAAAACTTTGCTTCTGGTGGTGGAACGAGCATTCTGGGCTGGTTAATGTCAGATCTATGCAAAAAAGGCATCTGTTACCAGCACCAATACCAAGGTCGACACGTTACCTTCTTCACGCCGCCCAAGTCCTCTACTCAGCACATCCCACAAGACATTCCTCCACCTGCAGTGAGGGTAATGACATCACAGAAAGAGGATCGGAGAGAACTTGTCCTTGGTGTGGAATCAATGGTATGAAAAAATAATTATTTTATTTTTTTATGTTGGGGACAATTTCAGGATGGGTTACTACAACAAAAACAATATTTTAATAAAACACTGTTTGTTTACATATCATGTGAAAGTCTAAAATCCCACAATGCCAATGAATGGATTATTATGCTATGAAAAGTGTCACGTATTCATCCGCTTATAGAAATGTGGTTAATGACATTTACTGTCCACACAGGAAAAGTTGTGCCGAGCAGCAACCTAATCCACAGAAGGTTTAATGCTGAGCAGTAATTGGGCAAATGAAACCTGGTGTCATGTATTCATCCGCTTACAGAAAAGTGGTTAATGACATTTACTGTCCACACAGGAAAAGTTGTGCCGAGCAGCAACCTAATCCACAGAAGGGTTAATGCTGAGCAGCAATTATGCAAATGAAACCTGGTAACTGACTTTGGGGTCAAAGGCCCGTTACAGCCTATCAGAAGTAAAGGAGGGGTATTTAGGCCCAGTTCTCAGCCTGCTCAGTGCCCTGTCGTGGTTTCCCTTGTGGTTGTCCGAGAGCGCGTTCCTGTTTATAGTTTCCTACCTGGTTTTTGACTTTGGCTTTGTTTATTGACTTCTCTATACTCTGGTATCCTGACTCCTGGCTTTCCTCATCGCTGTGTCCCTTTCTGTGTTCCCTGACCTCGGCTAGTATTTTTGACTATTCTTTCTACGTTAAATCCGGCCATTCTAAGGACCGGTAATACGTTACTTATTTGTCATCTGTGCTGTACAGTTCTATGTGCTGGATCAAACAGTAATCCTGACAGAAAAGTAAGTTGTACACCAGCCTACTTTTAAGGCATGGGTGTCCCTAGGGATCACTTTAATATGAGAGCTTGAAACAATATTTAGAAAACATACAAAAAAATAAAGGAATACAAATATTGGTTCAAACACAGAACAAAATCAGAGAGTGTCTGTAGAAAATGGCCAAACATTTGTGAATGCAATTAATCCATAGATTAAAAGATTTGCATAGGCAAATGGTATATTGTCATGAATGTGTGATAGAAACATGATCTTAAAATTAATTTATTCTATATAATGTTCCAATTTAACGTTGGAGGGCATTTATAAGAAGAAAGAACCAGCAGCACAAAATTCCCTTTCCCTACCTACTCCTAAATTACTTCCCTAAAAGAGTACAAGTAAGTGCATCAATATTTTAGAAAACCAATATATTATGAAGATTACTTGTCAATTATCTCCTATAAGACCTTCTGGTAGATGAAACTGTTTCTCCAGAGTAGATTCCTACAAACAACAAGGAGTTCAGGTTTCAGAAATGAAAATAGTGCATTTACCAACATTCATAAACCAACCACAATGGATGTCAAATGTCTCATGGTCAATAAGAAAGTGAAATGTTATAGTATTGTATAACAAGCAGCTGTTTTCAGTAGCCTTGGAGGGCATCCATAATTACACTGCTTGGTATCTACAAAAACAGGAGTCATTATAAATAAATAATAGCCATTTGAACCAGCACCAGAGGTAGAATTACGCACATGGGAAAACAAAGACGTCTCCACGTCAAGAACAAACCAAAGTTCTATACATATTGCTTTTATATATATGTATATATGTATATATATATATATATATGTGTGTGTTCTTTTCTGATGCATTTCATTATACGTATCCCCCACTTGCCTTCTTGTTTCACCTGTGCAAGCTTAAAGTCCTGATAAAATCCATGAGGACTTCAAACCATGTGGTAATCTCAGTTGGCAATATGCTAAATATCTTCTATTCTAAAAAAAGCCGGTTGATGTCTTAACACTTTGAAGGCTTTCAGAATAATTTACGCTTAAAACAGTATTCACAGATCAGCAGTCGATATGAGACATCTTCTGAAATAAAATTATCATCTGATAAACTTCGCAAGAACCCGGAGTCAGTTTGGACTAGAATGCTATAAGTTAGGGACTTACTTGGAAACTTTCTAAATTAGCAGATTTTAAGAACGTTAAAGTAAGTATGTTTACAATGTTTATTTGGGAGATTTCAAGTTGGGTAGCCAAATGAATTTGACACCAAATCCTAAAAGATTTGAATTCAAATATGTTTGTAAATAGATTAGTGAGTCTTTATACGCTAACTATAGTGGTAGACAACCTTCAGCACTCCAGATGTTGTGGACTAAATCTCTCATAATACCCTTGCAACCATAATGCTGGCTCTTACATTAACAAAAAAAAAAAAAAGGAAAATATTAATTTGAGGCTTAAGTACTAAATATCTGGATCATATAGAACAAATCACCAAATCATTTCAGATGGACACAACATCAAAGTGTTCACATTGGGGGGAGGGGGGGTGTCATGTAAATAAAGTTAACAGCAGCTAGCATTTGACAATTTAATTTATTATTTCCTATTTATTTCCGATGTCCCAGTAAAACAGGACATAATCTGTGGCAAGCAGAAAGTGCCCCCTGCAAATGTTTACAGGTATTTTTTATTTACATTTAAAGCTATAGAATGGATGGTCTTTGCAATTGTGTTTGCATATTATGAACTGTATATTTACATTCCAATCACTGAATTGTGTTGGTGGATTTGGTATTGCAGTCTGGGACCATGTAGCTGAAAAGAAAGTAAATGTGAGGATATTTCAAGGCAGTTCTGCAGAGTTTTGTTTTCTATCATACTAATGTCAACATTAAACTGTTGTAGTTATGGTTATTGGGTTGTCTCTTTAAAATAAAGAATGTAGTAAAAAGAAAGCTTCCCACGATGGGAAATGTGTGTAAATAGAGAGCCATACCAAAATAAATGCCATATATTGATTTAGGCACACAATATTTTCTATCCAAATGGATAAGTCTGTCACTTTGCAGGAGAAAAACAAATAGCTACAATTTATAGAGTATGTAAATAGCACAACTTAATACAGTAACTGTATTCCTGTCTGCTTGTGCATGCAGCAAGCATTAGACCCATATCACTCAGTGCTTTAGTTTAATAAACAGTCCATCTCTATAGAGCATCTCTCCTCATTTCCTGGTTAAAGACTTAAAAGCATTAAAGCATCAGTTTAAAAGAACATAATATATCTTAAGATGTGATTGGTAAATAAAGCTTCATAAAACATATTTATGGATATGATTAAGTATCTTGTGGATGTTTCAGAATATAAACAATTATTCTTAAAAAGAAAAAAAGTATAATTTCTAAATCCACACACGGCTCATTTTAAAAATACATGCCTTTTTCTCCACCAGTGTTCCAATTCTTGCTCCCTTCTCACCCCTGTCCCCTTGTATTGTCCACTTGTGTCCTTTGCACAATCTCTCCAATGCCTGATTTGACTTAATTAGACATTCTAAGCGCCATAACCACCAGCCGTTGTAGAGTTCATGGTGCAACAAGTCTTTGACTGCTGTTCTCCTGATTTGTGACACACTGTTTTTGCCCAGTTTTTAAAAAAGCCAGGCCCCTCTGCCTCCTGCTCAGATTATGTAGCGTCCTTGAAGTTTAGCCCACCACGTATACCCTTTCATAGCCATCTAAAGTTTTTTTTTTACAGTAAGAGCAATCAAATGGTCAAAGTCCATACAGATGTGTAAACTGCAATTGGATACATACTTGCAAAAACATAGCATACAGGGATATAATTTCTAATTAGTGGGGTAATAGCTGCTTGATCCAAATAGACATCTGACTGCTATTTAGGGGTCAAGAAGGAATTTTTTTCCTACTTTGTTGCAAACTTGGAAGCGCTTCAGACTAGGTTTTTTTGCCTTCTTTTGGCTCAACAGTAAAAACAAATGTGAGGAAGGCTGAACTTGATGGACACAAGTCTCTTTTCAACTATGTAAGGTTCAATAGTGTTGGATAAATAATTTAGAAGTTAATCTTCCACATCTCCCAAGGAGCATCACGGGCCAGGCTTTAGATGCTGGTTTTTGTCTGTCCTGTTAAAAATGGGTGGACATGAATTAAGTGGATAACAAACCAAGCACTATTTGCCCCATAACCACAACAACATGCTGTCATTGTTATGATGACACAAGTAATCATTTAACATAGCACAGGTACTGTTTTACTTTATATTCATATGAGATTTCTGTAACCCACTTGTATATAACAAATGTATGCCATGTTTTTCAATTCAGATTATCATTGATCTTGGGTTCCTAAATGTCATTTGCACTCATCACAGTTAACAGCATGAAAATGGCATTCCAGGCATAAGTTACTATGTAGATTAATTTCTGAAAAATGTTGATCAATAAAGGTCTTTGCAACAAATCATAGTGACTGCTACTAATCATCCTGTGCCTAGTAAATCTTAAAAAATATACATGGGGTCATTTAACTCTTTGATTGCCAACAACATGTCAGGACTGTCATCATAACTAAACACAAATGCTAACCTATTTACCAATTAAATCTAACATTTGATATCAAGCAAAATGCCACTTGAACACCGCCTGATCATCCCTTGCATTATTATTATTATTATTATTATCGCCATTTATATAGTGACAACAGATTCCGTAGCGCTTTACAATATTATGAGAGGCGGGATTTAACTATAAATAGGACAATTACAAGAAAACTTAAAGGAACGATAGGTTGAAGAGGACCCTGCTCAAACGAGCTTACAGTCTACAGGGCATTAGAAATGGATCAAAATAAGGTAAGAGTAGGGGTTGGGCAGGGGATTTAGGGCTGCAGTACTAGTGCCAGGATTTGGGGGACTTAGGTTTATTCATTCAATGTTTCTGGTATATAGTAAGAGAATTAGAATAAACTAATTAAAATGAACAATTTTCCTCTTAACTGTTTGTGAAAGGTCACTCTATATGAAAATGACTGAATTTTACATTAATTTTGCTTTTGCTGTGATTTAATAGCTCTGCATCAGTTTTTCAAATGATCTAATATGTTTGGCAAAACCTTTTAAAATGATTTAATATTTTTAAAACTAAGTTTATATATAATTTTTTTTTAATATGTGTTAAAAATGCATCTTACAATATTAAATGAAGTCATTAGTTCCTGTATGAAAATTCTCATGGTTCCTACATGTGAACCCATGAAAACATCCAGATAATATATCACACAATACCAGTGACTGCATAATTATTAGCAATTACAACGTGCCATTGTAGTGCTTTACAATTTTATCATGTGAATGAACGAACAAATACGATGCAAACTATTGCAAATGTTAACATGCCCACGAGGTTAACTAGGATCCTACGCGAACATGCTTACATGCGTAAAAATATACTACATCGAAATGACACTGCTGGTAGCTAATCCTTTGAGTAATGGTGAATACATCAAGGAGACCAATGTTAAATGGTTTTCTGTTTGAAATAAGTGCCATTTCTAAAGCTCTACACAACCTAAGATTTAATCTTGCATTGAGTAAAGGAAAGAATGCTTTGGTCTTTTGCCCTTGAAAGGACCAATTAACTAAAGAATGTTCATAAACAGAGGCTACTACAAACTAAAACAATTCTAAGCAGTAATAGGTTCTGAATTTATTTTTCATTCCAGGTTAAATACTGATTTTTACCCTTCAGTTTCTTGTGTTTTTTTTTTTTTTATCCCACAGGGTATTTAATATTAAAAAAATATTATTAATGATCTGCTAGGTATCAACTGTAAGAGCAAAGGCTAACAAAAATTATTTATTGGGTCCACCACATTTAATATCTACAGTATTGGACATGAAAAAAAACACAGTGTAACATATACTTGCTTTCACGCACACCTCCCAATATTTCAAATGGACAAAGGGGGCACATATTTTAGAGATTAAACCTTGCCATTTGCCTTTGTAATTATTTATTATATTTTCTTCATTGTGCTTGATCTCAATATCGATATCTGGGAGCAACCATTTTATTTTCCTCTGTCCATCATATCTGCAATCTCCTTTCTGTGAAATATAATTTACTAATGGATTGTGGGTAAATCTGATTGGCATTTAAAATGATACCCGCTTTAAGCTCCACCCATTGTCGAGTTTTGTCAACATGACTACTACAGATGAGGAAATGTATAAAGTCCCTACTTTTCTTTATGTATTTACTTAAAACTAGAGCCCTCAGAAAAAAAATAAAAACATTTAGACATAGAGAGGAGCTATATAGAAACAACAGATTAGATTAAGTTTATTTCGGTGACAGTCATTTAAAGTGTAAATTGTCAGAAATTCATAGGAAATTGTAATTTTTAGGCCAAAATAACCAAACTTCAAATATAGCTAATAGCTAATCCAGATATTTTATTCCAGTTTGGTTATTGCCACCTAAAATGTTAAATTCCAGACAATTCACTCTTCAGTGAACAGCACTGAGATAACTTGTTTAGCCTGTCATGCTAAATAGGTATTTGTCTAACCTTCATGAAGGTAACCAGTACTTTTTTCAGTCACCAGTCCACAAAACCTTCCTCATATTATGGGGGTTAAGAGGGCAATGATGTCAGGTGACAGGAGACCAACTTTGGGGTTACACTATTGGAAGCTATTTTAAACCCTGAAGCAGAGCACAACGAGTATACGAGTATATCGCGGTCATAAACGACTCCCAGTTGTCCAAGACAGCATCTCATTTTTGTAGTGTCTGGTATGCCCATTCCTTAATCTGTCCGGATTCCAGGTTTAGGCTTACCAAGTCTTTAATTGACAATACATCCTTCTGCACCTCCAGAACAGTCTGGGACAGGTTGGTCACTTGCTGAGCAAGGGAGGTGAGCAGCTTGTACATCTCTGCGGACTCCATGATGGTCAGTTCTTTTGTCAGGAATCTTACCTGATGTGGGAGTCTAGTATGCAGAGATGTGTGTTCACCCTTGCAGATAAACACATCCCAAGGTGATCAAGTAAGAAACCACAGGACTGTGAATCTCTGCACGGGAGCTGTGCAGGAAAGGTTCTCCAATTTGCAGTACAGACAAGGACACAAGCAGGAGAAAAGTCAAGGATAAGCCAAAGTCAGAGGATGCCAGAGGTCAGGATAAACAAGGAGGGAAGCCAAGGTCAGGAGCCGGGCTCAATCTGGAGAACAAGTTCAGGAGACAAAACAGGAACAACACATGATCACCAGAATCAAAAAACTGACACTGCTCTCAGGGAGAGGTGTTATATACCCAGCTAAACAGCAATCTGCCACAGATAAAGCTTGTCCTTTGCCGCCGTTGATCAGCTTATGATTGTGGTGAAATGGGCTGCCATGAAATATTTCTCAAAGTACCTCCTCTGAGCTTGGGTAGTGTTAGTTGGGAGTGTGCTATGCGGGGTGATCTGCCCTGCCACACATATTTCCCATTTCTGCTTTTAAGTTAAGGAAGAATGATTTGGGGGCCTCTATTGGTACGGTTTGGAAGATGAAGAGAAGTTTTGGCAGTAGAGTCTTGATGGCGTTCACTCGGCCTAACCACGAGATGTAGTAGGAGTTCCAGGTGCATAGTTCCACCATGGCAGTCTTGAGGATGGGTAAGGAGTGTGCTATGGAGGAGGTTTTGGGGTACCGGCGGCATCAGTCTGCTTTTTTGTGCAGCCCATCTTCAGGTTTGTGCGGGGAGAGGTTAGAAATATTTAGGCTTTGAATGGGGGTGCCACTATACAGCTATATTCTCTGACGGCCAGACACACCCCCAAGACGACATCTTTTGCAACAAACAGACTCTTTGCTTTGCTCATATTTAACCAGAGATGTTATGTTAGATGTGTCAAACAATTCCAAGATTAAGCACGTCAACCAATATTCAATTCAAAGGCAGCTGAGTGAGCACATTATGCCAAATAATAAAATAAGAGTGTAGATCATTCCAAAGCAGCGTAAACAGACAAAACAACTTGTTTTATGTTTTCGTTTGATTGTAATCATAAAAATCACCTAGAACCTCAAGCAAGCAGCTTAAACTTTGCCTGGATGGCATAGAAACAACATTAAAAAATAATAAACCATCATGATAGCAAATCGCTGTCTTCTCCACATTTTCTCTACTTGTGAAAAACTGACACTTCGTTTAATCAAAACAGGTGATACAAGCATTGTTTTGACTTTGATGGATCAAAGCAAGCTAAATCGTTGTTTTTCCAGGCAAATTCTAAAAAAAAAAATTAAAAAAAAAAGACTACAAGAATAGTGTGTCTTGTATTAGCAAAGAAAACTGAAATAAATAAAAGAGATGGCATTGAATTTAGTTAGTAATGAGTTTTCTTCAAACATTTTGACACAACAACCCGCAGAGGGACGGAGGGAGATATTGATTAGCTGTAAGAAGGACAGCAATTCTTGCTCTCTCTTTGAAGCTGAATAACCAACTATGGAAAACAATGTTTAGTGTACAATAGCAGTGATAGGATACAGATTATCTTGTTGAGATGTAGCGTGTACGAAATAATGGGCTTTTTTATATTTTTATTCCAGAAAGATGATTCCACTGATTAAAAGAAATCCAAATCAGAACATCTAGTTCAAATCGACTGCATCAAAACAATATTTTCTTGGGGTTTTTTTTTTTCAAACCCACGTCAAAAAAGAGAAACAGATGGTAAACATGAGGCTAGTCTTGCCACTGCGGATGCTTTAGATATTAATAAAAAATAGTTTAGTAGTGTAAAAGTACCAAAATAAACTATAATGTAAAATATTAGAGATGTGCATGGGGGAAAAATTCATTTTGGTTCGTTTTGGATCCATTCAATATTTTTCAAATTACTGTACATACACCTATTGCTTTGGACGAACCAAAATTCAGTTCAGAAAGGTGTTCATTTTTACATTTCGGTAGCCCATTTTTCCTTATAGGCGATGAATGCAGGTGGCAGGTACAGACTTACCAATTTAAGGAGTTATCTGCTAAACTGCTGATATCAAAATTAAGTCCTTTTCTTAATTTTGATCTTTCATCTGTATAGTAGTTAACTCCCCAAATTGTTATCCTTACATGGATTGCCATAAAGATGCCAATTACCAAATAAGGGAGCTGTCTGCTAAACAGCTCCCTAACTTGGCATCCTTAAATATGGCAAACCCACGTAAGGATACCAAATTAGGAGATACCTGTTAAACTGCTAAGAAAGTAAAATTAAGAAAAGGGCTCTTCTTAATTCATTCATGAATACCTATAAGTGAAGCATGTTTTGTTATATTGCAGGATACTTTAGGCATTAGTGTTTTCATCTTTGGTGTTTACCCCACTGACTGACTGGAACAATGGGATTACTCTCCCTGTGTAAGGTTCCTTAATTATGAACTTCATTAAAGGGATACTATAGTACTAGGAATAAATATCTCTATTCGTAGCACTGTAGTTCCCTCACTCTCCCCTCTCTCTCACGCTGCTGTCTGATAGACAGTCACTATAGGTTGTATTAGTGCTGAAATGTAAACATTGCAGTTTCTCTAGAACTGCAATGGTTTACATTGCAGGACTATGGGCAATAGGGACACAACACCTAGACTACTTCAATGAGCTGGTAACCTATAGTGTCACTACAGTGTTTTATCAATGGTCTGCTTATCCCTTGTGAAATATGCCAGGCCATTAGACATTATAAGTGAATACATATTTTTACAAGAAACATTTATTACTGCTGGTCTACTGCATGTAGGGTTCTACATTAACCCCTGTAATGCTGAGTTGTGGTCTACCATCTATATCTGCTGAAATCCCAACAAGTAGACACTAATGGGTCTTACAGACTGTCCCTACAGCACAGTGTGTAACCATATCCCCCACGATCTTTTCATTACCTATCTGTCATTTACAGATCGGTGACAGACTGGCCCTTTATCGGACTGTTGTGACTGACCCTGTTCCACTCTTGTATCACTTCCTTCTAGCTCGCAAAGGAAACCATACGGGAGTGAATAGCTGCCTGGTAATCTTTTTGTTTGAATATGTGTGTATGGATGTCAGCGTTTATTTGTTTGTGTTGTTTGTGATGTGTGTTTGTGTGTGTCAAAAAGTATCTATTTGTATTTCGATAGCATATATCTATGTATGTGTCTAAGAGAGGTGAGAGGTTTGTAAGGAGTCCTAAAAATTCTCATGGCAGTCCTATTCACAGGGTTTTTGAACTAGGCACTTTTGTAGTGGGTCTCTCATATTCTCAAACTAGCTACAACTTTTAATTTGCTACTCATCCCTTGAACTGCCCATGTGATAATCAGAAATAGTATCTCTCCAAATCTATCATATCTCTGACGGTAATTATAGGCCGTTGTACAAAAAAAGTTGAAGATTCCCTGTACCGTAACTTCTACAGATCTATTATCCTTTTGAAATGCTAAGAAGTTGTTATTCAGTGTTTGCATTACAATATAGCCAGAAATGAGAAGTGGAATCCCCATGTAAACTGCACATAAATTCATCAGTCGATACATAATTAAAATGAGAAACAGAATGCATACAGCCATGATAATATTTTTAGTTACTTGTACTCCCCTCAGATATTCACTTTATAAGGTTTAATTTGACATATTTACTTCTGTCTCACATGGTCTTTCTTTTTCTTTCATGTTATAATATTTATTTTATTAACTGGAACTACATCTTTTTTTATGAAATCTCCCAAACACTATTTCATCTACTATACTATTTTACAATGAACTTCCATGTTTTGTTTTTCTACACTGAATCATTTTGAACACTACTAATATATCATAAAGACAGGTTATATGACCTATTTATCAATGTAATATTTTATCAAGGTGATAGATTTGGTTTGAATGGTGGGATCCTGTAACAAAAATTGAGAAAATTATTAAAACTGATCGCTGTAGAACACATTGGGTTTAAACCATTTGCATGTGAAACCAAATACCCCACATGCCAATACATAACAATAATCATTATTTAGAGAAAGAGTAGCATATAGTAGCAAAATAAATATAAATATTGAAAAATAAACTTACTGCTGTGGATAGTCTTCCTCGGTTCTTCTCAACATGTACTATGGCATCTCGAACTAGTGAGAAGAGATTGAGCAAAACTCGCTCTAAATCATAAATTCCGTGCATTTCTTTAGTAAGCCGTTCTATTGAAACAATGTATAGATTCCAGTGGGTATCAATTTCAACCACACTTGCCAGACAACCTTTCATTACATTTCCGCAATAGCCAGCACATGGTCGTGTCGCCAGAAGACCTTGGCAGTGGGAGCAATACCATAATTTCAGTAGGCTCCTTCCACAATCCTTGTTGAATTTTAAATAATCTGTAGTGTTGATGACTTCAATGCCAAGGTTCAAAGCTTGAAGGAAAACTCGTGAAGCTTGCAAGGACTTTGATACTTGTGTCATGATGGTTTTGGGATAATTGCCAAAAGCACCGATATCCCGCCTAGCGAGTCGGAGACATTCTAGATTCTCAACAGATTCTTGGACACCTGGGTTTAGGTAATGAGTGTACAATACAGGGAACAGACTGTCAAAAAACTCATTGACCATGTCGTTCACATTTATATCCGACCCCAACACATAAAGTGAAATGTCCGTGAATAATTCACTTACAAACTTGGCAGTCCTTGATGAGATGTTCTGGTACTTATTCTTAAACATTGTGTTTGTATAGTTTCTTGCATGCCGTATTACTATTTCAAACGCTTCTGTAAAATAGACAATAAATACATATTTAGAATATTTTTAATGCTATTAAAATGTCATCACATGAACAGAGAACCATCAGTGGTAAAGCAAAGCCAAGTTCCCAAGCTGATGAACTTTATTATGACAATAAGCATATCAAAAGTGTAACATTTCCGTGTTTTATATGAAGCACATTTTAAGTAATTGGCAGAAATTTAGTTAAATAACAAAGTCTTAATAAATACTTCCCTGGAAAATTTAGCGAATAATATAAAAGACATTCATTTATGTAAATGGTACAAAAGTGGCTTAAGGACAATAAATGATTTACAAGTGGATAAACGTATTAAAACTTTGATAGAAATTTCCAAAAAAGCACAAGAAGTTAAAGGAGAAATGTTTAAATAATGATGAATAAAAGGATATATTAAGAAATATTTATGTCTAGAACCTAAAGAGATAATTACAAAGATACAAACAATCCAAAGAAAGATCGAATTAAAGGCATGATAGCTTTATGTAAACAACTGCTAAGATTGGGGGAAAAAGTAAGCTCAACTAGGGCCGCAGAGAAATGGGATAGGGATATGCAAGTTAAAATTACTCAAAAAGAATTACTAGGAGTTTTTCAAAAAGTCTATAAATCAGTAAGATGCCTGAATTTAACAGAGATCAAATTTAAACTCAATAATCGTATTTACCTGGTTCGGAGTCGCCTCAACAGGATTTGGTCTGGCCATACTGATAGGTGCTGGAGATGTGAATCACAAAAAGGCGATTTACTACCAGGGCCGGCCTTAGGGGTGTGCTCACACATCACCGGCCGGGATAAGAAAAAAAAAATTGTGACGGGCCGGAGTTTCCCGAGCGACGGGGGAGGAGCATCCTGTGCGGCGGGGGCGGAGCGAAACTGATGGCCGGGGCGGAGCTAAAAGTGCCAGATAACTGCTGCAGGGGAAGCAGGAAGGAGTCCCTGCTTCCGCAACAAACAGTCTCCAGGAGCTGCACTGCCAATGAACAGAGGTAACTATGTGTGATTGTCAGTGTGAGTGTGACTGTCTGTGTGTGTGTATGACTGTCTGCCTGTGTGTGTGTGTGTGTGTGTGTGTGTGACTGTCTGCATGTATGTGTGTGTAAGACTGTGTGTGTGTGTGTGTGTGTGTGTGTGTGTGTGTGTGTGTGTGTGTGTGTGTAAAACTGTATGTGTGGCTGTGTCTGTGTGGCTGTCTGCCTGTGTTTGTGGCTGTCTGCCTGTAATTGTGTGTGAGTGTGTTTATCTACCTGTAACTGTGTATGTGTATTACTGCCTGTAGCTGTGTGTTTCTGCCTGATCCTGTGTATGTGACTATCTGCCTGCGACTATGTGCATGTGGTGGATTTGACAGTGTATATGTAACACTGTGTCTGACTGTGGGACTGTGTGCACATAACTCTGCAAATTATACACCTGCATTCACACACAGGCCTAAATGCATGTTTTTATCTGAATTAAATACCCATCACGCACAGCCAATAAACCCAGCACAAATATCACATACAACCAATACACGCATATCACACACTGTTAATATACCCATTACAAATATCACACACAGCCAACACATAGCATACATATCACACACAGTCATCACACCTATCACATACACAGACAATACAAACATTACAGCATACATGGATGACCCGGGGGAGGGGGGGGAGGGGCGCTGTGAAGATTTTTTGCACAGGGCACCTAAAGGCCTAAGGCCGGCCATTTTTACTACATATATGGTGGAAATGTGAACCAATTCAGAGGTTTTGGGGACAGATAAAGGACAAAATTTAAATTTATTTAAATTTTCCAAAAATAGCCAAAGCAGAGTATGACATAATAGTACATACTTTGCTAGCAGCAAAGATCATAATAACCAGAAAATGGAAATCTTGTATGCCGCCATTATGGATTGAGGTAAAAAATCAACTCCTCTTCCAACTAAATATGGAAATAGGAACAAAGAACTACCAACTTTTTACTCAGAATAGTAATTATAAATGGGAGGTATGCATAAAATGGATCCCTGGGTGAGCATGATAAATAAATAACCCAAGGATAAGAGGAGAAAATATTTAACCTCTCTAGGAGCTGTCCTGCCGGACATGTATGTTGTTTTATATGTTATTCACTTCCAATAAAATGGGATAGGGTATACTAGGAATGTGAGGTTTTACAGGAGGGGAGAAGTATTCTATATATTGATTATTTAAAGAGAACTATATGTTTTGTACGGTCATTTTCTTTCATTTGTGTGTTTCTGTTCTTTTTGTCAAATAACAACAAAAAAAAAGAGAGAATAAATAAATGAAAGAAAAAAAAGTGTAAAATTTTTCTGTACCTTTTATAAAACAAAAGCATATTTTTCATGATATCCCGTGTAATTGAGGTAATTATTTCACTTTTACAGAGCCACATTTAAGTACATAGAGCTTGTAGATCGGAGATCAGTTTTAGACAATGCTTTTCTCATACTAGAACTCATTTGATTGCTAATATTTGTATACAATTACACTTTTCTTTGATAAACAAGATGTGTGTTGTTCAACATTTTAACACGGAAACACATTGCTACTTCATTGCTGCTATATTAAAGCTTTGGACATCTATCTCGAAGGATAAAACGAAATCAAGCAATTGTTTCATATCATTCATTATGCACCAATTTTAAAGGAAAAGAAAACATTACTTATTTCACAAGATTTGTAAATTCACAAATGCTTATTTGCACCATAACTGGTGATGCATTGTTTGTCTCCTGGAAAGAGCTACGGAAAAGTGACATGCGATAAAATAATTCTTTCCTCTGGCGTCTGAAAAGACCTAAATGCAATTACAAATATTTTATGTTCTGTGAAGGTATTGACATTTTAAATACATATTTGTCTTTTTCCCCTTTTACGGGTGAATCATATTTTCTAGCTGACATTTACCTTTAACAAACACAGCAGAGGTTGCACATTAACAAGACGTTTCATAATAATCATTTTGCCAAAGTGTTAGAATCCTCTGAGTATTTGCAATCATGCATTTGTTGGTTTATTTTTGCTCAGATATCCCCCATGGCACAAACATAAACAACAATTTGAAGACGGAATGGATGGATGGACGGATGGACGGATGGACAGACGGATGGACAGGCAGACTGATTACAGAATGGGTAAATAATCTTGGACAAACAATTTACCATCAATGGGACTCTCGGAATTTTATGTTAAAAGGCAAAGATAGGGAAGGAGCTATGGAGCAATGATCAATCAATTTTCAACAATCCTTATTTTAGATTTCTTTATATAAAACAAATTTGAAAGTATAGAAAGCACAAAAACTCTATATATCATAAAATACTCCCTTAGGTAACACAGACTGGCCATGTGAGGTCATTTGAATTATAATTGAATCTATATATTTTTTTAAATAAAATATGGCATTATGTTAAAAAAAAAAAAAAAGATGCATTTTACACAATGCACTATTATATCCATGACTGCAAGTTTGACCCTGTACTATTCCTGCAATTAGTAGGAAAGGTTACATAAATGTACATACAAAATCTAAAAAAATTAAACAATGCACTAGAGTTGAAAACAGAATGTGTTTCAGATAAGCATGCATAGCTTGTCATCAGACATGGGTTCACTTCGAAGATAGCCATTCACAAGACATCTAGTCTCCATGACAAAGATAATGAGATTTTCAACAAACACTATTTCATTTCTGCCGTGGGTTAAAGTGACACAAGGTCACTTTATTATTTTTTTATTTACGATATTTTTTTTTTTTTCAAAAGCAATTATATAAACATGGGAAATGACCATGCCAGGCGCATACCACAAAGAGATGATTTTATGATGTTTGCAAATAATACATTTTAATGCGGCTTTCTTCAGTGTTTTTGGAATACATTGCAATTATTAAGCATGGTTTCTATGGTGATTACTCTAATTCTGTAAGAACACGGCATGAATGATCCTTATATATGTAGTCCATTGTGTGGGGGGTTAACTTGCTATCATTTACAACTAGTAACAACATATACATACACAAGGTGGGTTTTCAAAACAGACCCCCAGAGATCATACAGCAGAGATATTGGTAGAAAGTAAAAATATACATATATAAAATAATACTTGCAGCATCTGCAAATGAGATCTCACCATACCAGGAAGAGGTTAAACCTCTCATAAGTCTACTTCTCATTTGGTTTTCTGTGGGGCTCTGAGCTTTATGCAACTCTCTAATATGGGAAGAGGCCCGGTCATGCCTTCACATGTGATGCATTTCGGCATGTTCTCAATACCAGTATCTAGAAGTGCAAAAGTGTGTATGTGCTTCTCTGTTTTATACTTACCTCTAGTACATACTCTGCCCATGTATTATTTATTTATTTTATCTATTTATTTATTTATTTATTGCAACTATTTCAGACATGTACGTGCCTTATATAACTTTTGGTGATGCTTAAAGGACCACTCTAGGCACCCAGACCACTTCAGCTTAATGAAGTGGCCTGGGTGCCTGGTCCAGCTAGGGTTAACCCATTTTTTCATAAACATAGCAGTTTCAGAGAAACTGCTATGTGTATGAATGGGTTACGCCTTCCCCTATTTCCTCTAGTGGCTGTCTCATTGACAGCCACTAGAGGCGCTTGCGTGCTTCTCACTGTGATTTTCACAGTGAGAGCACGCCAGCGTCCATAGGAAAGCATTATGAATGCTTTCCTATGAGACCGGCTGAACGCGCGCAGCTCTTGCCGCGCGTGTGCATTCAGCCGACGGGGAGGAGAGAAGGAGGATCGGAGGAGGAGAGCTCTCCGCCCAGTGCTGGAAAAAGGTAAGTTTTTACCCCTTTCCCCTTTCCAGATCCGGGCGGGAGGGGGACCCTGAGGGTGGGGGTACCCTTAGGGCACTATAGTGCCAGGAAAACGAGTATGTTTTCCTGGCACTATAGTGGTCCTTTAAGTAGTTCAGGCCTTGGTACTATGTCATCATCAATATCATAAGTATGACATAAATACATCTTGAAATTTTATTAATCTTGATTATCCCTCCAACCCGGAACCACCCACCCTCCCTCCAATATCCTAATAATTAATTCTTAGTGTAAGTTCTTGTCTGTTTACTTTATTCCTCTGTTCTTGGAGAGAAATAACCTCTTATGTCCTGTATAGCTCCGATGTTTTATTTTTCTGTTAGTCTGCCCGTTTTGTGATTGTATTCCCTTCCCTTCTTCTCTCCTCCTCAGGTCTAATACTTCCCTACACTGTGACTGAGCATACGCGCTACCTCTGTTTGTTATTGTTATCTGAATTCTGAAGGAAGGAAAGTATAAATTAAAAGAAACAAAAGAAGAAAAAAGAAAGAGAAATCACTACAGAAAGCATAAAAGCCCCGATATATTGTCCATTTTATTTATCCATGTGTCCCAGTCTTCGATTTGCTTGTATCTGTCTCCTAAATTCACCAGAACACCCCTTTCCATTCTTGCTTGCCATATAACTTGTTTTATCAGTTCGTTGGTACGTGGAATTATCCCTGTTTTCCAGTTACGTGCGTAGAGTAATTTAGCTGCCGTGATTATGTGTAATATTAAAATGAATGTTCTTTTTGTCATATTTGGTCAGTTTATGTTTAGTAAGACCACTTCAGGCTTAAGAGTTAATTGTATTTCCAATTATTTGGTATATTATCTTTATTACTTCTCCCCAAAATGTGTTTATGGGTGTGCACTGCCACCATATGTGGATCAAATTATCTTCATTAATATTGCATTTCCAGCTTCTATCTGATAACTCTGGGAAGATTTACTTTGAGCGTATCGGTGTTAGGCACCATCTATTTGATCATTTAAATTGGGTTTCTGTAAGGTTCAAACAGTGTATATATTTATTTCTTTTGTTTAAAGAGCTTATCCATTATTATTCTTCTATATGTATTTGTAATTCTTTTTCCCATTTATTAATTAGTGCTATCGGTTTGTCATGTCTCCATCTATATACAACATTTTGCTAGTAAATTTTTATAATTCTTTAGTTCAAATAGATGTATAAGGTTTATGGTATTCTCCCCCTTGTTTTTTTTTAGAGATGTTCAGCTAAGAAACTCTTAGCAGATAATTTAATGTTTCATGGGGGAATATTAAATTCCTCCATAATTTGGTTAAAGGGTTTGAAATTGTGTTCCACAATGTGTGGTCTATATTGGACTTTTTGTATTTTATTTTTTATTTTTTTGAGAATAGTTGATAAAGAGTGCCTTACAGCAGACAATAACAAGTAACTTGTACATATTTTCACTTTAAATGATAAAAGATTTGTGAAATTTAATTAATAACTCAAGATATCTATCTATCTATCTATATATATATATATGTATATATATATATATATATTATATTAGGTGGAGGGATGATAAATACATAAAAATATAAAGGATGTAAATCACTATGCAGTAAATGAGATGTGAAATTTTAGAGCACTATATAAACCTATAAAGGGCCAAAATATTAAGAAAAGTTAAATAAGGATTTGATACAAGACACTTATGGTAAGATAGAACTGAAGATAATCACCAGTTTGTTTTATAAAACTAAATGAGATAAGCACAAAGAGTGGAAACTACGTAAAAATTAGTCTGGTTTAATCTGTGAAAGGGCTAAACATAATACAATAAATTAAATTAATTTACATAAGAATAATTTTTTAAAAAATAATTGTATTTCTTTTTTTATTCGTGCACTTTAGACACATTGCACTGGATAAAACAAAACATTAGATAAGTACGCTTCAAGACACTAAAAAGCTCAATATTTCTAGAATTTTAGGATAAGAGAATATATGCAGAGGAGGAATATTAAAGTCAATTTATAGATTTATTTATATAAATATTTATCATTTATTGATTGATTTTTTTATTTATTTATTTTTGTTTGTTTGCTTCTCTTTCTTCCCCTCCTCCCTTTGGGCTTTCTCTTCCCAAATGCAGGAGAGGATATTATACAAAGACATAGTGAGGAAGGAAAGATTTGTTTTTAATAGAAACTTGTAACATTAGGTAGACTTTATCAACAGATTAAAAGAGATAATAGTGAGATAGTCTCTTTTATTTTACCTTATCTCCCCTAGAGTTGTCTTATGCCTCCCAGCCATAAATCCTGGTAGGATTTTAGTGTGTACAAATAAGGTACACAGAATGGATACTGTAATGACTATTTTTAGAGTCCTTTGTGAGAATGTCTTAGTCTTGTCAAATGTGTGTTTTTTATGTCTTTATTTGGCATTTATAATTACGTTATCCGTTTTGGTCACCGAGAGCCCCTTCATTAGCCCAGAAAAAACAATTAGATTTTCTAAATATGGTTAGATCTCTCTCAATTAATATACAAGGACTCAATATCCCACAAAAAAAGATGGGAGCTTCAAGATTTATTTGAATAATGAAGAGATACAAGTAACATTGTACAGGAGACTCATTGGCAGCAGATGGATGAGAAAAGATGGAATAGTAAGGGATTTCTACTAAAATTTTCTGCATTCAGAAAAACTGGGAAAAAATGTGGGGTAGAAATTATTTTTTCAAAGTATATAAAGGTTAATATTAAATTTACAGATTTACATCCATAAGGTAGATTTATAATCACTGTTTGTACTATCAATGATGAATGATGTACCCTAGTAAATTTATATCTTCCCAATAAAAACCCTCCGAGTCTCCTGAGACAAGTGATAAAAGGGTAGAGAAAGTAAGAGTAGGCCTATACATAATTGCAGGAAATTTCAATTGTACCCATGATCCATTGTTAGATAAATTTTCAAACAATAAAGTATACTTTGATAAAATAAGTAAAAAAGAGGCCAGAACCTTTAACAACATAATGAAAATTGAAGCTTTATTTGATATATGGGGAATAAATAATCCCTTATCAAAAGAACTTACAATTTATTCATGGCCACATGACTCATTTCCAAGGATAGATTATTTTTAAGCAATTCAAAATTAATAGATAGAACACATAACATGGAAATCAAACCAATCTCATGGTCAGACATTGGTGTCATTTTAGAGTTGAAATGAGAACAGAGGAGGTTATCCAAAACTAACACGGAGACTTGATGAGTCCATGTTGCAAAATAAAGAATATAAAGATCACTTAGACATAATGACTAAATGTTATTTTGAAGAAAACAGAAAAGGAGCGATAGAAGAGGATATTATTTGGTTTTCTCATAAAGCAGTTATAAGTGGACGTTGTATAAAGTTAAAGAAATTAAGGGACAAAAAATTAGGAGCAAGTTTATCAACCCTCCATGTTGAATTATATAATCCAACTAAAGAAAATCATATTAAACCTTCTAAGGAAATGCAACAAAAAATAGGGGATATAAAAAAAGAGATACAAAACAAAGCTTTGGAGAGAATAAATTAAAAATATTCTAAAATAAAAAGTTACATACTATCATAAATATTATAGAGCTGATAAGATATTATCTAACTTATTAAAAAAGAAAAGAAACTCAAGCAATCTCATAGAAAAAAAATATTTCAAATGATAGAGTATGTTTATTACCAGAGAAGATAGGGGAGGCATTTAATCAGTATTATTTAAAACTATATAACCTCCCAGAAAATACTCCGTCAGATGTAGTAAATGAATATATCAAATCTGTGAATCTTCCTAAGCTTACATCAACACAAGTATCTTCAATAAATAAATAAATATCAAAGAAGCAACTATAAGAGCTATTTACAATCTAGACAGTTATAAAACACCTGGGCCTGACGGATTCGGTAACGGTTTCTATAAAGGGAAGAAACATCTAATTGCTAAATATTTAACTAACCCTTTTAATAATACTGTAGCTAAAGGCAGATTTTCAAGCGAGATGTTAAAAGCAAACATCCTACCAATACTTAAACCTGGGAAGGACCCAACAAATATAAAATGTTATCGTCCAATATCTCTTATAAATGTGGACACCAAAAAGTTTTCTTCTATTATTCATCCTGATCAGATATGTTTTGTCTCTGAAAGAATGGTTAGTAACAATATTAGAAGGTTGATTGATGTAATAGATATCGCAGATAAAAATTAAGAACCTATCCTAATCCTGTCTCTCGATGCCAAAAGGGCATTTGACAGGGTAAACTGGGAATTCATGGAATCCACTCTTAAAGCATTTGGATTGTCAGGCTGGATTTTAGATGCAATTTTATCACTGTATAGAGCACCAACAGCCAGGACAATAGGTCCCAACATATGTACAAAATGGTTTGAATTAATAAATGGAACGAGACAAGGATGTCCCCTATTGCAAAATATCTAATTATAAAGTGAATAATTTTAAATCCACTGCTCTATATATAAATATTTCCAAAATTGATATAAAAGGTAACAACTTAAAAAGATTAATGTATATACATTTGATGGAGCTTCTAAAAGAAACAAATAAAAATTTAAAAGAATGGCTCTGTTTGGAGGTCTTCTGGTGTGGTAGGGTTAACATCCTGAAGTCATATGTACTCCCGAAATTGATATATATGTTTATAATGTTACCATTGGCCGTTCCCCCACCTTGCTGAAATCAGCCTTTTCAAACTTTGTTTGGAGAGGAAAGAAACCACGAATTAATAATTCTTTATTATCTAACAAAATTGGGAAAGGGGGATTAGGATTCCCGGATATAATTAAATATTATGAGGCAGGCATAGCCATGCATATAATGGTAACTTAATTACAGCAAAGTAAATCAGAGACATGGTACAGTATAGAAATGGAAGCCACCCAGATTAAATGCCCACTAGATTTAATATGGAATACAAAAGAATCGGACTGCTCGAATTCTTTTATATTAGATAGAATAATGCCTTTATGGCTAAAATTGAATGAGACTGGGATTGGAAAACAAAATATTAGATTTTTTAAATCTAGATGTATATTAGAATGGCGTTATAAATATATATCCCCTTAACGACCTCGGATGTACTAGGTGCGTTCGACTAAAGACGGTCGTTAAGGTACGTTCGCGGCAAATAGGAGCCCTGGACTTACCTAGACCAGCGACTCATGGCGATCATGGTCGGGGGGGGACTGCCGGAGACCCCATCAGTCCACTTTCAGCAGCTCCGGCCACCCGGCCTTCCAGGGCCATGTGATCACCATGATCACATCGCCGCAATAGGAGTCTATAGAGCTGCCAGGTGGAGGGCTATCTGAGCGGTCAGGCAGTCCCCCAGGCTGCTAAAATAAATAAATAAATAAATACATAAATATATTATACATGTTTAATAAATATATTGTACATATATAATGCATATACATGCTTTCATTATAAGTGTACTTTGAGATATATTCACATATCTCTCAACATACACTTATAATGAAATCATATATATGCATTATATATGTATATTATATTATAAAATTCTTTAATTAGAATATATTATACATACATATATAGGAAATAAAAGTGTGTGTATATATGTACACATACACACACAAACATGTATTATATACACACGTATTATATGTATATATGTGTGTGTGTGTGTATATATATATATATATATATATATATATACATATGAATGAAACCAAGAGGGCTGCACTCACCTAAACATGCATACATTATAGGGTGCTGCTGGGGCCAAAATATACAACATACAAAATACACAATCCAGCTCACTTGCTTATTCACTAAACAATGATTTCACATCTTACAGATTGCAATAGTTTTATTTAAAAACACCTCACCTAGGCAAAAAATAATGGGGGTTTAGTTACATTATATGATCATATATGGCATAAGCCAGCCACAATGTCAATGTACCCCATTGAATGGGTGGGGTTAATTTTCATTTCTGGGCTGCCATACCGTCTCAAAGGCAACATAGCCAATCTGGTAAATAGCAATTTATAAAAACAGAAATTGGCAAATCTTATGTTTGACCCTGTAACTTTCCAAATCACCAAAAAACCTGTACTTGAGGGGCACTGTTGTACTCGTGAGACATTACTCTACACAAATATGAGTGTTTTGGAGCAGTAAAATTTATTATACTGATAATATCATCGGTGAAATGGCAGTTTATGTGTGAAAAATGCAAAAAAACTAACATAAATGCTCATTTTGGCCAGGGTTTGTGACTAAGTGGCTACTAAAAAAGACTGGACATACCCCATTTTGAATAAAGTGGGTTGTCTACTTTTACAACTGGTATGCCATGATTGGGTTAATTTTCATTCCTGGGCTGCTATACGGTCTCAAAGGCAACATTGGCCCAGCGAACCAATCTGGCAAATTTCAATGTGCAAACATGGAAAAGGGGAAAGCCCTATATTTGACCCCAGTAAGTTTGCAAAAAAAACCAAAACCTGTACATTGGGGATACTGTTGTACTCAGGAGCTATTGCTGAACACATATTGGGGTGTTCTTTGCCAATAACACATAACAGGAACTGAGAATCCTTGCCTAAAGTACAACGTGAGAGAAAAATAACAAAAGAAAATGACCACCCAAAAGTTTGAAAAAGACTGGTGGTAGAATTAGTGCATGGAAAGTGTTAAAATACCACCATCTGAAATACCCTAGGTTGTCTACATTTCAAAAATATATTGTTTAATGAGGGTAAATTAGGACATGGGTGCATGATGACCAGCTGTGAAAATTCCAAGTTGGAAAACTGGAATGCGCACCCTCCAAATAAGGTTTTTTAGTCCCCAGAGAACCCAACACACCTGTACATGGGTGGTATCACTGTAATCGGGAGATGTTGCTGAAAACATATTGGGGGGCAGTAACCCTTAAAGTTCTCAGTACATGTATTCTTAAATTTGCTATGTGTGTCAAAAAAAATCACCAATTATTATTTTTTTTAATTTGGCATAGATTGATGGTAAAATGGTTGCATGAAAAGAGTGAAAAATACTGCAAGTGTTATACCTTTGGTTGTCTTCTTTTAAAAAAATATATACATGTGAAGGGTTATTCATGGATTCCTGACAGATATCAGTGTTACAATGTAACTACATTTTGAAAAAAATGGTTTGGAAATAGCAAAGTGCTGCTTGTACTTATAGCCCTATAACTTGCAAACAAAAGCTAAGAACATGTTAACATTGGGTATTTCTAAAATCAGGACAAAATTTAGAAACTATTTAGCATGGGTGTTTTTTGGCAGCAGTAGATGCGCAACATATTTTGGGGGTCAAAGTTTGAAAAAGTGTTTTTTTAAATGTTTTCATTATATTTTATAATTTGTTTTATAGTAAATTATATGATATGATGAAAATATTGGTATCTTTAGAAAGACCATTTAATGGTGAGAAAAACTGTATGTAATATGTGTGGGTACAGTAAATGGGTAAGAGGAAAATTACAGCTAAACACAAACATCGCAGAAATGTAAAAACAGCCCTGGTCCCAAATGGTAAGAAAATTGAAAAGCGGGGTTAAAGTTATAAACTTATGGTATATGACTCTGGCAAGATTATCAAAATTTTCATACGGAGTTAATGAAAATGGTTGGAGATGTGGGGCCGACAATGTGAACTATATTCACGTGTGGTGATCCTGTAAATGCGTGTTGAATATTTGGTCATGGGTTCGAAAAATAATATTAAGTCTATGTAAAGTTGGACTCTCTATGTCTCCAGAGGTTATGCTACTACGTTTAAACTGGCCGAATTTAACAAGGCCAGAACAATTTTTAATAACTCAAAGTTTAATTGCTGGGAAAATCATTGTGGCAAGAAATTGGAAGAATGACCATGAGTTAGTAATTTTTCTCAAATAAGTTCCCAACTAATTTTTCAGTTGAGAATGGAAAAAAACTATACTAAATACTCAAATAAAGCTTATGATTTATGAGATAAATGGGAAAAGGAAATTGAAAAAATGGCAAATTCTTGCATCATATGAAGATATAAAAAGAAAAGAAAAGAAAAATGGGGGAAAATGACATATAAAGGGCTAACGGGAAGTTGGCGACTCTCGGTGACTGAACGAATTAAGGTGTTAATAGTTTTGTATTTATGTGTTATGTGTTTGAGAAAGAATCTTACTAATGTAATTATGTAAATCAAATTGTATATTCATCCCTTCTTTGTAGGTATGCGTATCAAGTTCATTCCCATATCTGATCTCTTGTAAATGTCTTTTTTAATGTCTTGGATACAAGTTATCTTTAAAAAAAACAAATTTAATAAAAACAGATTTAAAAAAAAAAAAGATTCGAAAAATTTAAATGTTCCTTAAAGGGACACTAAGCAACATAACCAGGACTGCGCAGTGTAGTTTTTCTGCTGCTATGGTCTCTGGGGAGTGTCCACCTGTGTTTTGTCAAACCATCTTGAAGGCTCTCCATGCCACACTGAAATTGCTCCATCTTCACCCACACTAAACTTACTCTAGTTCCTCGATCAATGTCAATTGCATCCCAACTGGTCAACAATGAAACAGCTGGAAGCAAAGAGCTCTGTTTTTTTTTTTTATGAAAGCACTCTAAAATGGCTTGACAAATAAATGGGGAATGTTGGGAGTTCCTCAATAACAACAGCCACAACCCTTTAAAAAGGGTTCCTCTGGGATTTGAAATTCCAATGGGTATATGTGTCCGTTATATAAAGTCTACAATCTAATCTTGGAAATATAGTTTGATAACTTATTATTATTATAACTACTCTTATACAGTAATTTTTACTTTCTTTGAGACTTTCTGCTAAATGCAGAAAGCAAAGAAAAAAAAACTACAAAAAAAAAACAGAAGCTAGTTACGGCACTAAATGTACATTTTAACATGAAAAGCCAATTCATAAAAAGAATAATGCTCTTTGATTTAAAAGAATAAACAGCTGGAGAGCATTGTGTGGAAGCAGCGTATTTTATATCAAGAACCATGGCAGCACATTGATTAGATTAATCATTTAACGTTCTCATTTTGAACAGTAAATAAAAGATACCCTGACTACACAGCATGAAAGCGTGAATGGTCTATAAATTAACTCATATTGCTATTATGCTTTGCTTCTTCTGTGACCTGTCTCCATGCAGTCTGCATTCTTTCTTTAATTGCACACAAAACTGTACAGCTAGTTAAAATATTACCAACAGCCCTAACAATGCACACAGATCATTGACATGCATACACTTTTAACTCAAACAGAGAAACACTGCACATCAGGTGTGTTTTTCTCACCAATTGTACTAAACACCAAACTGAAAGAATTAAAAAATTAAGGCTACAACAGCCTGGAACATTTTGCAGAATCAAATTATTATTTTTTTAATACATTTGGAACAAACTCTGTTTTAAATACAGTGTTTAACAAACACCGTACTTACACATTGTGATATAATAAGTATTTTTAGCACGACAGTAATGAAAATGGCAGAAAGTCTTGATTTTTCCTGTATCTTGTTGTAACGGCACCCCCAGGCATAAAAGGGGTTAAATGCCGTTTAGAGGATATTCCCTTCCTGATACACAGGCAGCTACTGCAGAACACCAATCTCCCGAACTAGAAACACACGAATGCTTCAAACTCCCGAACTGGAACCATACGAATACTGCAAACAGGCGAACAGGAAAAACCATACGAACAGGTTACACTCCTGACAATCGGTCTGAAGCAGCATACAGTAAATCCCCCCAAAAATGAGACAAGGCTCTGTGTTGAGGGTCAAGCAGTGGTCTGATTTATTGAGGGCTACCTGCCCGGTATTTATGCAGGTCTTCCACCTGATGGACACTCCCCTAGGGGACCAGATGGAAGACTGGGACACAAATGGTAAAATGACCAATCACAGGCATACAGGGCTAAAACACTCCCACAGTACATTACAATCCCTCCCCTCTATCCTGGAGATAATTGGGAAGTAATTTCAATTATCTCCAAGGACATAGGCAAAACTCCATTGAGCACATGTTAGTAAAAAGACACAAAAATACACAATGTTGCAAATAATGAATAAAACATATACATTCTACTTATCCCCAGATAGCTTAGATCTAAGCGCACATTATTACCGAATGGTGCTCAGATCACATACCGTATATATTCGTGTATAAGTCGATCTCATGTATATGTCGAGTGCAGTTTTGTGACCAACAATTGTGAAATATGCTATGCCTCATGGATAAGTCGAGGGTAAAACTTGGGGCTATAAAATTCTGTGATATTTATAATTATATACACATACACACACTCATAAAAACACACACTCTGCATTATATACACACAGACTCATACAAACACACACTCTGCATTATATACACACACTCTGTGTGTATATAATGCAGAGTGTGTGTGTTTGTGTGAAGGCAGAGTGTGTGTGTATATAATGCAGAGTTTGTGTGTGTGTTGTTTGTGTGTGTGTAGTGTTTGTGAACTGGGTGGGAGGAGGGCATTTTTATTATTATTTTTATTATTATTTTTTTATATTATTTTTTTATTTTATTATTTAATTTTTTTTTTGTCCCCCCCTCCCTGCTTGTTAACTGGTCAGGGAGGGGGGCTATATTATTCCCTGGTGGTCCAGTGGATGGGCTGTGCAGTGGGAGTGGGGGGCTGGCACGAAGCATTTACTTACCTTTCCTGCAGCTCCTGTCAGCTCCCTTCTCCTCCGTTCCTGCTGGCCCCCAACAGGACCGTTGGGCTTGTAATGAGCCCGGCGGTCCTGGTCTGTGTTATGGCAATGTAAGTTGCCATAATACAGACAGCGACTCGAGTATAAGTCGAATGGGGGGTTTTGAGCACAAATGTGCTGAAAAACTCGACTTATATTCGAGTATATATGGTACATACAGTTCAATCGCCATGGAGCCAAAGTCTTTTCCATAGTCTTTCGTTACACGAATGGGCTCCATGGCTTAGTTATCTGGGGTAGCACTATTCCCATGTACAAAGTGCCGAATGACCCGGTGTACATGTAATTACAAGAGAAGGGAGGTCGGCGGCTCAGCAGTGTTTGTGAGTTTAACTGTCCGTTTCGAGTTCCATGGTTTTGGAGCTGAACACCGCTGGCCGTTCGGGAGTTTAAGATGGCCACTGCCACGTGTACGGCTATACGAACAGCCAGTGTTCACCAATTAAGCTGTGGTTAAAGGACCACAGCTTAATTGGTGTTCACCAATTAAGCTGTGGTTAAAGGACCACTATAGTGCCAGGAAAACATACTCGTTTTCCTGGCACTATAGTGCCCTGAGGGTGCCCCCACTATCAGGGTCCCACTCCCGCCGGGCTGGATGGCGAGGAAAGGGTTAAATCTTACCTTTTTTCCAGCGCTGGGTGGGGAGCTCTCCTCCTCCTCTCCTCCTCTCCTCCTCTTCAGCTGAAAGCGCATGCGCGGCAGGAGCTGCGCGCGCATTCAGCCTATCTCATAGGAAAGCATTCATAATTCTTTCCTATGGACGCTTGCGTCTTCTCACTGTGATTTTCACAGTGAGAAGCACGCAAACGCCTCTAGCGGCTGTCAATGAGACAGCCACTAGAGGCTTTAGAGGCTGGATTAACCTATTTATAAACATAGCGGTTTCTCTGAAACTGCTATGTTTATAAAAAAAAAAAAAGGGTTAAGCCTAGCTGGACCAGGCACCCAGACCACTTCATTAAGCTGAAGTGGTCTGGGTGCCTATAGTGGTCCTTTAAGTAAAATGATACTTCGTGATATTTTTAAACCTTTGCCCCTCTTATTTAAGACGGGGCATTTCGGAACGTCTCTTTCAGCCGCTTGGTAGATAACTCCCTAATTCCCACGGTATTAGGGAGTTATCTACCAAAAGGCTGAAAGACCTAAATTGGTCTTTCAGCCAAATTTACTAATACTAAGTAAAAATTACTTAGTATTAGTAAATTGTGCCCCTACTCGCTATACCGCGAGTAGGGGCATGTCTATTAAACAGTGAGCAGCTAGTGGCTGCTCACTCTTAAAAAAAAAAAAAAAAAATGGGTCCCCCCTCCCGAACCTAATGTCCTACCCCCTGGCCCCCACCCCTGAGCAGTGGGTGGGGGCCCTAAAATACTAATTAGGGGGGGACCTAATGTCCCCCCCCCGGCCCCCACCTCTGAGTGGTGGGTGGGGGCCCTAAATTAGAATGAGGGGGGAGGACCTAATGTCCTCCTCCTGGCCCCCACCCCTGAGCGATGGGTGGGGGACCTAAGATACTAATTAGGGGGGACCTAATGTCCTCCCACCTGGCCCCCACCCCTGAGCGGTGGATGGGGGCCCTAAATTAGAATTCTAATTCTACACTGACTGGCCAAGTAACTTACATTTTATATGAATGTATGTTACTTCATTGTTGTAAGTGTTGCAAATGCTTACAGCTGACTCCTGGCTATGTTTGTATACTTTTTATTTAAAATTGTATACAGTGTAACATTCTTCTTCTTCCACTGGGTAAGTACATTAGTATTTAGGCAATACTGTGCTTCAGAACTTCGGCAATTTGGCACTTCGGCACTTTGGAACTTCGGCACTTCGGAAATTCTGTAATTTCGGAACTTCGGGACCTCGGTATTTCGGCACTTCGGCAATACGGCTATTCGGACATTCAGAAGTAACCGAATGTCCGAATTGCCCGAAATTCGTCCAAATTCATATTTGGCCCAAAACGAATTGAACATGTCTAGCATCTAGTCTATCTTTCACCCAACACTTGCCCAAAGTTTGACCAAACTGCAGTGGTGGGTCTGGTCCATTTTTTCTGGAACTGCTCAATCACAGAGGATTTCTGGAAACTAGCAAAGATACATTTCTTTTTAAGATTTCTGTAGAGGTCAGTCCACCATACTCAGTACTGGTACAGGGCACCAACAAACAAACAATTCTAAAAGACACGCAAATTCATACTCCATTGATGGATTCATCCCCAACTCTCCTCATTGTCTTTGTTTTCAAGTAACAGCCCAGCACATGGCTATGAAAGCTTAGATTCTGTGTGAGTATTGTTATAGATGGTAAGGACAATGCAACAACATCTGCATGCTGGGTGTTTAATGCAGATATGATCAGATTGCGAGGTATTCAGAATGAGGGACATATATCATCTGGAAACCAAGCAGATTTTCAAAGTTTGAAAAGTACTCCATTTGTCATTTCCAATGAACATATTGTATTTCTTTTTTTCACATTTTCCTCCACCCACTATTACTAGTCTATAAACATCTCTTGACCTTCTTAGTTTAAAGTGAACAAGACAGCACAGACACTGTGTTACAGAAAGTTTATAACGCAGCACCAAGAAACAAAGAGTGTAAACAAAACTTTAGGAAAAAGAACTGCATTGTCGGGACTTTACCAGGCATTCTGATGTTAAACCAGTGATTTCAGGATAATAATTTATATGGTGTTAAAGAGCTTAAAACAAATATCACCATTGTTTTGTTTCTTATTAAAACAGCTGGAGAAAAAATCTTAAGGGATGTTGTGGGGGGAAAACATCAGAACATCTGTTCAGCTTTATTCCCGATGCAGCCTCAATTTACCTTGAGTTCTGCCAGGAGGTTTTGTTTTCTATTTTCTAAAATAATAATTTTTTTCTCACACTTCTCAAAATAATCAATATAACCTCAAACCAGCACTGCTGTCTATTTTCTTTGTCTACCAGAGAATATTCGAGATGTACCATCAAGTGGCTCTCTAGAATCCAAAGTTGTGTGACTTGCATTCCTGTCGTGTTTCACTATGGTACAATTACCCTTCTGTGTTGGACTCTATAGTACTGTGATATCAGGCTCTTTTTGCAATGCACTCTTTGAAATTTTTTTAAAATTCTAAATAAAGAATTATATTAAAACAAAAAAACCACTGGTGTCTGCATAAGGCTTATCTCTATAATCATCCCTAGACCAATTAAATACAAAGAAATTCAACATCCTCTGTGTCCACGCAAAAGAAGCCAGGTACACAGGGTACGGTCCATTCACAGTTGAGATACATTATAGTTATGGATGGTTTACCGTTATTAAAAGTGTTTTTGTACAATCATAGTTCGGTGTAAAATGTTATTGTAAATGTTTTTGATACATTTTAAACATGACACACTATTTTCACATCAGTATCTGCTTTTCGGGTGGAACAAACAGGATAAGATATCTAGAAACAGAATTATGATTTTAAACGTTCTGGTTGCTTTAGACAATTAAATATATTATAAAAAGCTATTCTTAATGATGGAATTAGGGATGCAAATAACCCTGCCTTATGTTGTATATGCTTTTGGAACTCTTACCATTAAGACGTCCAACCATCAGGTCACGTAGCAAATTTAATAGTTGTATTATAATAGACAGTGTACATAGTATACTTCCTTTTGACCCACTCCCATGACAGGATGTTCTAACCAGTTGCTTTGTTTAAACAGTGTGGAGTGGAAACCCTCTTCTAAGATATACTTATACCCAGAGCATCTGGAACATTCCATTGGAGATCCTCCATTTTACATTTTTGCACCACTTATCAAAACAGAACCCTTTGATAAATCTCTCCCGGTGTTTCTATTTCTCCAACTCATTTGTAATTTGTGCCCTGGCTCCGCCTGGACTGATATCATTTGCTAAATATTTCATAAGAATTTAAAAGAAAATGGAGCATTACATGAAAGAAAGGTTAAAACAAATTATAAATGACTTCCGATGTTTTAGTCAGTGGTGAAATTTCTAGTTACGGTTTACCATTATCTCATTAATATATATATATATTTAGAACAGCACTTATTCTGGATTGGCTGTAAACTTTATAACACAACAGAATGTTCTGTGTTAGAGTTGTTCATTGCGTTTATTTATTTGTTTTCAATAATTTCATATATATGCATGTATTCCTTTATTTTTCGCCTTTCTATTACATAGCAAATTTCCTATTTTCTATAAAAGCTAAAATAAAAAAACACACCAATCTCCCTCTATATCTTTTCATTTTAGTTTCTGAGAATAGTCATTTGCAAGCTGAATTTTATTCAGTAGGTTATTATTGAATATTTTTCTAGAAATCGGGGCATCTGTAATAACGAATATGAAGGATGAAACAAGAAACAGGAGCATAGACTATGATGCAAGAAACGCAAGAACGCATGTATTTCGAGCATTAAAATACATGAAAAACTGTATATGCTTTAAAAAACGGGACACCCAAGCTGCAAACATAACTCACATCAAAAGAAAAACATTTTGTATAGATATATTTAGATCTATATGTTTGTCTGTCTTGATCCATCATGATACACATAATTGCAGGATTTAAATTTGTGTATAAGCATTGGTACCCATTGGAGTTTATTATATTAAAACAGTATTTGATTTCAGAGAAGAATCAATAAATCAATCTCATAAATACTGATCTTCAGGAGGTATGGTTTAATCTCTGCAATTATATTAGCATTGGCTAAATAAAATCTGGAATTGAAATATTCACCCTGAAGCGCAGTATTCCTATGTTGTTTTCCAATAATTCTGTTTTTGCAACTGTATAGGAAGTCCCAAGAAAAAATAGAGAAAAGCTCACTATTAAAAGAAATGCCTAAGACCAATCCAGCATCAGTTGCTGTTTTACAATCACCTCAATAACATTTAAATATGCTCCTTGCAGACATGTATTCTGTGTGTATGCGTACGAGTAAATGCATACGTGGAAGTATATGTGTGTTATTACATCAATTTGGGATCAAGTATTTATGTGACTGTCTAAGTATATGACGTGACTGTCATATATATTGAATAACTGTATATATAATGCAGATAAGAAGAATACATTTAATATATGCATGTGTAATGTGGATATGGGTATGCAGGTGTGTAAAGTAACATTGAGTGTGCCTGTGTGTTATGATGTCATTGCCGACTCACCTATCAGGAAAGCAGGTACAGCAGAACCAGGTGTTAGTGTTGCTGTGGTGACTGAGGTGAAGGTCTAGCTAACTATATGTTATAGTGTTCTACTGTGTGCACTGCGTTAGATCACATAGCGGTTGCGTGCTCGTCATGTATTAGCAGTTAGAGAGACTGGATTGGGGACAGAGAAGCGTGCTAACGGTGTCTATATGGGGATATTAAAATTAAGATTGATCTTGGCTCTCTAGTGTTCACAATCAAGAATAACTTCGCTAAGAGCAAAAGTTGCGAAGTTAAAATAATAAGACTAAACAATTAGATAGAAATACAGCCTAGGTAAACTCAAAGCAGGGGGATAACCCCTAGTGGAAATGCATATCAAAAGAAAAAGGAGAGAATACCTATTAGAAAAGGTGAATGAGCTATCACTAAATATAAGCTGTACAAATAAAGTACATATAGTGATAAAACAAATATAAAATAAAAATAACAAATAACTTTATTGGGTATAAGTATTAAAAAGAAATACAGAATGGAACACTAATTAGCTAATAAAATCAAACATACAATACAATAACCCAAAATGGGAGAGTATAACTGATGTCTCAAATTACAAAGACACTAGTCTGCACACGTCTGTGCAGAGTGGAGAGAAAGGGGGAGATGAGGGCAACTAAAGGAAAGGACGCCAGAAATAATAAATGGAGACTGTAATACTAAGTATATGGAAAAAATTGCAAAGAATTAATTAAAAGAGAAAATAATGATGTATATAGATAAGGGGAAAATAAGGATCGGCAAAAACAAAACGAGCTAGATGGCTATATCATACAGTGCTGTCAGAATGTAAAAAAGGCACTGAAGATAGACTACCTAATGTTAATGGTAACTAAAAGATATTGGTACCAGGTTACTGATATCTGTATCAAAATCGAAAAGAACAGTGATAGTCCTAACAATGCACAGCTGAACTGATATAAAACTGTTGTTGTAAAATTGCAAAACCGCGTTCAGTTCTATATACAGTACCAAAACTAACGTTGTAGAAATAGTCGATACTATATTATGAGCACAAATGTGTCATTCACCTTTTCTAATAGGTATTCTCTCCTTTTTCTTTTGATAAAATAATAAGACATTTTGGTTACAATATGAATTGCTTATTTTGATAACAGAAAATAAAATGGATTGACAGTCACTGCTGTGGTGGGGGTTAAATCAATGATGGGAACATATAGGATAGCCATGGGGTAGACATATGAATCTCCTCTGCAGGAAAATAAATTGCATCTTAAAGGAACACTCCAAGCACCATAACCACTACAGCATGCTCATGGGCCCAGGGCCGGAAATTTCCAAGTAGGAGTAACATCTATAATCTCTCCTGGGTACTCTTTATATAGGAAAGATAGGGAAGGCAAGAAAGGGGGAGGGGTGGCCTTGTATGTGAAGGATAGCATAAAATCTAGCCTAATAAAAGTTAGTGAGGCGAACATAGAGTCCGTTTGGGCTACATTAGAATTTGGTAATCACACAGTAACTCGTGTAGGTGTGATTTATAGGCCCCCAGGACAAATTGAAGAGTTAGATAATCTACTAGTTGAGGAAATAGCTAAAATGACAATGAAGGGGGAAGTTATCATCATGGGTGACTTTAATCTTCCTGATGTAAATTGGAAAACAAAATTAGCTACTTGTGCCAGGAGCACACATATTCTAAACTACCTACTGGGATTGTCTCTAAAACAAGTTGTTGAGGAGCCAACTCGTAAAGAGGCCATACTAGATTTAGTGTTAACAAATGGAGATTTGGTATCAGATATTACTGTAGGTGAAAGTTTAGGATCCAGTGATCACCAGTCAGTGTGGTTTAATATAAGAACAGTGACTGAGTCACACCACACAAAAACAAAAGTTTTAGACTTTAGAAAAGCAGACTTTTCTAAAATTAGAATATGGGTAGAGGAGTCATTATCAGACTGGAGCAATTTAAATGGAGTCCAAGAGAAATGGGATTATTTAAAAGTTGCACTATTGAAGGCAACAGAAAATTGCATTAGGCTTGTCAGTAAAAGCAAAAAATTCAAGAAACCACTGTGGTACTCCGCAGATGTGGCTAAAATAGTTAAAAACAAAAAGTTAGCATTTAGGAATTATAAAAAAAAACAGAGTGAGGAAGACAAAATAATCTATAAGATTAGGCAGAAAGAGGCTAAGCAAGTTATAAGAGCTTCCAAATCACACACAGAAGAGAAAATAGCACAGTCAGTAAAAAGGGGGGATAAAAATTTTTTTAGATATATAAATGAGAAAAGAAAAGTAAAACAAGGATTAGTTAGATTAAAAACAAAAGAAGGAAGGTATGTAGAAGAGGATAAAGGTCAGCTGACTGCCTCAATGAATATTTTTGTTCTGTATTTACAGATGAAAATGAAGGAAAGGGACCTCAGTTGAGAAAAAGGATAAATGAGTCATTTATTACACGTGAGTTTACAGAGGAAGAGGTTCTATTTCAACTGTCAAAAGTAAAGACAAATAAGTCAATGGGACCTGATGGAATACACCCAAAGCTATTAAAAGAGCTTAGTGGTGTACTAGCAAAACCATTAACAGATTTATTTAACCAATCATTGTTAACAGGAGTAGTCCCAGAAGATTGGAAGTTAGCGAATGTTGTGCCCATTTACAAGAAAGGTAATAGGGAGGAGTCGGGCAACTATATGCCAGTAAGCCTTACTTCAGTAGTGGGGAAAGTGATGGAAACCATGTTAAAGGATAGGATTGATGAACATCTAAAAACACATGGATTTCAAGATCAGAGACAACATGGTTTTACTTCAGGGAGATCATGCCAAACTAATCTTATTGATTTTTTTTTTTTTGTAAATCTTTCTTTTATTATGGCATATGCGTTATGGGGTACAGAATAGAAAAAGGAGATATTGTGGGGTAGCACACGTTAATGATAGCAAGATGGTTAGTAATACACTCCTAAGAAGGACTGCCATATTTTTTGTTTTTAAAACTACAGTAAACATAGTGATATAAGCTTGGTTAATTGAAATAAAATAAAATAAAATAAATGAGTGATGCTTAACAGTTAGCTGAGCAGGTCAAACAATATCCTGACGACATAGCGCATCCTTTTTCTGTATTAAGCAATTAGTCTAGTCTTTGGTTTGCTTATCCATTCTAGGGCACGTGAAACGGAGGCAGCGTCATGTTTGTTCAAAGGAGCTATACATCGCATAACTGGTACAGAGCACTAAAGTGTCCTGCCCTTTTGATAAACTAGCAACCAGTGCAAGATTTGTCTAACATGTCAGGTGGCATATATGGGAGTCGATATCGATTGTATAGAGCTAGGTCCTAGACATGCTGCTCTAAACGACAATATAGATCATGAAACATGCTTTCGGTAATGGTTACAGCTCATATTGAGTTATAGTAAACTGGCAGGGCCAACAAAGCTGCCTGGGCTATTGGAATGGTCGCATGGCTAATATTGGTCCCACATGTTAAAGTTAAGGTAGGCTGCCCTTCTATTTAGTGCAACATGCCAATGGAATACAGTACAGTTATAGCGTTGGTTGCAAGGGTAACTATTAAAAGGTAGCAATTAAAAGCATAGCGTGTAATGGATTAACTCGAGATTCGCAGATCTCCATATTTCAGTGCATATCTATAACAACTTTCAAGACATATATCCTTCCGGGCACGCAGGCCCACGATGTTGTCGGACTCGCAGGTCCCATTCGTTATACCCTCATCCTCCCTGTACTTGGGTGTCATTTTTGTTTTTGCACAGTTACCCACTTATTCAGCTTCTACCTATTATTACTGGTGTTGCGTTTGGGTCTCTCTATACATTGTGCCCTTGTGTGTTCTTTGTGTTTAGAGGTTGTGGGGCCTTGCGGTATTATTTGTCGCTGCTGACCTTAGTCTGCTGGTGCCAGTTCGTCCTATGGGTTATATGTCCTTGTTACACCTCCTGGGTTTTGGGGTGCATTGATTTAGTCACTCTACTGTTATCTCGTTCGTGGGCCTATACCTCTTCACTGGGCGCACATCTAGTGCCTCGTGGGTGTGGAGGGTAGGTATATGTGAGGAAGGAGGGATTGGGTTAGTCTTCTGTCTCTTTATCAGTCAAGTGAGTGTTGTCCAGAGGTCTGTCTTGTAGTAGCGTTTGGAAGTCAGGTTTTGTAGATGTCAGGATCCAGTGTGTCCATATGTCAAGGTAGGTTTGCTGTTGCGGTCCGGCCGCATTCATGGTGAGCTCTTCTATGGCCCGTAGTTCTTCCATTTGGGTGAACCATTTGTGTATGGACGGGGTCTCTTTTTTCTTCCAGAACTGTGGAATGGTCTGTTTTGCTATATTAAGAATCCGAATCGTGAGCGATTTTTTGTATTTAGAGGTAGGGGTTGTCGTGTGATGGAGCAGCATGGCTGCTGGTTCCCTAGGTGGTGGGTTATCTGAGAATCGGGATAAGATTTTGTGAATGGTGCGCCAGAAGGGTTGTATTAATTCACATTCCCACCATATGTGTATGTGTGTTCCCGTTGCCTTGGCACATCTCCAACAGAGGCGGCTCTCGTTTGCGTGTATGTGGTGTATCGTGGCAGGTGTGCGATACCACTGTGTTAGCAGTTTGTAAGCTGTTTCTTGGCTTTTGCTGAACACAGAACAATGGTGTATGATAGTGCATATTTTTTCCCATTCCTGAGAGCTGAATGTTTGGTTGAGAGCCTCCTCCCATTTACCCATGAATTTTGGCGCTTCCCACGGGGTCTGTGAGTTAAGGAGGGAGTATATGTGTGCCACTCCATGTGGTAATGGATCTGGGTCTGTGCATATCTTTTCAAAGACAGTGAGGTCTCTGCCAAGAGCCGCCCCTTGCGGGAGGAGCCTTATGTAGCTGCGGAGTTGTTCGTATCTAAAGTGTGTTAGGAAGGGTCTGGGGTTCTCCCTGCTCAGTTCTGTTAAGTCTGTCAGCCCTCGGCTAGTGCATACGTGTCTCAATCGTGGCAATGGGTCTTCTACCAGGGTTTGGAGGGCCCTCGGGTCTAACCCCGGCAGGAAGTCCTTGTTGTATGTAAGTGGCAGCAAAGGGGATGGGTACATGGAGAGGGCGTGCTTCCCTATGCTTCTGCGCCACACCGATAGTGTCGCTTTGGTGTAGGTGGAGTACTGACCCTCCCCCCCGTCACCTCTCGCAGGGAGCCATGGAAGAAGGGCGGCGGGGACGCCCGCCTCCCTCTCCTCCGCCGTTTTCCACAGCTTAATGACCCCCGGTTTAGACCATTCGACAACGCGTTGTAAATGACACGCCTTGTAATATAGCGAAAAGTCTGGTAGGGCTAGGCCCCCTTTGTTTTTGGATTTTGTAAGGAGAGAGAACTTCAGTCTGGGTCTCCTCCCATCCCATACGTAAGCCCCCACTGCCCTCCTGAGTGTTGTGAAAAAGGAAGTCGGAATTGCTATGGGCAAAGCTTGGAAAAGATATAGTAGTCTTGGCAGGAAATTCATCTTCACCACTTGCACTCTACCCAGCCAGGAGATGTGTGGGAAGGCCCAGTCACCCATGTCTTTCCGAAATTGTAGGAGAATCGGGGCGAAGTTGGATGTATATAGGTTCGCTGCTTTAACCGTTAGCCACGTGCCTAAGTAGCGTATTTTATCTGTAGCCCATTGGAAGGCATGACTCTGATGGAGCTGGGTAGCCCTCTGTGTAGGGATGCTTATATTTAGAATATAGGATTTGGAATAGTTGATTTTCAGACCAGATAGCTCTCCGAACCTCTGGAATGCCTGTACTAGGTTGGGTAAGGAGACCTCGGGGTGGGTTATAAAGAACAGGAGGTCGTCCGCATATGCGGCTATTTTGTGTTGTGTGTCTCCTGTGCGTATTCCCTGAATGTCCGGGTGGCATCTAATGTTCTGCAGGAAGGGCTCTAGAGCCAGGACAAACAGCAGGGGGGACAGAGGGCAGCCCTGACGTGTGCCGTTATAGATTGGGAAGGCCTCCGTAAGTGCTCCATTGACTAGAACGTGTGCCGTCGGCTGGGAGTAGAGGGCTCTAATCCATCCCTGGAGGTGTGTGCCCATGCCCATGTGAGCCAGTGTCTGGAACATGTATTCCCAACAGACCCTGTCAAAGACCTTCTCCGCGTCTGTGGACAGCAGGAGAAGGCCCGTGTTATCCCTCGTCTTCCTGTGCATAAGTGTGAGTGCTCGAATGGTATTGTCTCTGGCCTCCCGACCCATCACAAATCCTACCTGGTCTGCGTGAACCAGCCTAGGTATGTGTGTCTGAAGTCTGGTTGCCAGGACTTTTGCCAATAATTTGAGGTCAGTATTTATGAGGGATATCGGTCGATAGCTCCCGCAGTGCTCTCGATCTTTGCCTTCTTTAGGAAGTATGGTGATATGTGCCGTTAGTGTCTGTTTGGGGATGTCGTGTCCCTCCCTGATTGCGTTGAACATCTCTAGTAGTGGGGGGTATAAAGTTTCCGCAAACCTCTTATAGTATTTAATGGGTAAACCGTCCGGGCCCGGACTTCTCCCTGGTTTGGTGTTTTTAATCGCGAGTGCCAACTCCTCTGGGGTGACGGGCTCCTCTAACTGATCTGCTTCTTCCGTTGTCAGGGAGTGGAGTGTGTGAGACCTAAGATATTCGTCAATAGAGTTACGGAGCTTTTGGGCTTGGGTTTCGGTTTGCGGCCTTGGCAGAGAATATAGCTCTGAGTAATATGTCCGAATAATCTCCTGTATCTTAGTGGGGTGCCTGTGAAGAATCCCCCCTTTGTCTCTTATGCGGTCAATGTATGTGTCTTGTCTTCTTTTGTTAAGCATGCGCGCCAGAAGCTTCCCGCTCTTATTGCCATGTACGGCAAAGAATGCCTTATGGCGCAATACATCTCTATGGTGTTGGGACTGTAAAAGTGTAGTCAGTTCCCTCCTTAAGCAGAGAAGTGTAGCTCGGTGTGTGGGTAGTTGGAGTCTCTTGTTGAGGGTGTCTAGTTGTTGTATGTCTGACAGTAATGTGGTCATACGCGCTTCCCTTTGTTTTTTCAAGTGCGCGCTCTTTTGAATGAAATGTCCTCTAATTACGCTCTTGTGTGCTTCCCATCGTATGGTGGGGGAGGTCTGATCACTGTTGTTTGTAAAGTATTCTTTTAGTGTTGCATCTATCTCTATTGTCACTTCTGGCCTTGCCAGTAGGGCTTCGTTTAATCTCCATTTGGAGATCTTGGGTTTAAATAGGGGTGATTTCAGTGTGATGAGCACCGGCGCATGGTCTGACCATGTCGCAGTGCCCTGATTGGCGTGAAGCACCAGTGGTAGGTGGTATTGTGACAGAAAGAGATAGTCAATTCGAGTGTAGGAGTTATGTGGGTGAGAGTAGAAGGTATAATCCCTCTCGTCCGGGTGCATTGCCCTCCAGCAGTCCACCATTTTTTCTTTTGTCAGTAAGTTCCTAATTGCCTGAAGGTGTTGTGCGGGGATGTGTGAGTGTCCCAGTGAGGAGTCCCATTTAGGGTCTAGAGCTATATTTAAGTCTCCCCCCAAAATCAACACGCCCTCTTTGAAGCTCCTAAGGGTGCGAAGCATCCGGGCTATGAATTGATACTGCCTTTGATTTGGGACATAAATGTTAGCGAGAGTGTATTGTGTGCCCGCTATCTCCCCCTTAACGAAGGTATAACGTCCTTCCGGGTCTGTCAGTACTCCAGTCTCTTTAAACGGGATGCGTTTGTGGAGGAGAATCGCTGTGCCCCTGGACTTCCCCCCCTGAAAATCGCTGTAGTAACCCACTGGGTAGTGTTGGTTTGTCAGTGTGGGCCTGGACCCTTCTCTGAAGTGTGTCTCCTGTAGATACACTATGGATGCTTTATGGGTTAGGAATTCTCTCATGGCTCCCGATCGTTTTTCAGGTTTGTTTAGGCCCCTAGCGTTGAGAGAGAGGACCGTGATGGGAGCTGGGGCAATTGACTTGGGCGGCATCGTTTTGTCAAATGTGTGTGTAATCTGTCGCGTCTGTCAAGTAGTCGAGGGTTAGGTTGGGGGGGGTAGGGAAGCGTGGGGTAACCAGTGAAGGGAAATTTACGGGCTGTGAAGCCCAGTCCCTGTTTCGGTATGGAGTCGCTACGTGTAGCGATATCGGATATGAGCGACGGAGGGCAGTATTTCTCCCGCCCGCCTGGGGACAAGGGGAGTACCTCTCACCTATATCTTGTCGCCTAGTCCGGTAGGGTGGTCAAGGGAGTCCAAGAATTCCCAAGTGGGCGGAGCCCAGAGGACCAAGTGCGCTCGCAGATCGGTCGTCGCTGACCACTGTGATCTCTCGGGACTCTACTCAGTCAGGATCTTCCGTCTCCCCGGCTGACGGCTCGGTCTATCTAAATTGTAGCTCAAGTGTTAACCTCACCTAAGAACAACATCGTTAGCTTAAACATATGTGAAAATCATAACATAAACATGGTACAACATTACCCTCATGTATCCACTCTGTGCAGGTCGGTTGTTGACCTGTCTCCCCCCCCCCCCCCCTCGCGACCTCCCCCACCTCCTCTGACTCGGGAAAGCTTTTCAA
>OW240920.1:56344865-56412571 GCA_933207985.1 Pelobates cultripes | reverse complement strand
CGGATGTACTAGGTGCGTTCGACTAAAGACGGTCGTTAAGGTACGTTCGCGGCAAATAGGAGCCCTGGACTTACCTAGACCAGCGACTCATGGCGATCATGGTCGGGGGGGGACTGCCGGAGACCCCATCAGTCCACTTTCAGCAGCTCCGGCCACCCGGCCTTCCAGGGCCATGTGATCACCATGATCACATCGCCGCAATAGGAGTCTATAGAGCTGCCAGGTGGAGGGCTATCTGAGCGGTCAGGCAGTCCCCCAGGCTGCTAAAATAAATAAATAAATACATAAATATATTATACATGTTTAATAAATATATTGTACATATATAATGCATATACATGCTTTCATTATAAGTGTACTTTGAGATATATTCACATATCTCTCAACATACACTTATAATGAAATCATATATATGCATTATATATGTATATTATATTATAAAATTCTTTAATTAGAATATATTATACATACATATATAGGAAATAAAAGTGTGTGTATATATGTACACATACACACACAAACATGTATTATATACACATGTATATATGTGTGTGTGTGTGTATATATATATATATATATATATATATATACATATGAATGAAACCAAGAGGGCTGCACTCACCTAAACATGCATACATTATAGGGTGCTGCTGGGGCCAAAATATACAACATACAAAATACACAATCCAGCTCACTCGCTTATTCACTAAACAATGATTTCACATCTTACAGATTGCAATAGTTTTATTTAAAAACACCTCACCTAGGCAAAAAATAATGGGGGTTTAGTTACATTATATGATCATATATGGCATAAGCCAGCCACAATGTCAATGTACCCCATTGAATGGGTGGGGTTAATTTTCATTTCTGGGCTGCCATACCGTCTCAAAGGCAACATAGCCAATCTGGTAAATAGCAATTTATAAAAACAGAAATTGGCAAATCTTATGTTTGACCCTGTAACTTTCCAAATCACCAAAAAACCTGTACTTGAGGGGCACTGTTGTACTCGTGAGACATTACTCTACACAAATATGAGTGTTTTGGAGCAGTAAAATTTATTATACTGATAATATCATCGGTGAAATGGCAGTTTATGTGTGAAAAATGCAAAAAAACTAACATAAATGCTCATTTTGGCCAGGGTTTGTGACTAAGTGGCTACTAAAAAAGACTGGACATACCCCATTTTGAATAAAGTGGGTTGTCTACTTTTACAACTGGTATGCCATGATTGGGTTAATTTTCATTCCTGGGCTGCTATACGGTCTCAAAGGCAACATTGGCCCAGCTAACCAATCTGGCAAATTTCAATGTGCAAACATGTTAAAGGGGAAAGCCCTATATTTGACCCCAGTAAGTTTGCAAAAAAAAACAAAACCTGTACATTGGGGATACTGTTGTACTCAGGAGCTATTGCTGAACACATATTGGGGTGTTCTTTGCCAATAACACATAACAGGAACTGAGAATCCTTGCCTAAAGTACAACATGAGAGAAAAATAACAAAAGAAAATGACCACCCAAAAGTTTGAAAAAGACTGGTGGTAGAATTAGTGCATGGAAAGTGTTAAAATACCACCATCTGAAATACCCTAGGTTGTCTACATTTCAAAAATATATTGTTTAATGAGGGTAAATTAGGACATGGGTGCATGATGACCAGCTGTGAAAATTCCAAGTTGGAAAACTGGAATGCGCACCCTCCAAATAAGGTTTTTTAGTCCCCAGAGAACCCAACACACCTGTACATGGGTGGTATCACTGTAATCGGGAGATGTTGCTGAAAACATATTGGGGGGTACATGTATTCTTAAATTTGCTATGTGTGTCAAAAAAATCACCAATTATTATTTTTTTTAATTTGGCATAGATTGATGGTAAAATGGTTGCATGAAAAGAGTGAAAAATACTGCAAGTGTTATACCTTTGGTTGTCTTCTTTTAAAAAAATATATACATGTGAAGGGTTATTCATGGATTCCTGACAGATATCAGTGTTACAATGTAACTACATTTTGAAAAAAATGGTTTGGAAATAGCAAAGTGCTGCTTGTACTTATAGCCCTATAACTTGCAAACAAAAGCTAAGAACATGTTAACATTGGGTATTTCTAAAATCAGGACAAAATTTAGAAACTATTTAGCATGGGTGTTTTTTGGCAGCAGTAGATGCGCAACATATTTTGGGGGTCAAAGTTTGAAAAAGTGTTTTTTTAAATGTTTTCATTATATTTTATAATTTGTTTTATAGTAAATTATATGATATGATGAAAATATTGGTATCTTTAGAAAGACCATTTAATGGTGAGAAAAACTGTATGTAATATGTGTGGGTACAGTAAATGGGTAAGAGGAAAATTACAGCTAAACACAAACATCGCAGAAATGTAAAAACAGCCCTGGTCCCAAATGGTAAGAAAATTGAAAAGCGGGGTTAAAGTTATAAACTTATGGTATATGACTCTGGCAAGATTATCAAAATTTTCATACGGAGTTAATGAAAATGGTTGGAGATGTGGGGCCGACAATGTGAACTATATTCACGTGTGGTGATCCTGTAAATGCGTGTTGAATATTTGGTCATGGGTTCGAAAAATAATATTAAGTCTATGTAAAGTTGGACTCTCTATGTCTCCAGAGGTTATGCTACTACGTTTAAACTGGCCGAATTTAACAAGGCCAGAACAATTTTTAATAACTCAAAGTTTAATTGCTGGGAAAATCATTGTGGCAAGAAATTGGAAGAATGACCATGAGTTAGTATTTTCTCAAATAAGTTCCCAACTAATTTTTCAGTTGAGAATGGAAAAAAACTATACTAAATACTCAAATAAAGCTTATGATTTATGAGATAAATGGGAAAAGGAAATTGAAAAAATGGCAAATTCTTGCATCATATGAAGATATAAAAAAAAAGAAAAGAAAAGAAAAATGGGGGAAAATGACATAAAGGGCTAACGGGAAGTTGGTGACTCTCGGTGACTGAACGAATTAAGGTGTTAATAGTTTTGTATTTATGTGTTATGTGTTTGAGAAAGAATCTTACTAATGTAATTATGTAAATCAAATTGTATATTCATCCCTTCTTTGTAGGTATGCGTATCAAGTTCATTCCCATATCTGATCTCTTGTAAATGTCTTTTTTAATGTCTTGGATACAAGTTATCTTTAAAAAAAACAAATTTAATAAAAACAGATTTGAAAAAAAAAAGATAATTCGAAAAATGTAAATGTTCCTTAAAGGGACACTAAGCAACATAACCAGGACTGCGCAGTGTAGTTTTTCTGCTGCTATGGTCTCTGGGGAGTGTCCACCTGTGTTTTGTCAAACCATCTTGAAGGCTCTCCATGCCACACTGAAATTGCTCCATCTTCACCCACACTAAACTTACTCTAGTTCCTCGATCAATGTCAATTGCATCCCAACTGGTCAACAATGAAACAGCTGGAAGCAAAGAGCTCTGTTTTTTTTTTTTATGAAAGCACTCTAAAATGGCTTGACAAATAAATGGGGAATGTTGGGAGTTCCTCAATAACAACAGCCACAACCCTTTAAAAAGGGTTCCTCTGGGATTTGAAATTCCAATGGGTATATGTGTCCGTTATATAAAATCTACAATCTAATCTTGGAAATATAGTTTGATAACTTATTATTATTATAACTATTCTTATACAGTAATTTTTACTTTCTTTGAGACTTTCTGCTAAATGCAGAAAGCAAAGAAAAAAAAACTACAAAAAAAAAACAGAAGCTAGTTACGGCACTAAATGTACATTTTAACATGAAAAGCCAATTCATAAAAAGAATAATGCTCTTTGATTTAAAAGAATAAACAGCTGGAGAGCATTGTGTTGAAGCAGCGTATTTTATATCAAGAACCATGGCAGCACATTGATTAGATTAATCATTTAACGTTCTCATTTTGAACAGTAAATAAAAGATACCCTGACTACACAGCATGAAAGCGTGAATGGTCTATAAATTAACTCATATTGCTATTATGCTTTGCTTCTTCTGTGACCTGTCTCCATGCAGTCTGCATTCTTTCTTTAATTGCACACAAAACTGTACAGCTAGTTAAAATATTACCAACAGCCCTAACAATGCACACAGATCATTGACATGCATACACTTTTAACTCAAACAGAGAAACACTGCACATCAGGTGTGTTTTTCTCACCAATTGTACTAAACATCAAACTGAAAGAATTAAAAAATTAAGGCTACAACAGCCTGGAACATTTTGCAGAATCAAATTATTATTTTTTTAATACATTTGGAACAAACTCTGTTTTAAATACAGTGTTTAACAAACACCGTACTTACACATTGTGATATAATAAGTATTTTTAGCACGACAGTAATGAAAATGGCAGAAAGTCTTGATTTTTCCTGTATCTTGTTGTAACGGCACCCCCAGGCATAAAAGGGGTTAAATGCCGTTTAGAGGATATTCCCTTCCTGATACACAGGCAGCTACTGCAGAACACCAATCTCCCGAACTAGAAACACACGAATGCTTCAAACTCCCGAACTGGAACCATACGAATACTGCAAACAGGCGAACAGGAAAAACCATACGAACAGTTTACACTCCTGACAATCGGTCTGAAGCAGCATACAGTAAATCCCCCCAAAAATGAGACAAGGCTCTGTGTTGAGGGTCAAGCAGTGGTCTGATTTATTGAGGGCTACCTGCCCGGTATTTATGCAGGTCTTCCACCTGATGGACACTCCCCTAGGGGACCAGATGGAAGACTGGGACACAAATGGTAAAATGACCAATCACAGGCATACAGGGCTAAAACACTCCCACAGTACATTACAATCCCTCCCCTCTATCCTGGAGATAATTGGGAAGTAATTTCAATTATCTCCAAGGACATAGGCAAAACTCCATTGAGCACATGTTAGTAAAAAGACACAAAAATACACAATGTTGCAAATAATGAATAAAACATATACATTCTACTTATCCCCAGATAGCTTAGATCTAAGCGCACATTATTACCGAATGGTGCTCAGATCACATACTGTATATATTCGTGTATAAGTCAATCTCATGTATATGTCGAGTGCAGTTTTGTGACCAACAATTGTGAAATATGCTATGCCTCATGGATAAGTCGTGGGTAAAACTTGGGGCTATAAAATTCTGTGATATTTATAATTATATACACACACACACACTCATAAAAACACACACTCTGCATTATATACACACAGACTCATACAAACACACACTCTGCATTATATACACACACTCTGTGTGTATATAATGCAGAGTGTGTGTGTTTGTGTGAAGGCAGAGTGTGTGTGTATATAATGCAGAGTTTGTGTGTGTGTTGTTTGTGTGTGTGTAGTGTTTGTGAACTGGGTGGGAGGAGGGCATTTTTATTATTATTTTTATTATTATTTTTTTATATTATTTTTTTATTTTATTATTAAATTTTTTTTTTGTCCCCCCTCCCTGCTTGTTAACTGGTCAGGGAGGGGGGCTATATTATTCCCTGGTGGTCCAGTGGATGGGCTGTGCAGTGGGAGTGGGGGGCTGGCACGAAGCATTTACTTACCTTTCCTGCAGCTCCTGTCAGCTCCCTTCTCCTCCGTTCCTGCTGGCCCCCAACAGGACCGTTGGGCTTGTAATGAGCCCGGCGGTCCTGGTCTGTATTATGGCAATGTAAGTTGCCATAATACAGACAGCGACTCGAGTATAAGTCGAGTGGGGGGTTTTGAGCACAAATGTGCTGAAAAACTCGACTTATATTCGAGTATATATGGTACATACAGTTCAATCGCCATGGAGCCAAAGTCTTTTCCATAGTCTTTCGTTACACGAATGGGCTCCATGGCTTAGTTATCTGGGGTAGCACTATTCCCATGTACAAAGTGCCGAATGACCCGGTGTACATGTAATTACAAGAGAAGGGAGGTCGGCGGCTCAGCAGTGTTTGTGAGTTTAACTGTCCGTTTCGAGTTCCATGGTTTTGGAGCTGAACACCGCTGGCCGTTCGGGAGTTTAAGATGGCCACTGCCACGTGTATGGCTATACGAACAGCCAGTGTTCACCAATTAAGCTGTGGTTAAAGGACCACTATAGTGCCAGGAAAACATACTTGTTTTCCTGGCACTATAGTGCCCTGAGGGTGCCCCCACTATCAGGGTCCCACTCCCGCCGGGCTGGATGGCGAGAAAAGGGTTAAATCTTACCTTTTTTCCAGCGCTGGGTGGGGAGCTCTCCTCCTCCTCTCCTCCTCTCCTCCTCTTCAGCTGAAAGCGCATGCGCGGCAGGAGCTGCGCGCGCATTCAGCCTATCTCATAGGAAAGCATTCATAATTCTTTCCTATGGACGCTTGCGTCTTCTCACTGTGATTTTCACAGTGAGAAGCACGCAAACGCCTCTAGCGGCTGTCAATGAGACAGCCACTAGAGGCTTTAGAGGCTGGATTAACCTATTTATAAACATAGCGGTTTCTCTGAAACTGCTATGTTTATAAAAAAAAAAAAGGGTTAAGCCTAGCTGGACCAGGCACCCAGACCACTTCATTAAGCTGAAGTGGTCTGGGTGCCTATAGTGGTCCTTTAAGTAAAATGATACTTCGTGATATTTTTAAACCTTTGCCCCTCTTATTTAAGACGGGGCATTTCGGAACGTCTCTTTCAGCCGCTTGGTAGATAACTCCCTAATTCCCACGGTATTAGGGAGTTATCTACCAAAAGGCTGAAAGACCTAAATTGGTCTTTCAGCCAAATTTACTAATACTAAGTAAAAATTACTTAGTATTAGTAAATTGTGCCCCTACTCGCTATACCGCGAGTAGGGGCATGTCTATTAAACAGTGAGCAGCTAGTGGCTGCTCACTCTTAAAAAAAAAAAAAAAAAGGGTCCCCCCTCCCGAACCTAATGTCCTACCCCCTGGCCCCCACCCCTGAGCAGTGGGTGGGGGCCCTAAAATACTAATTAGGGGGGGACCTAATGTCCCCCCCCCTGGCCCCCACCTCTGAGTGGTGGGTGGGGGTCCTAAATTAGAATGAGGGGGGAGGACCTAATGTCCTCCTCCTGGCCCCCACCCCTGAGCGATGGGTGGGGGACCTAAGATACTAATTAGGGGGGACCTAATGTCCTCCCACCTGGCCCCCACCCCTGAGCGGTGGATGGGGGCCCTAAATTAGAATTCTAATTCTACACTGACTGGCCAAGTAACTTACATTTTATATGAATGTATGTTACTTCATTGTTGTAAGTGTTGCAAATGCTTACAGCTGACTCCTGGCTATGTTTGTATACTTTTTATTTAAAATTGTATACAGTGTAACATTCTTCTTCTTCCACTGGGTAAGTATATTAGTATTTAGGCAATACTGTGCTTCAGAACTTCGGCAATTTGGCACTTCGGCACTTTGGAACTTCGGCACTTGGAAATTCTGTAATTTCGGAACTTCGGGACCTCAGTATTTCGGCACTTCGGCAATACGGCTATTCGGACATTCAGAAGTAACCGAATGTCCGAATTGCCCGAAATTCGTCCAAATTCATATTTGGCCCAAAACGAATTGAACATGTCTAGCATCTAGTCTATCTTTCACCCAACACTTGCCCAAAGTTTGACCAAACTGCAGTGGTGGGTCTGGTCCATTTTTTCTGGAACTGCTCAATCACAGAGGATTTCTGGAAACTAGCAAAGATACATTTCTTTTTACGATTTCTGTAGAGGTCAGTCCACCATACTCAGTACTGGTACAGGGCACCAACAAACAAACAATTCTAAAAGACACGCAAATTCATACTCCATTGATGGATTCATCCCCAACTCTCCTCATTGTCTTTGTTTTCAAGTAACAGCCCAGCACATGGCTATGAAAGCTTAGATTCTGTGTGAGTATTGTTATAGATGGTAAGGACAACGCAACAACATCTGCATGCTGGGTGTTTAATGCAGATATGATCAGATTGCGAGGTATTCAGAATGAGGGACATATATCATCTGGAAACCAAGCAGATTTTCAAAGTTTGAAAAGTACTCCATTTGTCATTTCCAATGAACATATTGTATTTCTTTTTTTCACATTTTCCTCCACCCACTATTACTAGTCTATAAACATCTCTTGACCTTCTTAGTTTAAAGTGAACAAGACAGCACAGACACTGTGTTACAGAAAGTTTATAACGCAGCACCAAGAAACAAAGAGTGTAAACAAAACTTTAGGAAAAAGAACTGCATTGTCGGGACTTTACCAGGCATTCTGATGTTAAACCAGTGATTTCAGGATAATAATTTATATGGTGTTAAAGAGCTTAAAACAAATATCACCATTGTTTTGTTTCTTATTAAAACAGCTGGAGAAAAAATCTTAAGGGATGTTGTGGGGGGAAAACATCAGAACATCTGTTCAGCTTTATTCCCGATGCAGCCTCAATTTACCTTGAGTTCTGCCAGGAGGTTTTGTTTTCTATTTTCTAAAATAATAATTTTTTTCTCACACTTCTCAAAATAATCAATATAACCTCAAACCAGCACTGCTGTCTATTTTCTTTGTCTACCAGAGAATATTCGAGATGTACCATCAAGTGGCTCTCTAGAATCCAAAGTTGTGTGACTTGCATTCCTGTCGTGTTTCACTATGGTACAATTACCCTTCTGTGTTGGACTCTATAGTACTGTGATATCAGGCTCTTTTTGCAATGCACTCTTTGAAATTTTTTTAAAATTCTAAATAAAGAATTATATTAAAACAAAAAAACCACTGGTGTCTGCATAAGGCTTATCTCTATAATCATCCCTAGACCAATTAAATACAAAGAAATTCAACATCCTCTGTGTCCACGCAAAAGAAGCCAGGTACACAGGGTACGGTCCATTTACAGTTGAGATACATTATAGTTATGGATGGTTTACCGTTATTAAAAGTGTTTTTGTACAATCATAGTTCGGTGTAAAATGTTATTGTAAATGTTTTTGATACATTTTAAACATGACACACTATTTTCACATCAGTATCTGCTTTTCGGGTGGAACAAACAGGATAAGATATCTAGAAACAGAATTATGATTTTAAACGTTCTGGTTGCTTTAGACAATTAAATATATTATAAAAAGCTATTCTTAATGATGGAATTAGGGATGCAAATAACCATGCCTTATGTTGTATATGCTTGTGGAACTCTTACCATTAAGACGTCCAACCATCAGGTCACGTAGCAAATTTAATAGTTGTATTATAATAGACAGTGTACATAGTATACTTCCTTTTGACCCACTCCCATGACAGGATGTTCTAACCAGTTGCTTTGTTTAAACAGTGTGGAGTGGAAACCCTCTTCTAAGATATACTTATACCCAGAGCATCTGGAACATTCCATTGGAGATCCTCCATTTTACATTTTTGCACCACTTATCAAAACAGAACCCTTTGATAAATCTCTCCCAGTGTTTCTATTTCTCCAACTCATTTGTAATTTGTGCCCTGGCTCCGCCTGGACTGATATCATTTGCTAAATATTTCATAAGAATTTAAAAGAAAATGGAGCATTACATGAAAGAAAGGTTAAAACAAATTATAAATGACTTCCGATGTTTTAGTCAGTGGTGAAATTTCTAGTTACGGTTTACCATTATCTCATTAATATATATATATATTTAGAACTGCACTTATTCTGGATTGGCTGTAAACTTTATAACACAACAGAATGTTCTGTGTTAGAGTTGTTCATTGCGTTTATTTATTTGTTTTCAATAATTTCATATATATGCATGTATTCCGTTATTTTTCACCTTTCTATTACATAGCAAATTTCCTATTTTCTATAAAAGCTAAAATAAAAAAACACACCAATCTCCCTCTATATCTTTTCATTTTAGTTTCTGAGAATAGTCATTTGCAAGCTGAATTTTATTCAGTAGGTTATTATTGAATATTTTTCTAGAAATCGGGGCATCTGTAATAACGAATATGAAGGATGAAACAAGAAACAGGAGCATAGACTATGATGCAAGAAACGCAAGAACGCATGTATTTCGAGCATTAAAATACATGAAAAACTGTATATGCTTAAAATACGGGATACCCAAGCTGCAAACATAACTCACATCAAAAGAAAAAACATTTTGTATAGATATATTTAGATCTATATGTTTGTCTGTCTTGATCCATCATGATACACATAATTGCAGGATTTAAATTTGTGTATAAGCATTGGTACCCATTGGAGTTTATTATATTAAAACAGTATTTGATTTCAGAGAAGAATCAATAAATCAATCTCATAAATACTGATCTTCAGGAGGTATGGTTTAATCTCTGCAATTATATTAGCATTGGCTAAATAAAATCTGGAATTGAAATATTCACCCTGAAGCGCAGTATTCCTATGTTGTTTTCCAATAATTCTGTTTTTGCAACTGTATAGGAAGTCCCAAGAAAAAAATAGAGAAAAGCTCACTATTAAAAGAAATGCCTAAGACCAATCCAGCATCAGTTGCTGTTTTACAATCACCTCAATAACATTTAAATATGCTCCTTGTAGACATGTATTCTGTGTGTATGCGTACGAGTAAATGAATACGTGGAAGTATATGTGTGTTATTACATCAATTTGGGATCAAGTATTTATGTGACTGTCTAAGTATATGACGTGACTGTCATATATATTGAATAACTGTATATATAATGCAGATAAGAAGAATACATTTAATATATGCATGTGTAATGTGGATATGGGTATGCAGGTGTGTAAAGTAACATTGAGTGTGCCTGTGTGTTATGATGTCATTGCCGACTCACCTATCAGGAAAGCAGGTACAGCAGAACCAGGTGTTAGTGTTGCTGTGGTGACTGAGGTGAAGGTCTAGCTAACAATATGTTATAGTGTTCTACTGTGTGCACTGCGTTAGATCACATAGCGGTTGCGTGCTCGTCATGTATTAGCAGTTAGAGAGACTGGATTGGGGACAGAGAAGCGTGCTAACGGTGTCTATATGGGGATATTAAAATTAAGATTGATCTTGGCTCTCTAGTGTTCACAATCAAGAATAACTTCGCTAAGAGCAAAAGTTGCGAAGTTAAAATAATAAGACTAAACAATTAGATAGAAATACAGCCTAGGTAAACTCAAAGCAGGGGGATAACCCCTAGTGGAAATGCATATCAAAAGAAAAAGGAGAGAATACCTATTAGAAAAGGTGAATGAGCTATCACTAAATATAAGCTGTACAAATAAAGTACATATAGTGATAAAACAAATATAAAATAAAAATAACAAATAACTTTATTGGGTATAAGTATTAAAAAGAAATACAGAATGGAACACTAATTAGCTAATAAAATCAAACATACAATACAATAACCCAAAATGGGAGAGTATAACTGATGTCTCAAATTACAAAGATACTAGTCTGCACACGTCTGTGCAGAGTGGAGAGAAAGGGGAGATGAGGGCAACTAAAGGAAAGGACGCCAGAAATAATAAATGGAGACTGTAATACTAAGTATATGGAAAAAATTGCAAAGAATTAATTAAAAGAGAAAATAATGATGTATATAGATAAGGGGAAAATAAGGATCGGCAAAAACAAAACGAGCTAGATGGCTATATCATAACAGTGCTGTCAGAATGTAAAAAAGGCACTGAAGATAGACTACCTAATGTTAATGGTAACTAAAAGATATTGGTACCAGGTTACTGATATCTGTATCAAAATCGAAAAGAACAGTGATAGTCCTAACAATGCACAGCTGAACTGATATAAAACTGTTGTTGTAAAATTGCAAAACCGCGTTCAGTTCTATATACAGTACCAAAACTAACGTTGTAGAAATAGTCGATACTATATTATGAGCACAAATGTGTCATTCACCTTTTCTAATAGGTATTCTCTCCTTTTTCTTTTGATAAAATAATAAGACATTTTGGTTACAATATGAATTGCTTATTTTGATAACAGAAAATAAAATGGATTGACAGTCACTGCTGTGGTGGGGGTTAAATCAATGATGGGAACATATAGGATAGCCATGGGGTAGACATATGAATCTCCTCTGCAGGAAAATAAATTGCATCTTAAAGGAACACTCCAAGCACCATAACCACTACAGCATGCTCATGGGCCCAGGGCCGGAAATTTCCAAGTAGGAGTAACATCTATAATCTCTCCTGGGTACTCTTTATATAGGAAAGATAGGGAAGGCAAGAAAGGGGGAGGGGTGGCCTTGTATGTGAAGGATAGCATAAAATCTAGCCTAATAAAAGTTAGTGAGGCGAACATAGAGTCCGTTTGGGCTACATTAGAATTTGGTAATCACACAGTAACTCGTGTAGGTGTGATTTATAGGCCCCCAGGACAAATTGAAGAGTTAGATAATCTACTAGTTGAGGAAATAGCTAAAATGACAATGAAGGGGGAAGTACCTAAATCATGGGTGACTTTAATCTCCCTGATGTAAATTGGAAAACAAAATTAGCTACTTGTGCCAGGAGCACACATATTCTAAACTACCTACTGGGATTGTCTCTAAAACAAGTTGTTGAGGAGCCAACTCGTAAAGAGGCCATACTAGATTTAGTGTTAACAAATGGAGATTTGGTATCAGATATTACTGTAGGTGAAAGTTTAGGATCCAGTGATCATCAGTCAGTGTGGTTTAATATAAGAACAGTGACTGAGTCACACCACACAAAAACAAAAGTTTTAGACTTTAGAAAAGCAGACTTTTCTAAAATTAGAATATGGGTAGAGGAGTCATTATCAGACTGGAGCAATTTAAATGGAGTCCAAGAGAAATTGGATTATTTAAAAGTTGCACTATTGAAGGCAACAGAAAATTGCATTAGGCTTGTTAGTAAAAGCAAAAAATTCAAGAAACCACTGTGGTACTCCGCAGATGTGGCTAAAATAGTTAAAAACAAAAAGTTAGCATTTAGGAATTATAAAAAAAAACAGAGTGAGGAAGACAAAATAATCTATAAGATTAGGCAGAAAGAGGCTAAGCAAGTTATAAGAGCTTCCAAATCACACACAGAAGAGAAAATAGCACAGTCAGTAAAAAGGGGGGATAAAAATTTTTTTAGATATATAAATGAGAAAAGAAAAGTAAAACAAGGATTAGTTAGATTAAAAACAAAAGAAGGAAGGTATGTAGAAGAGGATAAAGGTCAGGCTGACTGCCTCAATGAATATTTTTGTTCTGTATTTACAGAAGAAAATGAAGGAAAGGGACCTCAGTTGAGAAAAAGGATAAATGAGTCATTTATTACACGTGAGTTTACAGAGGAAGAGGTTCTATTTCAACTGTCAAAAGTAAAGACAAATAAGTCAATGGGACCTGATGGAATACACCCAAAGCTATTAAAAGAGCTTAGTGGTGTACTAGCAAAACCATTAACAGATTTATTTAACCAATCATTGTTAACAGGAGTAGTCCCAGAAGATTGGAAGTTAGCGAATGTTGTGTCCATTTACAAGAAAGGTAATAGGGAGGAGTCGGGCAACTATAGGCCAGTAAGCCTTACTTCAGTAGTGGGGAAAGTGATGGAAACCATGTTAAAGGATAGGATTGATGAACATCTAAAACACATGGATTTCAAGATCAGAGACAACATGGGTTTACTTCAGGGAGATCATGCCAAACTAATCTTATTGATTTTTTTGATTGGGTAACTAAAATTATAGATCAGGGTGGTGCAGTAGACATTGCTTACCTAGATTTCAGTAAGGCTTTTGACACTGTTGCACATAGAAAGCTTATCAATAAACTGCAATCTTTAAGTTTGGATTCCAATATTGTTGAATGGGTAAGGCAGTGGCTGAGTGACAGGCAACAGAGGGTTGTAGTTAATGGAATATATTCGAAGCTTGGACTTGTCACCAGTGGGGTACCTCAGGGATCTGTACTTGGACCCATTCTCTTTAATATTTTTATTAGTGATATTGCAGAAGGTCTTGATGGTAAGGTATGTCTTTTTGCTGATGATACTAAGATATGTAACAGGGTTGATGTTCCAGGAGGGATAAGCCAAATGACAAATGATTTAGGTAAACTAGAAAAATGGTCAGAATTGTGGCAACTGACATTTAATGTGGATAAGTGCAAGATAATGCATCTTGGACGTAAAAACCCAAGGGCAGAGTACAGAATATTTGATAGAGTCCTAACCTCAACATATGAGGAAAGGGATTTAGGGGTGATTATTTCTGATGACTTAAAGGTAGGCAGACAATGTAATAGAGCAGCAGGAAATGCTAGCAGAATGCTTGGTTGTATAGGAGAGGTATTAGCAGTAGAAAGAGGGAAGTGCTCATGCCATTGTACAGAACACTGGTGAGACCTCACTTGGAGTATTGTACACAGTACTGGAGACCGTATCTTCAGAAGGATATTGATACCTTAGAGAGGGTTCAGAGAAGGGCTACTAAACTGGTTCATGGATTGCGGGATAAAACTTACCAGGAAAGGTTAAAGGATCTTAACATGTATAGCTTGGAGGAAAGACGAGACAGGGGGGATATGATAGAAACATTTAAATACATAAAGGGAATCAACACAGTAAAGGAGGAGACTATATTTAAAAGAAGAAAAACTACCACAACAAGAGGACATAGTCTTAAATTAGAGGGACAAAGGTTTAAAAATAATATCAGGAAGTATTACTTTACTGAGAGGGTAGTGGATGCATGGAATAGCCTTCCAGCTGAAGTGGTAGAGGTTAACACAGTAAAGGAGTTTAAGCATGCGTGGGATAGGCATAAGGCTATCCTAACTATAAGATAGGGCTAGGGACTAATGAAAGTATTTAGAAAATTGGGCAGACTAGATGGGCCGAATGGTTCTTATCTGCCGTCACATTCTATGTTTCTATGTTTAGAGTTTAGCTCATTGGCTGATGCAGGGCTTAGTTCATGAGAACTAAAGAGGGTTTAATGAAGGAGGGGAACGGTGCATTATGGTCTCCAGGTAAGAAGTCAAACCAGTCTAAAACAGTTTGACCCTTTGCAATGGTGGTGAGCCAGGGTGCTCCTGCCAACATAACCACTACATTGTGCTGTAGTGGTTACGGTACTTGGAGTGTTCCTTTTACATTAGGAGCAGAATATATAATAAGGTAGGATTTATAAAGGATGGGGATAATATTCTTATGTTAGGCTGTTTTAAATGAGGTCAGTTCATGACTGAAGAATTTGCTGATAGCATCTTGGTATCAGAATATTAAATGGATAAATGATCGAGTATGAACGGTTAACAATCATAATTCATGTTTTCCTTGGGCTTTGAGATACTCAGTTTACAATTCTTAAACTGTAACAGCTGAAAGAGAACTAGACAGGCCACTGCCCCATTACAAATGCACAGGCAGCAGATCTGTTCAATGCTTCTAGCATTTGCTTTATATTGATTTTTGTATTCCACTGGCAATGAGGAAATTTTGTAGCAAAATGTATTTGTACAATATGAGATCAATATCAATTTTTTTCTTAATGACTAAGAGAGGGATAGCAGGAGTTGAAGGGAGATGGATCAGATTTGTCTCCGAAATCGTGCAATTACAGAGGTTTATGAAGAAGGAAATATGCATCAGGGTTTCAGAAAAACATTATCCATTTGCATTACCATCACTACAAAAGTACATGATGAGAATGTAGGAACAATACGTATTGACATCTTACTGATGGACTGCCACTGAACACTGTAATTGGTGAAATTCCGAACAGGTTCTAACTGTGAAACTTAAAGTGCATCCATCATTACAAATTAACGTAGAAGTATTTCATTGTACATTTTTAATACACATGGTACCAGGGAAATTATTGTGTGTATATATGTATAGATTTTAGGAGTTTTGTCAGGGAGTTAAGTCTATTTTCTCCTTTACAATGAAACTAAACTATCTATTTAATGTTACGGCAAATGGCTTATAAATAAAAGCACTTATAATCGGTGTATTTTTTGGAAAGGTGGCCATTGAAAGGTGGCCTGGTACCACGGGGTTTAACCAAGAGACTCATTGGTATGTGGACATCTTCTGTGAAGAAGCAACCATAATGGGTTGATGTCAGCAGATGGCTGGTGGCTCAGTGAAGCAATTAAAGAGTGATTTACATACAAATGCCAGCTTGTTATTTAGTGTGAAAATATACTTTGGATAATTCCACTTCTGATTTAGTTTTTCTGCCCGAGGGCATCGTGTGTTCTTCATTCTCTTCCCCTCTCAAAAACTAATTTCGACATTAAGAAGTTACAATAATTTACAGATATGGGTAATTCACCAACAACTACTCTCCCTACACACCAAACATGTTACAGACTAGGTGGTTAGACTAAACAGAATAAAAAAGTGAAACAAACAAACAAACAAAAAAAAAAAACAATAAAAGGCACAATTATTTAAACAATACATATGTTAAAATAATATCTATATATATTATGTGAATTGTCCACAAGTAATGGATGTCCTCTTGTCGATGTCTTCATATTAATTGTTGTTCTATAATTTGCAGATGAATGGTGTTGAGGCCTCACCAATGAGACATGAATAGAAAAATAACCACATTTGCGAGTGTTTTTTCTTTCTCCTCGAAACTTGGACCATTACTGCACAATAAGTACTGACCTGGAAACCACTGGTCTCATGACTCAAGAATGGGATCTCAGCATGGACTGCAAGGAGATGTAATGTTTGGTCGTCTAAGTGACATATAAATCACAATATTAGATAGTTATAGGAGAGGTATGTTTTTTATATATATATATATGCTGACCTTGCACTTCTGTTATTTTCCGCCTTTTTCTCCATCTTTTCAATTTATTAACTATTGTAGAGAAATAATTGAATAATAACAACATTAAACCTGAAGACTTTTGCGCAAGGCTCTTTAGTATCCTTGGACTTCATACAGAATACACTATGTTCTAAAAAAAAACAACGCATCTCCTAGTTATAAAATAATCAATAAAATCTCTTAAGATATACCCATTGGCCTAGTGGTTGGTCTGGTTTTCCTTCAATTCACTTTCTTTGTGGGTTTCAGAATGAAAAAAAAATGCTAAAAAAACGCAACGAAAGTGAATTGAAAGCAAACCTGACCTGCCACTAGCCCAAAGGGGATATCTTAAGATATTTTATTGTTTATTTTATAATTAGGAAGCATGGTTTTATAAAGTTTGGGTTTATTAGTGCATATTGCCTAGGATAGAAGTTGTTTTCCTAGGAACTAACTGCTGCCCCTAGTGTATATTTTAAGAAGGTTTTTTTTTACCTTTCTCCCTAATCTCAAGGATGCGCTCCATTTACATTTATAACGAATACACTATATGTCTGTGCATTTTCATTTTTATTTTTTAGATAATATCTTCATTGTAAGGCATGTGGATAGTCACATATTCAGAGGTTAAAGGATTTCTATCAATTTTTATCCTTTGAGCAAAGATTATATATATATATATATATATGTCAATAAGTAGGATCTTAATGAAAACAGGCGACGTGTAAACCAACAAATATGTGAGTAAAACAGTTATTAAGTACAGACAGGCAGGTAGGAAGCTAATGTCAGGAAGAGCATAATAGTTTAGGAGTGTATATGTCTCATCCCTCACTCTCTGATATTAAAGATTCTAATCTGACATTAAAACATTACATTTCTTTCTAGCTGGTAAAGAAACAACATTGTAACATTGAAGATAATTCTCTTTATTTTAAAATATGATGATGTTTTGTCTACCGTGTAGTTTGATTAATGGCCAATACTGCTGGATTTGTGTTTGCAGAGTCCTTGTTGGATCATTGCCTATATAATTAATGAGTTAGTGACAAGCAGAAAAACCAGTGCAATGTATTTACAGAGTTCCTAACCTACCGAAGGATATGTGTGTATGTAGTTTATCTCGTGGGCTTTAAGGCTGGACAGGGACACAAATCACAAAAAAACAATGTGTGAGCGAAGTCATGGAGTTCCAGCCATCCTTTTAAGTGTAAAATACCTCCTCCTTCTCATTCCATTGGTCAGGGGCGTGGTTTAACGCGATCACATTTAACCAGTAAATCAATTACACATGTGCAAACTTAAACACATTGAAGTAGGCTGAACTCCTTATATCAGCCTAAAAAAAGCTGGTCATGTTAAAACACAGTAAAAAACAGAATCTGATAAACGAACATGGACATCGTCAGAGGAAGCCTGTAGAGGCGGGCGAAACGCGTCACACGGACGTCATCGGAGGGGCGGACCCGGAAGTGGATCACGTGACCGGACTGCAACCAGGAAGTGATTTACACTCTACATCACTTTTTATGCCTTTGTGTGGGTGACTCTGCGAGTCTATACCCACCACATCCCAAGTAAGGGTTTTTAACTTTTTTATGTAATAAACTGGTTTGTGATATTATTCAATTGGAGGTCCTGCCCTTCTTTTTATACACAGTACAACAGAATCATCAGTGGACACATCTCCTGGAACATCTTCCAGTGTGGGGATATAGCCTTGCAAACCCAGAGCCAGGGGTGATAGGGCTCTGGGATATGTGAGTTTTTTTCCCTTAGATTTCCCTTCTTTTCACATTATTTCATATTTAGATGGTCTGCACTATTATTTGTTTGTTTTTTATATTTACAGATTAGGGACACAAATCATCCCAGGAATTAAAAAAATTCCAGTCCTCTTTAAAGTTTCATGAATTAAGGATTAGAGTCATAAGCATTAGGGTTTGGGTTAGACGAATTAAGGTTTACAATGTTTGGTGTTTGAGAATTAAGGTTAAGGGGTTAAAGGGACACTCTACTGCCCAAATACAAATAAATAATCACTGTTTAATAGATATTCCCTGAATGAAAACATGCATACATTTAATTATGATTTTTTTTCACTGAGGGTAAATATGAAAACAGCTAGCAAATGCTGCAGATACCTTGTCTGCAGTTTTTGCAAGTCCTCCCCTTCTTCCCCAGTGCAGACTTTCTGCGGCTGTCCAATCACAGACTTCCCAATGCAGCTCAATGAGAAGCCTTTGCAAAGCAGGTGCTATATGCAATTCACAAGGAACAGGATAAAAAGAAAAAATAGTAAATCATTTTCACTTTTATTCATATTGTTTGACAGCAAGTCATCCAGGACTTAACCCTGATTACAGATACAAGAAGAAGAAAAAAAGGAAAAATGCTGGTTTCCCCTTGTCCAAATGTAAATGTTAAAATATGCTAAGGTTATAGTGTAAAATTATATCTGTATTGGGGCAGGGGGACCACATTATTTCCAGGCCTTACTTTGCTCTTCTGTTGTATCCCATAGGTCCTAAACCCCTAACATTGCAGTAAGAAAATAGAAAAAAAAACCTGAGAATTAAACTCTTGCTTGTTGTGTAACTAATATGTTTATTTTACAATGATTTGAAAAAAATGTTTTAACTTTAGAGATAAATGTTAATTGTAGTTACATAGGCTTCCCTACTGGAAAGAAAAAAAATCTACTTCTCATTGATGTTGTATCGATCCACTTATTCTGCTTTGTGAATTTCCCACCCTAGAGTGACCTTGCGTGGTCCAACAACATCTTGATGACGCCTGGACCTTCGCGTCCAATTTATTTTATAAATACTTCTTGTAGCTTTTCAAGCTATCCTCAATAAAAGCTTCGATTTTCAAATAAAAATACAAATATTTTTTTAAGTTAATTAGGCAAGAGAGATACACGTATATCATTTTATTTTATATATTATTTGTTTTTTTACAATATGTGGTTACGGTATTGGGGATACCTAGCAACATAATAAAGAGCATCCACTGGTCCAAAATCATGGGGATTGCAAAGAATGTAGTTTAAAGGTTTTAGGAAGCTCCAGATCGATCGATCCAAAATGTGGGTTAAGAGAAATAGAATTTAGGAGCAGGTGAAACCACCAAGCTTTATTAATTTAATCTAATGCAAGATGCTGTACACATCTGGAACAAGTATTTCTGCAACACGGTATGATTGAACAAGCTTTTTGAAAGTTGATATGTCCTGACAGTCTAAAAGGTCTATTATATGTCTAGCATTGCAAACCATGTGCAACAATTCTAATCTGGATGAAAAACAAATAACCGGGAAAAAAAAAATTGAGAAACCACACTTCTGGGAAGAGGGATTCTCAAATAACTGGAGATTTCCTACCGTGTTTGCCTCCGAGGAATTTAAAACTACAAGAAAAAGCAGATGTAATGCGATGCTCACACTGGGCTTTGTAATCTAATTGTTCCCAGAGCACATTATCTTGACATTTAGAAATATTGTTTTTGAACACTATTATAACACATTCAAAGTTCCTGCCTATTTGCGATGAATAAAATCCGCAGGGCTTCAAAGAAACAATGACTCATAATTACTTTTTTTTTTATACAATAAACTTCTCTCTTGTTTTTAGTTTTTCCTAGTTAATGGTAAAATTAATCCTTTGTATGCAGCTGCAAAGATTTATATCACAAGCGTCATGTTGCGTGTCCATAAATGTAAATCTAGTAAATACTAATTATAGCATACTGTTATATCCAGGATGTCCATTCTTGGATGACCAGCTGTTTTTAGACTTAATTTCCCATCATTCTCTGCCAGCCATTTTTGCAACCCTTCCACGCTCCCCAAATCACGGCTACGTGCCTGGTGATTGGGAAAATGCTGTGAACAGTCCTCATTAGATTTCAGTAAGGCTTTTAACACTGTTGCACATAGAAGGCTTATCAATAAACTGCAATCTTTAAGTTTGGATTCCAATATTGTTGAATGGGTAAGGCAGTGGCTGAGTGACAGGCAACAGAGGGTTGTATTATATTCGAAGCTTGGACTTGTCACCAGTGGAGTACCTCAGGGCTCAGTACTTGGACCCATTCTTTTAATATTTTTATTAGTGATATTGCAGAAGGTCTTGATGGTAAGGTATGTCTTTTTGCTGATGATACCAAGATATGTAACAGGGTTGATGTTCCAGGAGGGATAAGCCAAATGGCAAATGATTTAGGTAAACTAGAAAAATGGTCAGAGTTGTGGCAGCTGACATTTAATGTGGATAAGTGCAAGATAATGCATCTTGGACGTAAAACCCCAAGGGCAGAGTACAGAATATTTGATAGAGTCCTAACCTCAACATCTGAGGAAAGGGATTTAGGGGTGATTATTTCTGATGACTTAAAGGTAGGCAGACAATGTAATAGAGCAGCAGGAAATGCTAGCAGAATGCTTGGTTGTATAGGGAGAGGTATTAGCAGTAGAAAGAGGGAAGTGCTCATGCCATTGTACAGAACACTGGTGAGACCTCACTTGGAGTATTGTACACAGTACTGGAGACCGTATCTTCAGAAGGATATTGATACCTTAGAGAGGGTTCAGAGAAGGGCTACTAAACTGGTTCATGGATTGCGGGATAAAACTTACCAGGAAAGGTTAAAGGATCTTAACATGTATAGCTTGGAGGAAAGACGAGACAGGGGGGATATGATAGAAACATTTAAATACATAAAGGGAATCAACACAGTAAAGGAGGAGACTATATTTAAAAGAAGAAAAACTACCACAACAAGAGGACATAGTCTTAAATTAGAGGGACAAAGGTTTAAAAATAATATCAGGAAGTATTATTTTACTGAGAGGGTATTGGATGCATGGAATAGCCTTCCAGATGAAGTGGTAAAGGTTAACACAGTAAAGGAGTTTAAGCATGCGTGGGATAGGCATAAGGCTATATTAACTATAAGATAAGGTCAGGGACTAATGAAAGTATTTAGAAAATTGGGCAGACCAGATGGGCTGAATGGTTCTTATCTGCCATCAGATTCTATGTTTCTATGTTTCTCATCATACTCTCATGAATGGGGCTGTCAGAGTATGCTGCTATCTGTTATTTGGCACTTTCTCTCGTTATATTTAATCAGTGTAAAATTACCCAACAGATGAGCTACATATCTGCCCTGCTAAATATAAGTTTATTGGATAACAGACCACACAAACTAGAAAGAGAGACTCCTGATTGGTGTAGCCTCTTCCTGGTCTAGGGGGAGGTTATTATATTTTTTTTACCTGTTAAAGACCAAGGTTTTTTTTAGATGCAACGTGTTTTTGACCATGGCCTCTTTGGTACTTTTGCCATGCGTTCATTCTACCACAATTTCCCCCTTTCTGTTTCTGTTTTCACCAATACATGTTATATACCATTTTTTTTTTTAAAGGCGGTATAGGACTTTCTTTTGATACTCTATATTTATAATTCAATATTAAGTATAAATAAAATATAAATAAATTCACAGAATATGTTGTGTCCCACTACAAACACCTATTTGTATTCGGATACTTTTTTCAAATGAAATGATACCCCACATGTGTACCTTTTCCCCTAATCTTGCCCTTAATCCAACCCATAATCAAACACTTAATCCTATTTATAATCCAACCCACAATCCAACCCCTAATCCTACTAATAATCCTATAATCCCACCCTTTAATCCAATTCCATAATCCCACCCTCTAATTCCACCTCTCAGGGATTCCCTCTGATGATGTCACTACTGACATCAGTAAAGGGATTTCCCAGCTCACACAGCACAGAGGGCTTCATGAACACCCTGTACTGTGTGACTGCAACTTGAGAAGGACAGCTGCAGCTCCAGGATGCAGAGATCAGTGCTGGGCAGGTAGCACGGATCACTAAGGAGCATGCATGGAGACCTACCCAGACTCTTTTCAGACTCTGGCAGTCTCTTTCATACTAGGAGCTACAGTGCCATGTTGAGAGGACACTTCATTTTTTTTTTCTATTTGATCGCGCTTAGCCATGGTATTTAAATCCATTTAAAGAGCTATGTGGCGCGCTCACTTTGAGCATTGTACATTGTTCTTCTGTCAGTCTGGGGCCACTGAGTGTGGCCCAAACTGACAGAGTGGACCTCTATGTTTCAAAAGATACCTGGGTGTCCCTGATATTTTAAGGCAGCAGGCTAGTGGCACACATTTAAAAATACCGCGGCTTAGCGATCTAAAGAGCTACGTGCAATGCTCACTCTGAGTGCTGCATTTAGCTTATCTGTCAGTCTGGGGCCACTAACTGTGGTCCCAGCTGACAGAGGGGACCTTCAGTTATCGAAGAGTACCTGCTTGATAAGTAACAGCTGGTACGTTTACTGAATGACGGTCTATACTGCAATTGGGTGCTAAAGCCTTGCACTGCATGATGGCATAGACCGCCATGTGGTCTTTAAGTGGTTACATTTTTGTCGAATTTTAATGCAATATATTCTTTTGGCTAATTAATGTTCAGTTTACATTCAGTCTTAATTTAGATTTTGCTTGTAAAACCTTTTGTTTGTACTGGATTGCATGAACTATGTCCATGAACTAGTCATAATCAACTGCATATTGATTCTTTAGAAAATCATTCTGTGTGGGTTTTGAGTAGCATGTCAGACAATTCTTTTGATAGCAAGGCAAACACATGGATGCCTTCCACGTACTTTATATAAAACAGTATGTTAATTTCTATAAATACAGGTTGAAAAATGCCCCAGCACACACCTGTCGAAATCTAAACCATCATGTTGATAGCTAGAGGAGCATTTCAAGCTGCAAGGGACAAATTGTTGAACGTGTCAATAAGTCAAACACACAGAAGATATATTAGGAGAGAAGCCATCTACTGAACAGGGTATCTTTTGTAAACATTTCCCTACTGCATCTTCTGCATCTCTAAAGGCTGGATGAAGACTTCCTAATGCTGGTTTCGTGTCTCAGAAAATCTGAGATTAAGTGACATTAGTTTTAGGCAAACAGTCTGAGATATTTCCCCTTTTAAAAATTCTATCATGGCTATGAGTGAATCTGTGAAATTACTATACAGAGGCATCAGCAGGGGGGTTGCTGCACAGGCTAGGGCCCCAAGTGGGCCTCTGAAAAGCCAGGGTCTAAATTTTGCCATTTATTACTGTTAGTCCGAGTCTCTTGTTCTGTGCTTAACCAGAACAGAAAATTTGGGGTAACAGTAATACATTGCAAATTACCACAAAACACTGCCCTGCTCTTTCTCCCACCTCCTCACAGCCGTGGTTGGCTTCAAACTCAACACAGCTCCCGGCCAGCTTGCAATTGCACTGTGGTCATGTGTGATGTCATATGCACAGTGCGAGCAGCACGGGTACCTGAAGAAGCACAGTTAAGTGTAGCTGTACTCCGTCAATGATACCAAAACCTAGGAACTGAAAAAGTCAGAAAGATCCCTGGAACTATAGTAACCATGGACAAATACTAGAAAAGAGAACAAAAGAGGAGACTGCTTGTGTGTAAGTCGGTAAGTTTGTGTGCATGATTGTTGACAAGTTGGCACTATATATTTATATATATCTTGTAAGAGAGCACTCATTGCACATTTGTTCACTTGTAAACAAAAGAAATGGTACTTTATTTTAAGCAGATAGTGTTATAGCACCATACAAAGAAATATCAATGTTTTTCACTGGGACTTTTTTTAAAGACAATGAATGTTGAAGTAGTATTACAGAGTTTAAATACACATCCAAACTCAAACCGAGAGAGATGACGTCACGTATCTCGACTTTAAAAGCGAGGATTGGAAGGTAATTCTAGAAACCACAACTAAGCCTCAATCCGGGGCAGTACACACAAACAAATGGCACCCTGAGGAAAGAACCAACAAGTGTGCAATACCAAAGAAAAATAGACAATATGATTAAAATAGTGATTAAAATAGAGTATACTTAAAAAGCAGACAAATGGAGCCCTGGATACCATACCGCATAATTAGACAGAACCCAGTTCAGGAAATAATACACCAATTTACAGTATCCTTTTATGCTTTTAGCACCAACCCTAATTCTCAATGATGTCTGATCTGGAACACTTTGCCTGTATGGGGAAAATTGGGGCCCTACTTGTAGCTCATCTGAGGTGGACTGTAAATTTTAGGATGCAACATGGTATTCTTTATGAGAGTATTCCAACTGCAGTGCAAGCCTGACTTTAAAGCCCCAGATCTAGCGTTAAACATCTGGACGCAGAATAATCTGCCCACCCTTACAGGTGCTGTTTTTGTTTTGTTTTTTTGACCATTTACTTGTTTCACATATTTGTTCCATGCAACTCTGTGAGCTTCCTGTAATACATCAAGTCTGTATCCCCTTTGTAGAAATGTCTCAGTCACCTGCTCAAAATTTGTGTTCCTCCACGTATTCTGCATAACTCCCAGGTATGGAGAGATGGCTAGGGATTTTTTTTTACCCCATAGCATCTGCATTCCTTAAGATGTGCAAGTCAATCAAAAGTCAATGTGCAAGTCAAAAGTGAAAGTATAATTGCTTGAAGATAAGTAGGCTAATTATCTAGATAAGATCAGATTTTGTGCCATTCGATATCATGAAGATATCATCAATAAATCTCATTGTGATTAAACTTTAGAGGCAAATGTTTATAATATGTTAACACTCTCATAGCAATACATGTATGCATTTTGTTATAGGGCCGATTTTGGGGGCTGAAATCTCTGCTTTTTTGCCAACTAGCAACGCCCCTGTTAATATGATATTTCAGTGTAAATAAGAGACTCTAGAATTTGTAGCTGTTACAGTCACTTTAATAGTTTGTTTTCTTGAAGTTAAGATTGCAGCTCAAAAGTCCTGGATTTCTTAGTTAACATAGTTAATGTTTTTAGATGAGTAAAAGATCTGTCAGTCTAAAAAGTTAATACATAAATATGGAAGTGCAATACTATAATGAGCATAGTTTTTTGAAACATGGACATCAGATAATCGCAAGATTGTCGTAAGATTCGCTCAGAGAGCGTACAAGCAGCACAACTCTGATAAGCTTTCATAACACAAAGCACCAACTGAATGATTAAAAAAAAAGGCTTTTTGTAGCTACATCATTAATCACAGAGAAATGACAAAAAAACAAAAAAAAAAAGAAGAAAACAAATTCCCTGAAAAGAATGTTCATGATGAGAATCCATCTGCCTTAATACTTCATTATGAACATGGCTGAAACAAAACATAAACAGCCTTGGGAATATTTATAGACAAGCTTAATGTGTATAAGTCTTTGCAAGGTGGTTTACAAAGTATTTTACATTGTATAAAATGTTTTTTTATTTTTTTTTATTTGAAATGGTATTTTATTTGGGGTAATGATGTGATATTGCAGTGATTTTGAAAATAGAACAAGAATAATGTATGCTGTTTACACAGACTGATTTCTAAACACATTTATTCCAGTTTAAAGGCCCTCTACTGTGAATATTATTGCAGTGGCGCTTGTTATACAAACACAACAACATGGAGCTTCTATAAAAGAGGGACATTACAATAAAAAATAGGAAGCGAGGGATTTGGGCCCAAAATATGGATAAGTGGGCGCTATGCATGTGTCAGACATATGTCAGATGTAATAAAACAGCCGTTTTTTGTTATATAGCCTAGAGGATTCTGTGAAATAAGCATACATAGAATATAAGACTGAAATAACAATAATATACATCTTTACTCAATGGAAAATAAGAAAATGCTTTAGCTATTTAAGCACATCTAGTCTACATCTGGTCTCACACTGGCTATACATTAGTGGGACTATCCTGTTTTGAGACTCTAGTTGTTTCCAAGTTGTTTTTCACGTGTCACATTTGCTAGCCAATCCAACTATGCCCTATTCAAGCCTCCATATTTACTATCGAAGCCTCTCTATTGACTATTCTAGTCTCCAGATGTTGCAGACACGAGTTAAAGCTATTTTTACTGCAGGATCCTGAACTGTTAAGAGTTGTGAAGTGACAAAATAGGGCCCTGAGCATCTAAAGTTTCCCATCCTACGTCATCCAGGGTCTGAAACATTCATGGACAGCCCCCCAGTAACCCTTATTATAGTGCTGGAGATCTGATCATTTATACTGTCTCCAAGTTCCGCACTTCAAACCGCAAGGAAAAAAAAACACATTATATTAACAGGCAAAGAGAAACAACCAGCTTTGTAAAGACTCCTGTGAGCAGTGTGAGAATGAAGACAGAAAAGGTTGAGAAAAAAAACTAACCTTACTGTGATTATAAAACAGCTTTAGAAAGCTATGGGATTTCATGCAGTTCCTTTTTTTTCACACCCCGTTTGAAGCCCCGTTTATGTCTATGAAACAGAATCCAAACCTAGACATTTTGCAACTTTACCTTTATCTTATTTTAATGACTGTACTCCTAGATTGTAAGCTCCTTTGAGCAGGGCTCTCTTCACTTCTTGAATCTGCCAACCTTAATATGCCTGTCTATTACTTGCTGTTATACATCCCTGGTGAATTATGGTAGAAAACTGCACAATATGTTAGAACTACATGCATGATAATATTAATAATAATAATAATAAGGGTAATGACTTCAACATTTAAGAAAATGTATCGTATAGAAATTATAATGTATAACAATATAGAAATGCCAATTTGCTTATGACCTATGCGCAATATAATCCATGGTCATATGATCACATTTTCCCATCATTTTTAATTTGTAACCTTTAATCAATACTACCTGCACAGTCATTTATCTCACAAATAATAATAATATCTATAAATTCACTTCACAAGCCTCCTTCTTCTCCTCTGTATTAACACTAAAAAGACACAATATTGTATATAACTGATGAGACAATTGAACAACATTAGTGTACACTATGTAGTATATTAAGCACTTCTTATACTCTTAAAGCAGATTTGTAATATTTGTGATGAATATTTTTTACTAAGACACATTAATTCTATTAACGTCATTTACCAGAAAGGATATGTCTGAAATTCGTTCATTTTCAAACGTGTCCTGGATTTAACTCATATAATTTACAAATGTACTGCCCAATTTAGGGTACTCATTTTATTGGCCTTGAAAGGATGAAAGGTTTAGTTGACCTTCATTAAGCTGAATCAAGCACTGTCATCCTCATGAGCTTCCTAACCTTGTCCCCATAAACTGAACACATATTGCTGACTCGGGATTTAGAAAATGGACTCTGTGATTCAACTCTGACATCTGATCCATTCTAACAGAAAAGGATTGGATCTTTTAACATAATCTTAGAAGAAGATCTGTTTAGGCCACTTCTCGTATCCTACGTTCCCATCCTGACTATCTTCCACACATCACGTGAGACAACGAATAACCAAGAACTATAATCTTGGACATATCTTTAAATATCATCATAGCTCACACATAGCCCTCAATTTTGTATTTATGCATTAAAATTAGGATTTAAGATTTATCACTTTTTCTCAACCAGATTTTCACCAATTGATTCTCGCTAGGAGAACACAGATCAAACATTTAATTTTTTTAAAAAGATCTAAGACATACATAATAGTTACAAAGAAGAATTAAAATCCAATATTAATATTCTTGGATGAAGAGACTAATGGACTTTTTTAGTGCTATGAATTTATAGGCGATTTTAAAGAAAGAAAAATGATAAAATAAATGTTTGAAGATCGCTGTAGCTCTGTGGATATTGGATAATGCCTCCTGCCAAAGAGCGCAAATGGCTTCAGGACAAGCAAAAAAAAAAAAAACCCTTAGGAATTGTTACTTGTATCCAATATAAAATTTGGCTATGGTTATTTTTTACAGAGTACCTAGTTTATAGTTTTCTATTGTAACTTTTTGAGCTGTCAGTGGGTGTGCAATACAGTATGAAATATAAAGGTAAATAAAGATTGCAATGTTCCACTTTGGATAATTACAAAGTAACCTATAAAAAAAAAACTAATTGGACCTCTATGGACAGATTTAACTTGGCATTAAATATTTATAACAGTAGTATAAAAAAAATTAATTGTTTTGTTGGGCATTATTGCATGTAAACTGTTACGCTACTTGGGGTGATTTGGCTTGGCACTCAACTGCAGCTTGTAAACTCCCTAATTACAATAGTGAAGAAATGGAGAATCTTTTAAGTATCAGTACTGTAGCTTTAAGAAAAGAGAGAATTGCTGGTAACTTGATTCAAACGAAGTTTTAATAGGTGTTAAACTTAAATGAATTGCATTTAGGCAATAATCCAATAAGAAGAAGTGCAAGTAATCAACAACACAAAGTTCATTAATAAGTATTTCCTCAGAGATGCATTAAGTAACATTCTTTGGTTAATGAGAATAATCTTCAATAATAATACTAAGCAAGTAGCTGAGAATATTTGCAGAGCAAGAACAGTTCATAGCTAATAGGCATGATGGGAGTTGTCCTCCATATAATTAGTAGCTTGAAGCACTGAGTGTAATTGCAAAGCAAGAAACAGTTCATAGTGAATGAGCATAGTAAATGAGCTTGATGAGAGTTGTCCTCCAAATAATTAGTAGCTTGTAGTAGAGAAGATTTCAGAAAGCAAGACTTAGTTCATTATTAAATGAGACTGTAGATAATTAGGTGAGAGGTATACTTAAGGTTAGTTGTCCTCCAATAATTAGTAGCTTGCAGCAATGAAGATTTGAGTAAGCAAGCATTAGTTCATTAATAAATGATAATGTAGACAAATAGCTAAAAGATATACTTAAGGTTAATGTAAATAGTCCTCCAACAGTTTAGGGATATGGCCACTTGTAAAGTAAGTGAGTTTTCGTTCTCCAGTAATCCTCTATGACATGAAGCATACATGTCTTAGTCCAGAAGGCTAGGACAACTTCAGAGTTTGTAGAGCCGGTGTGTCTATTCGGAAGTAGGACCCACATTGCCAGAGCCTGTGGAGAGGTAAGTCTGGCGGAAGTAGCTCCCAGTATCACCAAGCCCCCTCTCTCTTGCGCGGTCTCTCTAAATACTGTTAGAGCCACATCAGAGGGGGGCGGGGTCAGAGGGGGGGTGCCGAACCCGGAAGTGTTACCGCATGACATAAACACACAGGGAGTGCATAGAGAAATGTTAAAACCATTACTTCTAAATAAATGGTAAGCTGGAACAACTGTATGCTTTTAAGACTCTGTATACATTATATCCGCAATGGTCAGTTAGAAACAATGATTTTTTATGCAAGATTTTCTAGATTTTGTGTAAAGGATTCAAGAACTGACCGAGCAACGAAAACAATCTCTATGCTTTTATCTTTTTTTTTTTTTTAAATCTTTTTTTAATTATATATAGTTAAACAATAGTTATATAAATCACCATCCTTGTCACCTTCCCGTACAGTCACAAAAAATAAAAAATAAACAGTAAATAAATATTATTATTAACGGCTATATGATTATTAGGGTATCTTTTTGACACAAATAATCATAGAAGAAGAGAAGAGATCAGTGAGATAGGAATAGAGAAAAAAGTTACTAGTATTAGCCTGTCCCATTTCTCCTTTTGAACTTACTTTATGTACATTAAAACTAGTTTTTATACTGGTCTTCCTCTTTTTTAATACTGTTCTTCCAGGTTTATTTGGGGCTTTTCATTTCTTTATATTGTAATATATATAAAGGAGAAATGTCCTCTGTCTAACTTCATCAAGCTTGTGACAAGTTAGCAGCATTTTAATTTAGTCTTTCTGGTCACTTCACATGATATAAATCAATAGTTAAATCAATAACATTCTTTATTTACAGTGGTCAATGCTGTATCCCAGCATGGTTCTCTAACTGCATTCAATGTGGTTTTAGGCATCCCATTGCCGCTCCAGTATCTTACGGAAGAACTTGTAACTAATACGTGTACTTTGGAAATCCAATATTAATCTTTCACCTCTCCTGCCATAATTACAGTGCTAGTAAGTCTTTTGATTATTTGATTATTCAGAATTTCATGAAATACATATATAATAATTACCTGCAAACTGGTACTCCCGTCTATAACGTCCTGAAGATAATAGCTCAGTGTAGCTTCCCCTGCTAGATGTTTGTATCACACATTGCTTCAATGATTCCAGAGCTACTTGTTTGAAAACTTGATATTGAGGGTAACATGGGTATTATTATTATTATTGCCATTTATATAGCGCCAACAGATTCCGTAGCACTTTACAATATTATGAGAGGGGGGATGTAACTATAAATAGGACAATTACAAGAAAACTTACAGGAACGATAGGTTGAAGAGGACCATGCTCAAACGAGCTTACAGTCTATAGGAGGTGGGGTATAAGACACATTAGGACAGGAAATATCAAATAGGGTGGGAGTGAAGCAGAGCTGGAGGAGGGGGTAGAGTGCTGCCCTATAGGAGGGAGTAAGATAGAGGTTACTCTGGGAAGCCATAAGCTTTCCTGAAGAGATGGGTTTTAAGGCTCTTCTTAAATGATTGAAGACTAGGGGAGAGTCTGATGGTGGTAGGCAGGATATTCCATAGGAAAGGAGCCACCCGTGAGAGGTCCTGCAAGCGCGAGTTGGCAGTACGGGTGTGAGCAGCGGTCAGGAGGTGGTCACGGGCAGAGCGGAGGGAACGAGGAGGGGCATACCTATGGATCATTGAGGAGATATAAGAGGGGCTAGAATTGTTCAGTGCTTTAAATGTATGGGTTAGCACTTTGAATTGACTCCTATAGGATACAGGGAGCCAATGTAAGGACTGGCAGAGGGGTGATGTGTGAGAGGACCGACTAGAGAGGAAAATCTGTCTAGCTGCAGCATTCATTACAGACTGTAGCGGGGCAATACGGCTTTTGGGGAGACCAATCAGGAGAGGGTTACAGTAATCCATGCAGGAAATTACTAGAGCATGGACAAGCTCTTTAGTCGCATCTTGCGGGCTATGTTTTTAAGTTGGAACCTACAGGATTTGGCAACAAACTGGATGTGAGGCTCAAAGGTGAGGCCAGAGTCAAGTATGACGCCAAGACAGTGTGCTTGCAAGGATGGACTTATGTGGATATCACTGACTTGAAGGGAGAGCAAGAGAATAGGATCAGTATTAGGAGGAGGAAAGACAAGGAGTTCAGTTTTAGAGAGATTGAGTTTCAGAAAGCGTGAGGACATCAGAGTCAGAGATGGAAGAAAGGCAAGTAGTGACACGTTGCAGGACGGCAGGGAAGAGGTCAGGGGAGGAGAGGTATATCTGAGTGTCATCAGCGTACAGGTGGTGGTCGAATCCAAAAGAGGCAATAAGCTTGCCAAGAGAGGCAGTATAAAGAGAAAATAGAAGGGGACCAAGGACAGAGCCTTGGGGAACTCCAACCGAGACAGGACGAGGGGAGGAGGTATGCTTGGGAAAGGAGACACTGAATGAGCGTTGGGAGAGATAGGAGTTAAACCAAGAGAGGACAGAGTCACAGAGACCGAGCGATTGAAGAGTTTGAAGGAGGAGAGCATGATCAACGGTGTCAAGGGCAGCAGAGAGGTCAATGAGAATTAATATGGAGTAGTGACCTTTGGATTTGAGTATGAAATTGATAATATGTTAAAATTCAGATTTATCCACAAATCAGCTCTAGCAGGTGTTTGGTTGAGAATGTGCTTATATTAGGATTATTTCACTGCAAAATGTAGTAATGAAACATCACATATTAGACAATTTGGCTTTTATTTCATGCCAATGTGGCGTATCGTTGACTACAATCTACTATCTGAATGTGAATGCTGCAAAGCACAGCAACACGATTAATGCTTTACAAATAAGAATCTGCATTCATCAACAAAGTTTTTATGAAACATCTCTTGTTTCTTCAAAGAGTATAATTTCTAAGGTGATGATGAGTTGAGCAACTCAAGCCTATCGAGTGGTAAACCAGAAGTTTAGTGCATTTTGAGCACAGTATTTTTGTACAATCTATTTTCTTTTTTAGCTTAAAATAACACAAGGCTATTTACAAACATAAAAACATAAAATGTGACGGCAGATAAGAATCATTTTGGCCCATCTAGTCTGCTCAAAATACTTTTATTTGTCCCTGGCCTTATCTTATAGCTAGGATAGCCTTATGCCTATCCCCCACATGCTTAAAGGGAAACTCCAGGCACCCAGACCACTTCTGACCATTGAACGTGTACCCTTTATAAACGTGTACCTTTTTATAAACTGCAATAATTACCTTGCAGGGTTAACTCCTCCTCTAGTGGCTGTCTACTAGACAGCCACTAGAGGGCACTTCCGTGTCTATAGCACAGGTTTTCCAGCGTCGCTCAATTCCCCATAGAAAAGCATTGAAAAGCATTTTCAATGCTTTTTCTTATGGAGAGCTCTAATGCATTAGGTCTCCCCGGCCGGCGGGCGGGATCAGTCTCGCCCACCGGCTGACGTAAGGAAGGGGAGGAGCGGCGGCGACCGGAAACCACTGCTGAGGGACATTGGCGGGGGTCTCAGGTAAGTGACTGAAGGGATTTTCACCCCATCAGCAACTGGGGATGGGGGGTGGGAGGGAGTTGCAGTGCCAGGAAAACGGATTGTTTTCCTGGCACTGGAGTGTCCCTTTAAACTCTCTCAATATGTTAACCTCTACCACTACAGCTGGAAGCCTATTCCATGCATCCACTACCCTCTCAGTAAAGTAATGCTTCCTGAAATTATTTTTAAACCTTTGCCCCTCTAATTTAAGGCTATGTCCTCTTGTTGTGGTAGTTTTTCTTCTTTTAAATATACTCTCTTCCTTTACTGTGTTAATTCCCTTTATGTATTTTAATCTTTCTATCCTATAGCCCTTGTCTTGTCTTTCCTCCAAGCTATACATAAGGTCGATTAACCTTTCCTGGTAAGTTTTTTAAACTGCAATCCATGAATTTAGTACAACAAATTTGGTACGTCTAAGTGTATCCTGAATGTCCAGCACCGACCAAAGTTTAGACTGCATGTCACCGAGAGATAGCACAATATAACGCCATCTTCTAAACTTCCTGACATAATGTTGCTCCTTTAAGTAAGTGAGCCATAATTAATATACACAAAGAGTAAAAAGTCACAAGAATATGAAGGCTTACTCTGATATTACCTAAGAAAACTGTGTACATGTGTCCACTGTCTACAGTGATATAATAAAAGGACAGCTTAAATTAATTTAAAACAAAATCTGAAGTCATACTACATTAATTGATTCAATATTTTATATAAAGATAGCACTTGAAATAAGGTCCAGGGGAAATTTTGAAATATAAGGTATGGGTCTTTTGGAAGTCATTCTGACATAAACTGTTCTAATGAGGTTCTATCAGTAAATTGACTTTTTTAATGCGACAAGTTCTGGGAAATTGTATTTCGATGCTAAATGGTTACTTGTGCCAGCCTTTAATAGACACTGTGTGAATTTGCTGCCTATGACCTGCAGAATTTCAGAATGTTTAGGTTAACAATGCAAAGTAAAAGCATAGATGTAGATAGACGATAATAATATCTTATGAGGGTACTTAAGTAATGTAGGTCTTTAAGCATCAGAAAACTGTCATTAATAAAAGAGAGAAGTAAAAGATTCATGACATAGTTATTGGCATAGTATAGAATGCTGGGGTCCCCACACACTGCATACATTTGCGAAATGGCATATATTAGGCTCTACTTGCACTTATCCTTAACTGGATTGGAACGTCGCCTTAAAGTTGTTAAAAGGCAACAAGCTCAGATCTGCCCTTATGTTAGTCATGGTTCAAGTGTTATACGTGGCTCTCAGTATTAGTAATACAAATAAAAGGGGGCGAAGTGTAGTTTCCACGTTACAAGTTTGTATCGCGAGGGGTCAGCTATGGGTGCCTACAGCTTATTATCAATCTCAGAGGGCTCCTTTGAAGAATGAATATACATCATCATTATCTGTCTCTTTTTTGTGTTTCTTTTTTTTTTATTGTAATTTTTTTTTATTGAATTATATATCATAAGACATTTTATATAAATAGACATACAAAAGAGAACAATGATGATTCTTTCTAGAATCAAACATAACAATATTCATACCATAATCACAGATGGATAACTCGTTGCTATTATATCCATTATACATATTGTTGCCAAAGTCACATTCAAACTTTTACAATAATACATGTTACTCACATATAATAAACCAAAGTACTAGAGATATATAGGTTTATATTTTCCTTATTTTCCTTTGTGACTCTTTTTATTTTTCTTATAAATCATCTGTATATCTATATAGACTTTCTTGTTGCCCATACAGTATTTTTCCTTTCTGTGATTATATCCCATTCATTCAAACAGCTACATACATTAAAACTTAGACTGGGTTAATTCTTTAGACATTAAATATATGATTTTTTCTTTTATCTTTATTTTACTTCCCTTTTTTTTTCTTTTTTTTCCTTCCCTTTTTCCTACCATTGCCTTTACACATTCACCTTTTTAGCCCTCTATATAATTAATATCTGTTACACTTTTTTGTGTTTCAACATTCACAAGCATGCTCTCGAACACCTCCATTGCCCCCCAAATTGTCCCCAGACGGTAAGACAGTTCTAAAGTACCTTTTTTATTTTATTCTTCAACCCATTGGGACTATATTCAAAGCACCGCCATCTTTATTATTGTCCCAATGACATGCTCTCTATGTCCTCTTTTGGCCTTCGTTGACCTTACGTGTGAACTCAAGCAAATGCCCGGTGTACACTTGCTGAAGGCAACATCATGCGCGACTAAATGCTGAGATAAGGTGAGTATTGTATGAAGTCCCTCCTCACAGATATGACAGAAGAAGTGGAGTTTGACTGAAGCTTCACCGATTTTGTAAACTTGAAGACTGTACATAAGTAGTCCCTACTTTTTCCTTTTGTATAACAAAAGAAGTAGATTAAAAAGGGGAGAAAATGAAGATTTACAGCATAAACAAAGTGTCAGTCACTTTACTATGATTCAAAATACATATCAATACAAACTAAAAGATAAAATATACAACTGTACTAATAACTCATATTGAGAGACATATTTTCTGCTCCTACCTAATAAAGCCTGAAGGGGCTGCTGAAAGCCGCACTTTTTGCCACTGCCTAATAAAGTTTTAACGAAACCAAAAAAGGTATTATATTACATCCCAGTAAGTGCTAACTAGAAACTAGAAAACCCCCTTCAGGGATTACTGTGCTGTTTGTAAGGAATAAATCAGTTACTGCCAGAAGTACATGAGCAAACATCAAAGAGTAGGCTTGCTTTATAGTTTCAAATTTGGTGACTGGATATTATGTGGTGAGGTATAAATGGTGCTCTCCTGAGAACACAAGAAAATGTAATCCTTGAAAGATGCCATTTAATTTCCTTGTTAAAAGATTAATAAGTAAAAATGTACTTCAGAAGACTGACTAATTAGCTAAAATGCATAGGTCACCATACTAATTATTTTCCAGCCCTGCAGATACTTCAAGATGTACGTAGAACCCAGATCTTGTAGTCAAACTGTATCGAATGTATTTTATTTTTTCTTTACTAGTCACTGTAATGTGTATCTCTCTTCCCTTTGCAAAGTAATAATAATTCTGTAGTAGGTAGAAAGGAAGAAAAATGATCCAGAAAGATGTTTGATGAACCATTGAAAAAAGTGAAAATTGAGTTTGTTTGGATGAGTGCATTGCCATTGGCCCATTAATCTAGACTGTAGGACAGATTGCTGCATTTTGCCTTCTGCAAAGGTATTTTATCCACAAGTTGGTTAGAAATATCCATTACATTGTTTAGTGCTAAAATTCAATTTTCTCCCAATAACAATAGGGGATAGATACGCAAGGTGACCTTGTGAATAAAATATTGCTAAACTATGTCGACTTCTTTATTTTATTAATCTATAAATATTCATGTAAATAAATTCAAGCGGAATCCAAGGTGCATTTTTACTATTAAGGTAATCCAAAAGATATTGCCACGGCTGGAAAAAGCACAAGGGCATTCAAAATGACAGAAATTGGAACATCGCAATAGCATAATATATTGTATGAAATCTGTTCTCATTGCTAGAGAAATGCTGTTTTTTTTCATACCTGGGAACTTGTCAGGATTGCCCACGAGGGTCCAGGTTAGCTAGTGATTCCCAGAATGCAGACCAGTTGCGGAATCTTCAGGGAGTATGGAGAATGGACATGCAACTCTGCTTTGGCAATGTTCCATTCAGCTCCAAAACTCAGAGACATCTACAAACCATTTTGCAGTACTTCAGTGCGCTCCAACTTAAAGGTTAATGTTTTGCAATATACCACCACTAACACCCACTCCTAAAGATACCGTCAGTTTTGTAGTGTTTAAGATTGGTGGGATTCTCAGCTCCTCCGTAGCATGGGTTTCTGGATAACAACCTCCCCACCCCATCTAGAGACAGGAGTTTCAAAAGCCCATAACATTTTCTTAAATGAAAGCAGTGCCCTTTATAGTACAGGTGTCTGGTTTTATCCAGGCAACAGTACATACTTTATGCAGGTATTATCACCAAATATTAATATTATTTTTACATTCTAGTGACATTTTGTGGGAACCTGCTATCCAAAAATGTCAACAAGTACCTTACAAATATCCATAAACAGATTATCTATTCATTTTTAATTGTTTAATTTTGTAAAACTGGTATTTCAGTGTCTACTGTGATATTTCAAACCATGTATAAATTATTGCACGATTATGGATATTTTTAGATTTCTAATATCTTTCATCCAAACCAATTCTTTTGTAAAAGTTAAACAAACAAATGGAAAATTGACGTGTATACATTTACACAACTACATTTATAGTACCTCTTTTATTTTCCTGTGATAATATTCAACCAATTCAAATGTCATGGTATTTTTCTTTTATTTAAAAATAATTTCATAGTGAAAGGGTCAGTTTTGCAGATGTCTCTATTGTTACATCTATCAATGTCTGTACTGAGATACATGTCCATCCCGTAACACACATCTTTTAAACTTTACATGCCACATAGATAATAGTTTAACTCTTAGTTTAAGTATACTGACAGACACGTTTTGATGATGACATGCATATTTTAAGGCAATTTAAGACTTTTTCTAAGCATTTGTGCAAATAACAAATCAGATTTCCTCTAGATGGCATGAAGCTACCTGCTTACTACATGCATTCTTGTCAACACATCATTATAATAAAATGTTCCCCATTTTCCCCGGATGAACTACTTGCTTTTGAAGGCCTAATAACAATTAAATAAATGTATGGTTATAATCTTTGAATTTAACTGAAGAACTCTTGAGAGGTTCAATTATTTAAATGTTTGGTTCCTTGACTTCCAACATTGACACTTCAAAGTTACAATGAATTCCATTTGTTGGTGTTGCCTTACTTATATTGTAAAATAAATCACATAATCTTCAGGATTTAGGAATAAATGAGATTGTGTCACCTGCCTGTTATTTTGTAATGGAAGATCATGTAATATATTTAACCCCTTAAGGACCAAACTTCTGGAATAATAGGGAATCATGACATGTCACACGTCATGTGTCCTTAAGGGGTTAAACATCATCTGGCATGAAAGGTGACATCATCTGTCCATTATTCTACATACTACAGTTTGACTGGCACTGAATCCCTGTGCAATAGCTACCGGTCAGTACTTTCTTTTTGCAACTTCTTCAGTTTTAATTCAGCCCTTTCCCATTACTGAAATGTTGGGAGGAGAACTGACAAAAAAAAAGCAGTGCAAATCTCTCACCTCTCATATCCTGACATATAACTATCATGAAAGAGGCTGAAATTATCGTCACAGTGTACCTCCCATTATTCTTAGGCAAACAAGAACATCTATATATGTAGTGAAGTTAACCTGACCTTAGCCCTAACTGTATCTCTAAAAAATAAAAATTATATATAATGAGGGTACATTTTAAGGGGTAGTGTTCCAATATAAATGCAAGAAAACTCCAGAGGCCCTGATGTGTAATGATGATACAGTTAGCGTTCCATTCGCATGCAGAATAATAATTAAATAACATAACGTTTGCAACGTGTGTAAAATCTATCTTGAGTAAACTGTCTGGTTCAAATTATCCACGGGTCATGTGGAAATGTGGGGCAAATTAGTTTTCATTTGGCAGTCCACCAGGACATGACATTTCCAGTCACTACATGTTAAACATTAAAGATTGCTGCCTGGAAGCAAACACTCAAGACCATTTCCAAATGGCACGTTTTAATTTCAGAGAATAGAGGACACGTGTGCTTGTAATTCTCTCTGCATGTGAAAACATTTTCAAGTAAATGTTGGCATTTTTTTTTAAGGTGATGAAGAGTTATGTCATGGGGGGGGCAATATCCATTTCTGCCCCACCGAATTAGGAACCATTTAGATTAAAAGCTCTATTTAATAAGATTGAATCTCAACCCAGTCAAGGCTGCACTTAATTGTCTTTTATCACAGTATTGTTTTCTATGTTAATGCATTATCTAGAACATTCAATGTTACATTTTATATTGTTTTATATTATTATTGTGAATTGTGTCTTTATTTTTTTGCATTACATAACGCAATGGGCTCTTGCAGATGAGACAACTTTTCAGATATCACTAATGTACATAACATTTCAGATATTTTCTTAAGAAGTGCCATATGCCTCACTTCTTCATTTTTGCCTGCATGCTGTTTTCTTATTCCCATTCCTTGGCTTGTACTCTTATTCATGGGAAAGCCGGGGTCAACACCTATATTGACCTGCAGGAAGGAGATGAGCTCTATGCCATGTTTTTAATATGCACCACGGTCCTCAAATTTCACCATGTTTACAATTAGGGTATGTAGCATTATGTTACACACTGATGATTACTGCATCTTGTTTTCTTAACCAGCCACAGATTTTGTAATATTACTTATTCACGGAGAACCTTGGTTCAAAAGAGGACCCATGGGAATAGTCCCTGAGCATACACAATATGGTATTGAAAAGGCACAGAATAATTAATAAACCACTATGCATATGTACAATTTATTAAGCAGTGATATTACCAAATTTAGAAAGCAAGAGAAATTCAGGCAAAAACATTGTTTAAAAATCACATTTCATTAGACAGATGACTCGTTGATCATTAAAGTTGAATAAATTAAACCATGGAATTTTTTTTCTCAATTTGATTACCCTAATTTTTGGAAACCTAAAATGCATGTTCAGAATTTTTGCTATATGTCTGAGTGTATCACAAAGATCTACAACAACGCAGATCATAGTGATTTACAGTACATGTTTGCGTAACACGGAGCTCCAAAGCAATAAAACTCACTGTAATGTGAAAGGTGCACATTAAAACTAGCAAAGAATACCCCTGGACCAATCAGGATGGGGGTTCATCAAGAAAGCATATCAATTAAACTGTTAGCAGATTTTTATACCCCATCCCCCATGACTCCTCTCCTGCAACTGTCAAAAATCACGTACTAAGCCCTCAATGAATACTTTTCTAACAACCTACCTCGTACTGCTACTTTTACCCTTTGTGTCACTATACCACACTCCGTGTAGAATGTAAGCTTATTGAGCAGGTCCCTCCACTGCTCTGTTCCTATACATCCAGTTGTCTGGTTACAATTACATGTCTGTTAGTCCATCCATTGTACAGCGCTACGGAATCTGACGGCGCTATATAAATGATAAAATAATAATAATAATGACTGCTGGACTTGACCTCGGGACTTAGTGGCTTTATATTGGCCTCTAGTTTCGAACATGAATCATAGGTTTGGGCAACTGTTAGGTAAATGTGTTACATTTAGAGTACCCTTTTTCAAGGTATACCAGTAGGACTGGTATCTGATACATATGACATCCCACCCTGTTTCGACTTTACTGTTCAGTTAATGTTTTGTGTTTGGAAGGTGCCTTGCTAGCACTGACTTAATAGGATAAGCAACTACAGCAGTGGGCATTGGAGAAAAGTATCAGGCCCCGGAGGCAGACATGGGCTCATGGCTTTCTAATAAGGGAACTGCCTGTGGCCCATAGAGCAACAGCTGGTTGAATATCCATGTATGCTGGCACTCTGAGTGCCAAATAAAGCTGTGGCTTTTGGCAAAATCTCTGTATATAGTGTTATATGGGTTGGAATATCAGTCCTGAACAGTTATATGCAGCATGTGTGAATGAATAACACAAAATTCCACTGAAATAAAAATCACAGTAATGTGCACTGTATATCACAAAATAGCACAGAGCTCCAAATCAATTAAACTCACATCAACACTAAGTGTACATGAGTGTGAAAAAGAGCTCCATACGAATAATACTCACTGTTATGTGTAGTGCACACGAGTGGAACACAAAGACATGAAATGAATACCATGTGATATTGATGTGTTTAAGTGTGTGGGTCTTTTAGTAGAATGTTAAATATTAAATCATGAAAGGTCTACATTAGCATGTTCTGCAAGACACAGGAGGCCAACTCAATGACGTGAACAATTATTGCTTTAGATCAGGGGTAGGCAACCTTTTAGCAGCACTGTGCCGATATAGGAGTGTAATGTCCCGTAGTGTGCCGGTCCTATTTTTTTTAAATTGATGTGTAAATGTTGCCGTATTCTGTATGTGTATGCTGCAGTATTCTGCTTGTGTTATTTATACTGTAATTGCTTTGTATTGTTGTATTTGTGCGTATATGAGCTATTATATTGTATATGTTCAGGAGTAGTTTATGGTATCGTGTATGATACATATGAATGTGGGCTGTGTATGAGGGCTGCTTGTGGAATTGTGTGTGTGGATGGATATGTCACATTGCGTGTTTGGTAGTGTGTGGGGGCTGTTTGAGGTATTGCTTGTGAGAGGCTGCATGTGGGATTGTGTGCATGTATGTGGGTTATTAACGGGTTATGTTTGTGCGGATTGTGTGTATGTTTGTGTGTGTGGGCTGTTCATATTATTTGTATGAGGGGAGGGTTATTCTGCAGCTCTGTGTATATCTAGCAGTGTGGGTGGCTTCCCTGGGTTCCAGTAGGGACCAGGCTGGCCTGGTACAGGTCAAAGACAGAAGCTGCAACAGCAACTGCGGGCTGCTCTACTGCAGATCCGAGATCACTTCCTTTATGTGCTGCAATGCATATATTGAGTATTGTCCTTCACCACCTCTTCGTATAAGCAGATATCTGAAGTTTTAATGGGACTCCTGATAGGCCAGAGCATGTTTGGCTCTAGCAGCCTTGAGTGCCGTGCAAAGACACCTTGAGTGCCATGCATGGCACTAGTGCCGTAGGTTGCCTACCCCTGCTTTAGATCATGTGAGTTTATCCATTGTGTGCACCTTTGCAATTTTATGAAGCATTATGGAAAGCACTATAGACTATTCTTTTTCTTTTAGGAACATAATTTGTACCTCCAATGGCTGTTTACTTGTAATTTTGTGAAGTATCCATTCACTGTGTGTTTTCTTATATATAAAGGTTATATCACAAAATAGTGAATACGCAGACACATTTATCTATTATTGGTGTTTATTAAATGTATATGAGGGTACACTCTGTAAGTTATCGCTGCGTGATATATTTTAAAGATTGACAATTTTGTGCTGTTCACATTTTTACTCTGTAATGCTTATAGGTCTACAAACCCGATGTACCCAGCCTGCAGGGTGGGCTGGGTATTATGGCATCTATCAGCATTAAATCCTACAAAAAAATTAGGCTACAAATTGAAATATTTACATCTATCTATCTATCTATCTGTCTGTCTGTTCGTCTGTCAGTACTCATTATATGTAGTTGTATAGAATAGTTTTTAAATACTGCATCTCATCAAGCACCAAAAAGGCACATTATAATGGCTGGCAATATGCTGCCCCTTAGAGAGCATGCACCTGTGAGGAGGTAAAAAGATAAGAGGTCAGTCCTGATAATAAGAGTGAGTAGGCAGCGGCCCAGCAGAGGGTAACCCTCTAGAATGAGATGGGAGACACAAAAAACAGTATAGTAGTCCAATTGTTCCCGTAATATGGAAGACACAAAGTGAAGACCAAACGTATAGAATGTATGGTTCAATATGTGTGAGGAGAAAGATATATATATATTCAACTCACATTTAAAAGAGCTATAGCCAGCTCGGGTGTGACGGGCATACAGCGGTATGATCCCCACCTATAGGATATATGGTGGTTGTCTTCTGGAGGGAATGATGTCCAACTCTCAGGAAAGGGATATATAAAACCAACTGATAGAGCTCTCAGTGTATAAAGGGTATAAAATTAACGAGAAATAAAAATGTACTTAGTGCCAACTGCATTGGTGGTATGATCCCCACCTCGAATAAACTTGTAAACACACGATAAGATCAGTAAAAAGCCAGTAAAAAAGCAGAGAATCTGTATAAAAAGGTAGTTGGCAAAAAATAGTAACCAAAAAAACTTTTAATTAGGTAAAATACACAAATAATAAAACCATTACGCGTTTCGCAAATAGGGCTTTTTCAAATGGGATAAGGTTTTTTGGTTACTATTTTGTGCCAACTATATTTTTATACACATTCTCAAAATGTGAAAATAAAGACTTTTGCATTAGCAATCTTAGAAAAGGAGATGCCCAGACTGCACCTTTACATAAAAACAAGCAAAAATGGTAATTCAAAGAATAAAAATAAAATTAAACAGTCATAGCGTAACTCAGCGCAAAAGAGAGGATGCACTCACATAAATATGGCTTTAACGTTTATATCCCTCTTTATGGACTGCATTGAAATTCTTTATCAACCCTGGAACTTCTTATGACAGCAGAAACATGGACAGAATAAGGACAAGGTTATAAGTTATGTAAACTACTCACCATTTAAACAACTTAAAATGTCATTGTGGCAGACCACCATACTTTGAGTATCATGGCCACTGCGTATTCGTGTGTTTTCCCTTTGTATTCTGTGTTTTCCCCTTGTATCTGTATGTATTTTGTGTGTTTTGCCTGTTCCCTATTCGGGAGAGCTCATACGAACGGAACCCATTCATCTCCCTAACGGGGACCACCCTGATTTCCCATTTAGAACGCTCATTAGAACGTTCTGAAACCACAAGGTAAAAAATCATTAACAAAGGCTCCCCTGGGTGACCGTATAGCTGAACGCCAACCAGGGGAAGCATTCATATCTCGAACTGGTGTGCCTGCATGGTTTCAGGTCCCAGTGTCGGTGCTCGCCCTACCTGCTCCTAACGGAGCTATAATCATTGTCCTCCCTACCCAGGAGCTACAAGGCCAGGCTGCAGCTGCCCAGAGAGCGCTCTACCCGAGGCTACCTATGTGGAGGTAACCACCGGAGAGAGGCACGAGCCCCAGCGGGATCCATGGGGCTGTGAGTTGACTTCACAGCCACAGAGGTTCCCTGCTGGGCACCTGGAAGTCTGTGCCGACCAATTGGAGAAGGAGCACCCATTCAAACTGGGTACCGTCAAATCTTGGGAAAGAACCTCCTTCCCCTCACCCATGGCATTGAAAATGAGTTGTGGATGGGTATTCCAGCATGACAATGTCCCAAAACACACAGCCAAGGCAACAAAGGAGTGGCTCAAGAAGATGTACATTAAAGTTTTGGAGTGGCCTAGCCAGTCTCCAGACCTTAATCCCATAGAAAATCTGTGGAGGGAGCTGAAGGTTCGGGTTGCCAAACATCAGTCTTGAAACCTTAATGACTTGGAGAGGATCTGCAAAGAGGAGTGAGACAAAATCCCTCCTGAGATGTGTGCAAACCTGGTGGCCAACTAAAAGAAACATCTGATTCCCAACAAGGGTTTTGCCACCAAGTACTAAGTCGAAGGGGTCAAATACTTATTTCCCTCACTGATATGCAAATCAATGTATAACTTTTTTGACATGCGTTTTTCTGGATTTTTGTTTTTTGCTATTCTGTCTCTCACGGTTAAAACACACCTACCATCAAAATTATAGACTGATCATTTCTAAATCAGCAGGGGATCAAATACTTTTTTCCTCACTGTAGGATTTGTCTCTCCTTCATTGGGAGGTAGGTTAATATGACTACTGTATATCTAGGCTTACCTAAGACATTGCATACCATTCGCCAATTGTTTATATTTTCTATGTATGATCTGATATTTTAACTTTGAACCATTTAAAGGTTCAAAGTCAAAAGATAAATGGTTATGGCAAGTTCTAAAAACCATTTAAAAAAAAACTCCCATAGTTTTAGTAGATTGTACTAAATTATTTCTCTGTATAAGGAGTGACATGTTTTATGCACCTACCAAGAGTTCATAATTAAATAGTATTCCTACCGCACACCCCTTGGGAAATATCACCTTTAGAATAATTCGATTTATAATAATGCAAGAAGCGTGAAATGGAATAAGGTTTTATAAACACTTGACCAAAGTTCTCCCCCTCCCCCAGGCAGATTTCTGTTCAGGGCAATTTTCTGGCAAAGGACAAGTAATCTCAGAAGGCATTGCACCTATTAAATACTTAGCAGGGCTCCATGTGTAATACTATACAAGAGAGAGCACAGTCTGAGAATGATAACATCTTCTTTTCAGAATTTCATTGATGTTTTAAATTGTCTTGGGTTTGAGCTACCTGTAAAAACCAAACAGGCACATAGATCTTGACACAGAATTCTCCAAGGATGTAAATGACAGCTGTTTGTTGAGAGTATTAGCTGGTTGTGTTTGTGAAGTGGAATGAGTGACTACCTCGGAAAACTGGTCAGTGGTTTTCAAAGTTAAAGGGAATTTGACAGAACGGAAATGTTTTTTGGGATTGCACCAGGAAATATGGTAGCATTTAGTAATCCAGCATTACAGCAAATCTTAATGTCAAGTTTTATCCAGTATTACAGCAAATCGTATTGTCACGTTTTTGCTTTTGTTTTGTATTTGATGTACCTGGGATGCCTATGTGTAGAGTTGTTTCAAAAGCTTTATTTTTTTTTCTCGTACAAAATTCCACACTTTGCATGTACTATTTTATTTTATCCATGACTCTGTCTTCAACTCCAGATTAATACTACCCAGCACTGACCTTAAAGTCTATCCAGATTAATACTACCCAGCACTGACCTTAAAGTCTATCCAGAACAGATAATTCTGGATTCCCTGTCAGATCCACAGGCTGGAAGCAACAGACAAGTTAATTTATCCTTTGTGGGGTCCAAGCGTATGAGGCAAATGATATCACACTCCAGAATTATGTGGAGCATACTCATGCCATAAATTGCATCAAAGGCACATTTTCTACCAACTTCCTACAAAGTGGAGAGGCTGCGCGTGTGTGGAAACATAGTGTTGGATGTTGGTGGAGGGAGGGGCGGCTGCATGATTTATGTATGTGTAGTATAGATGTGTGTAGGAAGGCTGTGTTTGTTGTGTGTTTTGTGGCTGCGTTTGTGTGGTGTGCATGCATGTTTTGGCTGTTTAATGAACAATTATGCACTCCTTGCTATTTTCTATGCCTGTTTCATGATCATTGCTTCCCTTTCCAAGGTCTAATCAAATGTTGATTATGTCTGTCATTAGTGCACAGTGTGTAATAAAGATGGACGTGAGTTTTGCAAGGACTGCGTATACAGATTCATGCTCAATGTGTAGGGCATTTTCCTCCATGTAGTGTGGGCATGTCCTGGGTTTGTTGTTTTTAGCCTCAGGTTTGCAAGGCATTGTTATAATTGGGCAAAAATAATTGGCGACCAAGGATTGGTACCCAAGCTTGCTTACACGTGAGAAATGTTCTTTTTATTAATATATACTTTCTTTCTATTAAGAGTATGTACTATTTCTCTTTTTGAGAGGCCAGTGATAGGCCAAGACCATCAGATGACACTCTCAGCTTATCTCGCCGGGGTGTATCGGTGTCAGGCACCAGTGGCCAACTTCAGGGTTAAGCTAAAAAGATTTATTTACACGGAGACCGGACACTCCTGCTCCCATAACAAGGTTAAGAAGCTAAGATTGATATGGAGGTAGGAGTATTCCTATAATCTATAAAGCTAGATTGCTGTCAGTGTCTGTATCTGTATTTGTTGTTTAGAATAATCTGATATTTTGTAAAGGTTAACTGTCGCCTCTCAGGAAATTACACCATTGAACAAAACACAGAAACTCCAATTTAACCTGGGTTAACCTTTTTCATGTGATGTTACATTTTATTTTAGCTATATTTTAAAGATTTAGGAAATAACACCACAATCCAGTTCAGTCCACGGACAGCCAGGGCACACATTGCAAATGAGGACAGGAAATAGAAACATTCTTCATGTCTTCTCTTCTCTATATGCATTTGCTATGCTGACTGTCAGGTTCAAAAGACAGAGCTGATAGCAATGATTGACAGGAAGCTAAGATGGAGGCGCCCAGTTGCAGAATCCAGGGGTGTGGATTTCAACATTTTATTGTATTTTTCACACTTCACAAATACATATTTATTAAATATAAGGTTTCTCTTTGAACATGAATGCAAACATTATTATTACACATTTTACTTTTTATATTAGTAATTGTGCAAAATGCATTCATCATGAAACATGTCATAAAGTCAGAGCTTAATAAAGTTACTAATTACTTGGTAATTTTATTATTCTGTAGCACACTGTGCAGGTGGAGGAATAGTTTAAATATTTGTCTATGACATATAATCTGGTAACCGGGGTTTCAATACTTTTAACAACACCATGTATATGTGCTGCTACTCCCTAGGTTAGGGATAGCCAACCTTTGGCACTCCAGATGTTGTGGACCACATCTCCCATAATGTTCTTACATCCATAGTGCTGGCAAAGAATCATGGGAGATGCACTCCACAACATCTGTAGTGCCAGAGGTTGCCTTCCCCTGCCCTAGGTCATTTAGAGTAATATGCATAAACCAAAAAATATATTTTGCACAAAATCTAATACACTCTACTCTACATTATTGCCTTTGACAATCTGAAAGCCTGAATGCAAATTAAAAACTCTGCATACAAAAATAAATAAATAAATAAATACAATTCAGAGATACAAAAACTGGAAGAAAAGTTCTATTCTTATCTAGTAATTGAATTCATGAAAACGATTGCACAGATCTTTTTTTTTCTTCTTCATTCATCTTGTCCTCTCATTATGTTTGCAATTAAAGAACTTCTTACACAAATGTATTTTTGTAGGTTTTCTCTTTTTTTTTTTTTTCCAGGACAGTCCTGTGCCAATTTTACAAAAAAAAAAAGTATACAATAAGACTATGAGAAAATTGAACTACAAATGAGAAGTGCTTAAAAAAAAGGTAATATAATTCTGAATAGCGGTATTATTTAAGACGCCAAAAAAGCTTAATTAGTACCTTTGGTCCTATTTGAAATCTCTGGGCTGTTCTAATCCACTTGCTTTATGTTATTTTGTCAGTGTCTAGGTCTTTTTGTCACTAAGGGAAACTGGCAAGATAATTAATTTCTCAGTAAAAGCCAAGTTATTCTTTAACTTCCTCCATGAGACATTGTACACTTTTCCAAATGTCAAACATGTCAGAACATATAAGTGGAAATAAAACCAGCTTTCTGCATTCCTATTAAAACTGCATGACCTCACCAACGATGTCACTTAGCACAATAATAAAAATGTAAGCTAGAGATGCAGAACACATACCTATTACCAGGGAAAATAATAATAGAAGTGATGTATTAAGAGGCAATGTGTGTAGTCACCTGTTCAAAATTACATTTCACAATGTATTACTATGGCCCTCATAACAATTAGATAGGGAACAGCAGATATCCTATTATTGGCAAATGATCGTTAAAATAGCTTTAAATCCATAACATGAAGTACAATGCATTATCAAGTTAGTCTTAAAATAAATATTATTCATGAAACTGTAAAGGACAAAGGAGAGAATCATTTATTTTTTCAAATGCCGAGAATGTATAGTTGCATGTCCCCCTTACATCTAGTACATTGTTAATCTAGCCAAAAGCAAAACATGAAAGCCACCATTACCTTTTAATTTGCTTTGAGAACCAGGGGAAAGGTAAGTACCATGTTACCTCCATTGGGACCCTATGTGCCAGTTATTGTATGGGACTAAACAGGTAATAAATGTAACCGTCTACATTCAATTATTAGTATTAACTGCTTAAAGAAAATATATCAGTTTTCACCTGCTTGAAAATAGTAGAAAATGGAATCACTCAATGCCATAAAAGATGAAACAATTATAAACATATATTAGCGGAATATTTGTTCAATGGGGCAAACTTTGGATACGTCCATCCCCTCTCTCCTCTTGGCATTACGAATATAGGTTTTTCACAGAGATCTCCATCAATAACTCTAAGTTATATGTACAGTTTGTTAAGGTTCTACAAAGCTGCACATTAATAAAACTCCTAGGAATTATTTCTGTGTGCAGGTTTGTATACTGCAGTATAAACTATATACTTATACATATGAATCATAGTCCTGGGAATGCTTCATTAATCAAGCACAAAAGGATCTTAAGACAAAAAAAGGCATCTAAACGTATGGTATTATGGCTCAGGATTCAGTCCTACTTGTTAAGGATGTGCAAAGTACCAGATTCCATGAAAACAAAATTGTTGCATTTTTGCTACTAAGTGGCGAATGTCAAATTGGTCACTTTTTGCTGCTAAAAAAAAAATAGTACAATTTTGTGTCATTCTTATCTATTAACAAATAAACCAAAAGAGCAAGAGCGTACTGAGACAGACGATACTCAAATAGCTTGCCATTTAATGGGTCCCTGCTAAGTACTCACGCTGGATTTACAGCTCAACTGAGAACCTACATCAATTGTGTATCAGAGTAATCCCACCCTAATATGCAATCCAGATCTCAAATGCTGCAATTTCTTTTGTGTATTTTATACTAAATAAATTCACTGGGCAGGATCTCTGCCTGGTTTACACCGCCTAAAACATGTGTCAGTTTGTTTTATGGAATAAAGAGGATCATTTTGATCTATAGTATAAACTTCATCAGAAATCATATTGTCCTGCTTGATTGACTCTTCATTTGCTACGTTTTATTATCTTCATTTGGGCTATTAAGATTTTATTAATAAAGTTGCCTAACCACCAGGAAGTGCCTCTAGTTTCTGCTTGATTGACAGCCACTAGACGCAGTCTTAGTACTGCAATGTAATTGTCACGGGAGATGGAACTCCTTGTACGTGTTCCCTTAATTATAGTTTGTATCGTCTAATGTTTCGCCTACACTGCATGGATCTGAGCACGATTTGGAAAATTTGGGTGCTCAGATCAGGGCTATTTAACAATGTATTGTTTGGGGGATCCCTTGTTCGCAAATCATGTTTAGGCTTGATTAGAAGATCGTGCTTGTCCCATTCTAAATATGCTAAAATGAGGCTTAATTATTAATCTGTGGGTAAGTATTAATGTTTATTTTGGATATGATACTGGAACACAAGGCTAATGACCATTAACATATCAAAGGGCCCCCTATCTAAGATGGAATCTAGACATATGGCAAATTAGAGAGTTAGTTTATTTTAAAACCAGACTTCCAGGCCACTTATGTGTGACTTCTCACACCTTACAGAGTAGCTCTGCTGGGGTCCCAGCTTCAAAGAGGAATTTAGGTGGTAAGCTCTGACCTCCCATATAATCAATTGAAACTGATAATACCACCTCTACCAGGCAGCCAGTTCATATATGCAAGAACATAACTTTCGTTTTACCAAACCAATCTGAGCACTTTTTGGATATGTTGTTCGCTCACATCGGGGCTATTCTGGAACACAAACCTTTTGTGGGGTTTCGATGCTGTTGTCATGTATTTTTGGGATATGTAAAAATTCTATGAAAATGTTCCCATTTGAGAGATAATTGGATTAGCTCAATTGGAGCTCAATTATCTCCCAAACTCAATGGCTTGTGGGAAGGAAACCCCTGTGATTTTGTATTAGAAGCCCCATTCTAGGGGCACTGCATAAAAAGCCAAGTGTGGCCTAGTAAAGTTCAGATTGCTGATTTTACCCAATACGACTGGTTGCATCCATTATATTGGGGAAACTCTACACAAAGGGAGTACTTTCACTATATTCAGCACATCTGGAATTAGGACTAGTGGTGGATTGAAGGAATAACAGCAATAGACTCACAAACCGTGACGTTAATTATTGCAGGATTTACATTGCAGGACTAAGTGGGTACATTGCACCCAAACCTCTTCAATGAGATAAAACGGTTTTGGCCTGTAGTGTCCATTTAAATATACTATGTGAATTAAAAAGCACCATAAGCACACAATCTGATATAAACAAGTCTACAGGCCAGAGGACAAAATATTTATTCAACGGGCCAGTCCAAAGATGTAAAACGATGGAAAGATCCTATTGGGCTATCAAATGCCATGAGTTGTCATCGTGACAACTTCTGTTTAAAGTGATTGGGAAATAATTTTTTTGACCTGTGTTAGATTGGTGCAATGCACATGCACGTAGACAATGTATCATCCAAACAAAAACACCAAACATGCCAAGAATGGAACAAAGAAAAGCTGTCTGACAATGTCCACATTATGAATACTGACTGATGGCTTTCAGAGGTAAGGTGAGGGAGGATCATGACTATGAGGAAAAATTGTGACAAGTATTCTGACAAAAAGTGAAACTCTGATATAGTAATAGCATCATAGAAGTATATAATACAATAAAGTCCAGAAACTGCGGTAGGACGTTGTCTAATGTTATGGATCAATAAATAAAACATATTTTTAATGTGCTGTTTTCCACAGAAATACATAGAGTAGACAACGCTTGAAAACGGCTATGACAGATGTACAGGACCTTTAACACACAATGAAAAAAAGGAAAACATGTTTGTCTTGAGTTTTTTTTAATAAGCCCGAAATTATATTATTTCCAACGCAGTCAACATTATTTCTCCTCTCATTTTGACACGTTTTGTCCAATTAAGTATATAAAAAAATGTTTATCTACCGAGTGGGAGTTGCAGTAAGTAAGAATAAAGACAAACATGCCCTCCGTTAACATGAAAAATATTCCATATCAATTAAAAACCTGCAAGGTGTCATTCCACTGGATTGTGATCATGGGTACGAAAATCAGTACATGTGGCATACATCTCAAAACTACAGAAAAAATAGAGGCTTTCACCTTATTTGATACACAATGGAAATGTAAAGGGTCAGTGTAAGCACACTAAATACTGTGCATTATCACTAACCCCTCCACCCCGGTTTGTGCACTACTAAAGGTTAATAAACATCAAAACACCTTTAGTTTATTGAAGAAGTTTTGGTTTATAGTTCATAACCCTGCAGTATGACTGCTCAATTGTCTGCCATTTAGGAGTTAAATCACTTTTATTTCTGTTTATGCAGCTCTACCCACACCTCCCCTGGCTGTGGCTCACACAGCTTGTGGCTCACACAGCTCAGATGTTAGCTTACTTTAGATGTTTTTATCTCCTGCTCTGTACATTAACCCCTTAAGGACACAACTTCTGGAATAAAAGGGAATCATGATGGAATATTTCCGTCATGTGTCATTAAGGGGTTAATCACACACAGGAGTCTCCTGCAGGGTGTAACAGGCTATTAACAGAACAGGAATTAAGGAATTCTAAATTAAACAGAATGTGCAATAAAGAACGTTTAAACATTAGATCTTTCCTTACTCTCTCCTATCTGTCCTTTAGGAAGACTATGTATTTCACATGCAGGGAGGTGTAACTAGAGCTGCATAAACACAATCATTTAATTCCTAAATGGCAGAGAATTGAGCAGTGAGACTGCTGAGACATAATCTACACCAAATCTGCTTTATTAAGCTAAAGTTGTTTTGGTGCCTATAGTATCCCTTTAATGGCTATTGCAGTGTTACTAAAAAAAAAAAAAAAACTCAGTTATTCAAATGTACATAGGGATTTGGGTAACACGTAGGTAACTTTTTACATTTTTGTTTATGTATTTGGGCAGATGATTGCATGCCTCCCAGCAATCCTAATTTAGATAGGACAGTCACAATTTTTGGGTTCGGTCCCACTGCACCGACTTTTGGGGACCCTAAAAAACTGCCAGGAAGGATCATAGCTTGTGTTAATCATTAGATGCACTTGCACTATATGCAGGGCACTAGGACTCTGCAGAGAGCAAATGCCTTATGAACCAGCCTCCTCTCTGCCCAAATCATGACAGTCCAGACAAATTAAGGACATATAGGGGACCCGGTTAATGTTATTTTTCTGTTCAGTATTCATTGATAATTTTGATCCAGATAAATGAGATGTGAAAGATTTAACTTCAGGGATGGCTGTTTTCAAGCTGCATTACTATGTAAGTAAATAACATCTTGTTTGAAATGTGATCTAGCCCAAATTGTGCTACATAACAACCCGATCTATGCTCTCTCTGTCTGGTTTAAAGTGCTCTGCAAATTCATCTGGTTGTACATTGAGAAAACCATTAAGACAATAATGTGAGAAACGAGAGTCAATTTTTATTTTAAAAACCATATTAAGGATTTATTGTTTCTAAATAAGTGTCTGGTGGCTAGTTTCCTACACCCTTTACAGCCCAGTTAAAATGCATTGAGACTCAGGTAATAAATGTTAATCTTCAAGAATTACTTTGAGGCGAGTCTGATATTAATGTTGAGGGCTAGAACCTTCTATTATAATAAAACACATGAAAAAAGCAATATGATCGAACAATGCTGATTATGCATGTCATCCAGGCAACACTGAATCCGTCAATTCAATTAAGATGTCAATATGGAACTCAAAGTATACCATTAATGCAAATTCGATAAAGTAATTTATAATCTTGACTTTCAACAAAAATACTTTACCAGCATCAATTGCAGTGTAAACGATCAGGTAGAAGTGGCAGTATGCAGGTGTTTCTTCCAAATGTGTAAGATTAAAAACTGTTTATTTGTACAAAATTGTTCAGGTTTCAAATTTATATATATAGGCAACATTTTTAAAAAAATAAAAAAGTTCCCCTCTATTTTGGTTTTCAGTACTGGTTTGGTTTAGGGTTGCATTTGTGTTGTGTTTTTGATTGACCAATGCAAAGTTTTGTCAGGGTCCAGTTGAGGTATAAAATGATGGGACGCCAACTACAAAATTAGATCTGCCTCCTGTGCCCTGTTTCTACCCATGCTTTTTTTTAAACTTTTTTTAATCACCAGTCACAGTTTTTTCTCTCCGATCCTGTTAATTGAAGTACAAAGCTGCATGCCACATGGAACTCATATATCGGTAAGACACCCATATCACATTAATCCCATCAATAACTCACAAACAACTCACATCAACCACTCTCACCCTTTTGGTACCCATCATATATATGCGCCAAATAGCATATACTGCTCCCCTTCATTAATCAACAGAGAAATACAAAATGCATAACACAGAATAGAGTGCACTCTAATGCAAGGCACAGAGCCCACTTTAATGCATAGTTAAGGTCACCTATTAGTTACAATATTTTCAGAGGTAAGAAACTAACTTCACCATTTCATAGACTATTCACTGCATGAAGGTTATCAGATCTGCAGCCAAATAATATTAAATAAACAACAATTTAGGGTTGATTTATCACCATATTATGTAAGAATTATCAGCACTTCTTAACTCAATAAAAATGATAACAAGTTTGAAAGCTCAGCTCCCATTCACAGCACGGATATAGCGTGCTGACCCCCATCTATATGACCACCAGGAATCAGCTATACTGGCAGGGCGGAATTGGAGTGTGCGGTGGGATTTATACTGTGCAGTGTGGTTTTTATTTTGATCTCATTTATAAATATTAGCAAGATGAAGTAATCTGAGGAAGTTTGCGACACAAGAACTTCTAGTTACCATAGAGAACAGGCATCCAAGTTTTTCATGGTCTTGTGGTAATATAATATAGCAAATACAATAGGCACATACTTTTTATTCCCTATTGGAGTGGGTGAACATTCCATGTGGACAGGTCTCAGTAGTATTACCTGATCTGTGACCTCTCTAATATCCCAACAGACTACCTATATACTCCAGGGACCCTGTATAATGCTAATGCTGTAGTTGATGCGTTTTCCGACCACTTCCAAATCCTTTAAAGTCCCACTTATTCCTAATAGTCACTGATAGTAAATTGGACATTTAAACATAGAAAAGGTCAAACACATAAAGTAAGGAGCAATATTATAATACAAGTTGTGGGACTGGGTAAGCAGAGTTATTTGATATTGATTTGTATTCCCATCACTGTGCATGTCTATATTATAAACTAGGGCACAAGGAAATGATGGAACAGATTGCTGCCAATTTCAATATAAAAATTGATGATTAAGAGCACAGGAGCTGATATTCTTCTTGTATCTCTCCAAAATAGTTCCTATAGGTTGATATAATAACAGATGAAAAGACTGTGTGTTTATAAAGGTAATATGATTTCCACTCTTTACACACTCTCAGAACTTACCATCTTGCAATCAATATAACAATGGTAACAAACATGTGCAGAACATATGGAGTAGATTATCAACTATGATATATGAGCAGATAATCAATATACTCATCTGCCTTTAGAGATCGGTAATATCGATAAAGATATTTTTATGTATTTGGATTGCAAAACGTCACTTAATTAAGGATGATGTATAATGAACTGCTACACCATCCGTTATCTACTGTATTGATAAACCCATAATTACAAATGATTACACAGAGTCTAGGTAAAAGATTGATAATTGCAAGGATTTGGCAGCACCAGTCATTTATCTAATCAGGATAATTTTAGAAAAGACCACATGTGATAAATGTGTTTAATGCTATATGGTTAGCACCAAAACCTGACATGTATAATGCTGGTCTGCCTAATTATATCAGAATCAAGCTGTTCTGCATATAAAACCATGGTCAGTTCAGGCACGTTTCTAAAATAAAAATGCAATTGCTGATGAATGAAAGTATTATTTGAACACAGAATATAAGTTACTTAGGAACATTCTAAAGCAACAGAAAAGGGTTTTGACTACTGGAAATTTTAGGAGAATGACTAATAACATTTAGGCACTAAAATGTACGGGAACAATGTATCTTATATACAGTGGCTGATTTGTAAACTAATTTATTGTAGTTTAAAGACACATTAGTGTGAGAATTGTGCACTCAGACACACCAACAATATAACGCTCTTAGAAAAGAGTGACTTTAGTATAGAAAAGAGGGACAGAGGCTTTTAGTCTCTAAAGAGGGACTGTGCCTTCTAAATAGGGACCCTGGGGAAGTATTAACTCCAGTACAAAGATATAGATTTATAGTTTTTTTTATAGACCGGTGGTAAGAATCATTCTTAAAAATGCAGTGCCAATGTGTTCTCAAAATAAAATCTTGCGTGTGCTAACACTAGAAAGGCAATGTTAGAGTAGAAGATGACAACTGTAAAAAGAACACAAAGTCAACCATTGAAACTTGATAGCAGGAGATTTTATATAGATCAGAGGATAAAATTATTTACATATAAGAACAAATATAGACTTCAAGAAGACTTGCCTTGAGAAGTAATGTTTATTCAATTTACTGGAAGCTACTAAAAAGGAAATGTTTTTATTTACTTCTCTCCAGAACTATAATGGTTAATATGGATTAAAATTTGCTGATAAAGAAAGATATCCGTTTGCCATCTTTGTCACAGTGGATCTGCTTTCTGTTTTAGCGGCTCCCTTCTTTTAGAGAAGTCTGCCTACCCACATTAGACTCTCCCCTAGTCTTCAATTGTTTAAGAAGTCCCTCAAGACACATCTCTCCAGGAATGCTTATGGACTCCCAGAGTAACTTATCTATACTTATCCAAATCTGTCTCTTGCTCTCCTACAGAGCCATATTCCACTCTCACCTCCAGCTCTGCTACTTTTCTACCTTGTTTGGCTGTCACCCTTGCTGCCCTGTTGTGTATTTGTACCCCACCTCATCTAGACGGTAAGCTTGTTTGAGCAGGGCCCTCGTCTACCTTTTGTTCCTGTGTCACTGTTTAATTGTCTCATTTATTGTAAATTCCCGCCCTTTCATAATATTGTAAAGCACTGAGGAATTAGTTGGCGCTATATAAATTTCAATGATAATTATAATAATAGTCAATATAAGATGCTGGCTTTGTTTTGGATCCAACATGGTGTGTAAAAGGTTGCATTTAAAGAACTCGACTATTTTTCTTATCTAAATTACCATGTTACTATATGTATACTGTTTCTAACACACTTCCCAATGAATGTCATATCCTGAGATATGTGATTTATGCACTTGGTTTGTCTGTAGGCACTCATAGTAAAAATGCAACGCTCCATACTCTGATCATAAATATTCAAATTACACCTTGGTTTGATAACCATGCAATCTGCTACCTCCCCATAGATTGTCCTATTCAGAATATGTTTTCAAATTCAGGACTCTCACTTTTACGCACTTGACTTGTAATTGTGTAGGCAGCAGATGACAATCCCCTAAAAGGAACTTATTATCGGCAATAATTACCTCTCACTTACTGAGCCATCTCGGGAAAAAAATGCTCTTTTCTAATGCTGGAAAATGTTTAAAACCTTCTTTCCATGCTAAATAAGTGGAGATGCACATTAACCTGCTAAGGACCGTGTAAATGTAATTGCCCCTCTCACACAGCAGGGTTTAAATGCCCTTGTGAGAATTAAAATGCAGCCTACCATTACCCTGTGTTCATGCTCTGGTTAACATCAATGTGTGTCAATAAAGGCTGACAAACAGAATTGAGTCTCCAGTTAACACTAGCAAACACTTGGACCTTAGACAAAATATCCTGTCTCAGTTCACTAGGACTGAAATGCTCGTAAGTCGTCAGCTGTTGCCCAACATTACTATAGGGAATGCACAATCATTTAAATAGCAGGAGCTCATTATAGGATGCAGTATTGCACTTCTTATTTTTCCACGTAGAGATGGGATTAGAAAATAGAGATAGATTACGTTTTGTTAGGATAACCGAGGGTGGACTTGGCTGGAGCTAAGCAAATCTACCAGGGTGTTGTCTCTGGGAAAGGAAAATGATTATCCCTTCTGAGTGAATCCTATACATATTCCCATGGATACCATGTTTTAGAACATACAAGCAATTTGACTACAGCAGGTACTCTTGTATTTCCTACAAGGACTGGTTTGAGATTCTTAAAGCAATACCGGGTTTGGTCACAATCGATTTTTTGATTGTTTAATTCTGATGCTTGGAGGATGAAGAAGTCAGTATGCATCATGGTCTTCATAAGATAGCTGAATTTCCAGATGAGCATGCTTAATGATACCTTGTAGCGTGGTCATTGTCTTTCACGGCTTTATTATTAGATATTGATTTCACATTGCAATGCAAAGAAAAAATGGATCTTAGGGTCTAGCCAAGAAACTCTTCCGATAAATATTCTTTTTGTGTGTACAGCATTACACCATTTAATCAGAAACTCTACAGCCCACAAGCCAGAATGCAACCCCTCCTCCCAAATGGAAATCTACCGTAGGTTTTGAAAATCATTCTTCATACAATAAGACAAGGAATGAGTTTTATTATAATAAAATAATATTAATCTTAGTAAGTGACATTTTGGATAGGAGACAGATGGCCTTAGTCTCACAAATACCCTATCAATTTATGACTAATAAAGTGCTAAGTTCTCAGAGATACTAAAATGTAATAAAATAGCTTTTTAGCAGCTTTGAAGCCTATGCCATTTTTCAGTAATTGAACCCTACTGAAAGAATTAACGATTAACTGTATACCTACTAAGAGTGCCAAATTTGGGAATCCTGTCTCCTGCTTCCCATGATTCGGGAGATATACAGTTGTAGCCACCCTCACAGCAGAGGGTGATCGACACTGGCATCTCCCTATGTTGCCATGCATGTTCATGTCATGAGGCATAATTTTTGAATTTGTGGTCTACACACAGAGTCGGGGGACATTGTCAGGGTTATTTACTAAAGTGAGAATTCAAATCTGAAAGCATTGCTGACTTAGACAATTTTTCCAATTTGGCTATTTTGACCTTAAAGTGACTCTCCAGTGCCAGGAAAACAAATCTGTTTTCTTGGCACTGCAGGATCCTGCAGTACCCCCCTTCCTTGCGCCCTCCACCCCATGTCGCTGAAGGGATTAAAACCCCTTCTGCTACTTACCTGAATCCAGCGCCGATGTCAGGCTCCGCCCACGCTCCTCCCCCGTCTATGTCAGCCGGCGGGGGAGACCTAATGCGCATGCGCGGCAATGGCCATGTGTGCATTTGATCTCCCCATAGGAAAGCATTATTCAATGCTTTCCTATGGGGAAAATCTGACGCTGGAAGTCTGTGAGGAGGTCCAGCGTGAGATAACTGACCACAGGTCGGTTTGAATTCCAGAAGCGCCCCCCAGTGGCTGTCTGATATACAGCCACAGAGGGCAGACTTAGTTCTCTGGAACTGCAATGGTTTACATTGGAGCACTAAGTTTACATTGGAGCACTAAGTGCAATAGGGGCACTGCACCCAGACCACTTCAACTAGCTGAAGTGGTCTGGGTGCCTGGAGTGTCCCTTTAAGTTTGAAATTGACTTACAATTCACTTTTGAATTCTCATTTTACTGAAAAACAATGTTTATTTTTCATTTATTTAATGAAGCCTACAAATAACCACATTTGAGTTAGCTATCAAAATGTGTCATTAACACCATGGTACGCTCCTTGCATGGAGCATAAGACCCCCAAAATAACCAGAAAGGAATACCACACAAAAATATTCTTAGTTCTTGTAGAGGATCTTAATGGGCCTCCCACCCAAATCATTTGAGCAAATATGGGTTCACAGGACTCCATTTAACAAGGGGCTCAGCAACTATATCCAATTACTCCAACTCACTTTGAAAAAGGTAGAGGGTACAAACAACAGATCTAAATCTGCATATTTTTTGTGCATGTTCTGATATTGGCGTACTGTGACCTAGGTATGTTGTAACCAAATCCCTATATATGTATGTGAAGAGAGGAGATTTTAAGTATATTTGTAATATTTAACCCCTTATTTTTATATGTGCAGTGTTCCTCAATCTGTGTCTTATAAACGGCACCTTTCATGTCCTGCATAGTAATGCACACAGAGCTTCCTTTAAATAAGGTGCTAATCAGGTACAAGTGCAGTAGAGGCAAGAGTGTTTATATTGACGTCAGTTGAACAAATCGCAAATCATGAGCCCCAAAAGAAACCCATCCGTTAACTACGTTTATGAGGGTCCAAGCCCAAACTCAGAGAAGCTCCTATAGGAAGCCGACATAAAGCCATTCCTAAAATATGAATAGAATTGCTAAATCCATTACTCTAATAAGCTTTATGTGTGCACCAAACTCATAAATTAACTCATTCAGAGCCAAGGACTTGCACATTGACACATTGACATGATGGCTAAAAAAGCCCATTAAAATCAGCAGGAGACCCAGATCCCATCTCTTCTCTGTAGTATATGTATTGTATCAAGAATGCCCCGCAAGGAGCCAGACCATGGTATAGTAATGATTTGGCTCAATTCTGCTTAATAGGGTGTCACGGAACGATTCTGCATGTTTCTTTTGATCTCTCACAGGTGGGGAGAGACAGGAACATTGCTGTTTTATCAGAAATAAAATGTTGGGTGGAAAGCATCTAAAGAATTACAGAAAAATGTTTAGAGAAATATAAACCTTTCACACATTTAAATGATGTTACATAAATCAACTTGTGCCAAGTACTTCTGGAGCCATGTAAGTGTTTTGCAAGCTCAGTGAACTGGCACCAAACGTGTTATAAGATATCACTGGATGTAGAAGCACTGCCTACGAGAAGATTACCATAATCAATCTTAGTTTTAAAGGCATAATTTGCAAAGAGCAAAGAGATCCTAAAAGCATCTCAGTGAAAAGTACATAAAACTGCAGTTCTGAACCTTGAGTGTGCCTCACACTCTGCATTAAGACATCCAGCGTTAGTAAAATTCCCATTCATGCCGCGCACGCGCATTAGATCCCACCTTTGGAGGAAGCGGAGCGCCGACCCAGCATTGAGGGACATTTTTGCTGTGGCCACATAAGTGATTAAAGTTTTTTTTTAACCATTTACCTACTGGAAGAGAGGTGCAAGGGGGGAAGACGACCAAAGGGCTCTATAGTGTTCGGAATACAGATTTGTATTTGGAACATTAAAATTTCCTCAGCTAGGGAAAATGTAAACTGTTACCTTAACCATTCACATATCACATTCTGATCTGCAGGACTCCTGATTCAGAAACGTGAAAACTGCCACTTTGTTGTCACTTCTGCACTAAACTCCAATCCCAGAGCACTCTCATTCCAATATTCCAATCACTGGAGCACATTTATTCCAATGTTACAATTGTCGAAGCACTATTATTCCAATATTCTAATTACCGGAGCACTATTTTTCCAATGTTCCAATCACCGGACAACAATTACACCAATAACCCAACAGATAACTGGATTCTAATCATTACAAGTTTTAAAAGCTCAAAATGAATATTAAAGTGCATGGAGAGGACATCATGACTCTATTCTCCTCTTAGTTTTTTAATTAAATAAGATAGAGAGTTATGTATATGTGAATTTTTTTATATAGGAAGAAATTGTACATACTGTATATATATCATATCCACTGTACGTATATATATCATATCCGCTGAAAGTAAATTTGTATGTTATTTAAGAAAACATATTGTTGTGCTTTACATGTTGCCTACAATAGAAGATGTATTATTTATATGTTCTAGGTAGGCGATCATTTATTACCATTTTAGCATTAATGCAGAGAGGGTGCAACAGGAACAGCCCATTATGGCTGTAACAAATGAAAGGAAAGTACTTTGCCCACTTTACATATTAGCACGTTCAGAAGATGAACTGGACTTGTATTCATTAATACTATGCTCTGTGGTCACTTTGCAGCTGTCACGAGTCATTTAAGATTCAAGCACTCTTCCAAATAGTTGCTCGTTTAAACATCTGCAGCTGTGATTAGTGCAGGTGCTAATTAGCAAAACTTGCAAAGCAGCCATGACGTTGGCTGCTTCCTGATGTAGATTAATATTCTGCAGGAACACGTGTACACGGAACATGCAGTCGCTATACTCAATATTTATATTCATCCAAGCAAATCAAATGTCACCATTTATTCTCCATTTCTATGGTCCTAAAAGGGGCATAAGCATCGATGTGAGCAGCTGAGTTCTTGAATCTTTTCAATAATTCCTTTTAAATATAATAAGTGTTAATCTTTCCTTGCACACCCCCCACCGACCCAACCCATTGATGCTGAGTATACTTTGACATAGGGACTTGATTACATAGAGAACTTTACCTTTCTGTTTGATGTGGGGGCAGAAAAGTCATGGGTTAATAGTGCTGGGCCTCCTCCAAAATGTGTGAGCAATGCAGACCTGGGATATAAAAAAAACAAAAAACTATACCATCTCCTTAAAGCAATAATGCCACTTTTGGGTATTTTGGACACATAATCTTTATAAAGTGCTCAAAAAATACTTTATCATATGTGTCAAGAACATGGTGGAGCTTCCAACAACTTCCGCCTGCCTTCTGTGCCTTTTTCCACTAACCATTACTTGTTTTGGCTAATCTGAACAAGCATCTTCTTGTGTGATGCACACGCAACAGATACCATGCATACATGGGAAATATTATGGAGGTTCCCACATTGCAGTAGCTTCCATAGACCCATTTTGTACTCACACAGATATGCAATAGGACACCAGTAACAAAGCCCCAGGTGGCTCCATCCATTAGAAGCTGAACTTTGATCTGGCTGAAACGAGAAGGTTTCAGTAAATATCTTTCCATTCCCCCACTCACCAGTGCCACTATGCAGGCATGTCACCTTGGGGAGCCTTTGTGAAAAACTTCAAGACCCCACATGTGACAATGCCCTGATTCACACAATGCTAGCACTTGCATCACTAACTTCCCTCAAACTGTTTTGCTTTTTAATAGGTACTGCAGACTTACACAGGGATGCACTGATCCTCAGCGAAAAGTGCTTAGCAGCGCATTATGGCACTGACAATTCTAGATACCAACCAAATTCAGGTGACATAAAACTAGAAGCAACTAAGAACTCATTGCCCCTTCGTGGTTTTTCTGAGCCTTGGGTGTGTATGCTTTATTGCTTCCAAGTTATCTCACTTTGATTTACCATTCTATATTTTGGTATCTTGGCTGTGACGGACTATATTCTGTTTTGACTTTTACCAAGATTAGGATTTCTGTTACATTTACCCAGCAAGTACTACTTTATTGCTGTTTGCCATATTGTACCTCCAACTCTCATGTGCTTCATGTTTCATTAAAGGGAAACTGTAACTTCTCTGTAAATTAATAACATATTGAACACCTCTAACTTGATTTCCTGTGATGCCCTGTTTTCTTTAAATATACATTAAACATTTAACAAGTGGCATCACAACTATTGTCAGTCCAGAGGAAGCCATAGCACACAATGCAAATGAGGAGGAGAAAAAAAAAATGTCTAGCAATGATTATCAGAGAGCCATGATGGAGTACGAGCAGCAGAATGTGCCCCTTTGGAACTTCATCTCCATTCTGAGTATAATCACTCAGTGATATTGTGAAGAACAGGTGGTCTCTTCTTACGGAGCCTCAAAGATGAAATCTTGTTGCTTATCCTATGCATAGGCATGGTAGCCCATGAGGTGATATAGGAAAAGAATTGGGACCTTCTGAGCAGGACAGGGCTTGATAATGAGAGTCTTCATCAAACTGTGTGCATGATGCTCTGATGGGGACCAAGGACAGTGTAGCCCAGGAGCAGATCTACAGTTGGCCTTCAATAGAACAGCAACAGAGAGTTGACCCTAGACCTGGATAAAACCCAGTATCAGTTTTGGGAAAGCTGCATCACTTGCGATAACCATCATGTTTGTGACAGCATCATAGCTTGGTTAATTGCACAATGTGATCTATACACCTATGGGTTTAGGGGGATAACCAGGGGCTCTTTGTCATTTCACCAGTAGTTACAACAGCTACGAGAATCGCTTGCTCTCTGTCCTGACATCTCCTGTTAGAACACATGAATCAAGATGGCAGCTCTCTGCCCACAGCTAGCGCTGAGTAAGACAGCTCAAAGGAACCTGTAGGTCAGCTTAAGAGGAAAACAGGTGGAAGCCTGTGTGCAATTAAAGTTGTAAGCTGATAGAAATCATTTTGTAGTCTCTTCAAAGTTAGAGGATGTCTTCTTCTACTTATCGTCTTCTTAATGCTTAGTTTTAAAAAATTAGCATTTTACCTGCATATGATGTTTCCTAATGCTTTTTACTCTTTTGTTTTTCTCTTTTTTTGTAATTTACTCTTGTACAGAACTGCAAAAGTCTGAATGAAAAAACCCCCAAAAAGGAATCTTTTTGTAGCACAAGATGCAGGAGCACCGATATGACATGTACGTTCAAATTTGTTGTCAGGATGGACTCACTGAAATGTGTAATTTTAATGTTGACATTTCTACCACAGAATTATTACGTTATGAGACTTCCCTGGAAGGTGTATTTGGCAAAACCATGAATCTAATTGTGCTCTTTGGCAATAACTAATGTTAACATACAGTCTCTTTAATTAAGAGAACTTTATAAATGGTGTATCGTGCAGGGTAGAACCGATTCAGAACCCTACAGTATAAATGATCCGTTAGTGAATTAGAAAATATGTGGCTCTCCTATAAGCTGAACTGGGACTGAAGAATGTTAAAATGTATGAAAAAGAGGTTGATTAAATTTCTGGCCTGTAATAAATACCAGCCAATCAAGTGTATCGGCAATTTTTCTGTTCCTGATCAGCCATTTAACAGTTCAGATCAATTTCATTCCAGCAGTTAAATGCTTATGAGCAGAGAAATATGGTTTCAAATATCGAATCAGAAGCCTATATGTTACATGGCAAATATTTGTGTTGGCTATTTAGCTCCATTTAACAAGAGCAAAGCATCAGATTCACCAACTATTACAAGGAAGATTATAAACATCCCCATACCCTCAAATCTAAGAACAAGACATTGCCAGGTCGCTGCCCGTGCATATGAAGACACACATAAATCTAAACATACACTCACAGAATGACATTCACAATTATATATGCACCCACAGATACACATTTATGAACAGACACAAATACACTCTCACAGATACAAACACACACAAACACACACTCAGATACAAACACACACTCACACACTCACAGATATAAATACACACACACATACACACTCAGATACAAATACATACACACAGGCATACACACACATATACACTTTCAGAAGCATGCTCACAGATATGTAGGTGGAATTAGGTGAGAGTTTAATTCATACTTTAGAATAGGAAATAAAAATAGCTCCAAAACCTCATCCTCTAATAGCACCCCCAGCTGAGAATGGTAAATCACCGTGAATCGTGAGTGCTGGGATGTGATGTGTCTCCAATCAGTGTCCCCAGGAGCATCCCCGCCGAATCAAAATATATATCTCTGCCACCATATAGAGAGTTGGCTGCTTACTTCTTCTTTAACAAAGATGTGGGTGTAGGTAAAGCAGGGTTACTGGGTTTATGTTCCCTGGAATGACCTCAGCACTAACCACAACAACCGTTATAATCTGCTGGCACAGAGCCAATTACTTTAAGATAGACCAGAAGGTGCTAGTCAGCGATCCTCTCCTGTTTCCCTGCCTAATGGTACTCTCCCAATTTCCCCCGTTATATGCCAACTCCCTGTAAAGAGAAGGGTAACAGTTCCCTGCCTGCTTTGAAGTCTCACTCCTGCGCGGTCCTAGTGACACTCTGTTCCTTCCAGGACCTTCGGGAGAATATTACATGTTCTCAGGCTTGAGGCTACTTTAGAAATTTTGACGCAGTGGCACTCCATTAATTGTTGGAGGGACAGCAACTGGAAGCCTCTTCCTCTACTGCAAGTGCAGAGGGAGAGGAGAAAAGGAAACGAGCCGTCAGCCCTGCAGTCTAGAGTGTAACTTAACTCTGTCCATTTGTCCAGCATGCTCTATGGCCAGTCAGTGCCTGCACCCCATGGCATGAGAATCGTCTGACTGGTAAAGGAGGTCTTTGATCTCTCCACTGGTAATATTTCCCCTCCTCTGCCTGCCACCCTGAGGACATGGCCTCGGTGAACTTGTGGGAAATCTAGCCCTGCCCATGTACTTCTATCAACTTTGCATCGAGTCCTCGGAGTACAAAGTTAAATTGATGCGTTTCTGTCAAATCTGTAACGAGGACCCCAGACTAATATAGGGGCACCCTGGGATGACAAAAATTCTACTATGAGTATTCTTCCTAATATGGGGGGGCTATAAGATTAAATCAGGTGGCTGATGGGAGCTATTACAGTAATAAATGGGGTGGATTAATGTCCCCACCAAGACCCCACCCATGGAACGTTAATGCAGGTTTTAATATTAATGTGAGGGGATGTCATGGAGTAACACTTCCGGGTTCGACACTCAGCTGTGAGGAGCCGGACCCCGCCCCCCTCTGACACAGCTCTGACGGTATTTAGGGAGACTGGGCCAGAGAGAGTGGGCTTGGTGATTGTGTGTGAGCTGCCTCCTCGGGCTCCACAGGCTCAGCTACTGGGAACTACTTCCACCAGACTTACCTCTCCACAAGCTCAGACAAGCCGTTCCAGCCTTTGAGCCAATGCAAGGATTGCTGCATGCCATAAAGGATTACTGGAGAACGGATACTTTGCTACTTTACAAGTGGACCATATCTCTGAACTATTGGAGGACTACACATATTAACCTTATCTATATCTTTCAGCTATTTGTCTACATTATCATTCATTAATGAACTAATGCTTGCTTACTCAAATCTTCATTGCTGCAAACTGCTAAGTATATGGAGGACAACTCCCATCATGTTTATTCACTATGAACGGTTTCTTGCTTTGCAAAGACACTCAATGCTTCAAGCTACTAATTATATGGAGGACAACTCCCATCATGCTTATTTAACTATGAACTGTTCCTGCTTTGCAAATATTCTTAGCTACTTGCCTATTTTTTCTATTGAAGATTATTCTCATGAACTTAAAGAATGTTACTTAATGCATCTCTGAGGAAATACTTAATAATGAACTTTGTGTTGTTGATTACTTGTACTTCTTCTTATTGGATTATTGCCTAAATGCAATTCATTTAAGTTTAACACTTATTAAAACTTCGGTTGAATCAAGTTACCAGCGATTCCTCTTTTCTTAAAGCTACAGTATTGATACTTTAAAGATTCTCTGTTTCTTCACTATTGCAATTAGGGAGTTTACAAGCTGCAGTTAAGTTCCAATCCAAATCACCCCAAGTAGCGTAACAGAATCACCAAGCCCCAAAAAATGGAACCAGCAGAAGTGAATTCCCAAATTACCTCTTTAAACCACAGTTGAAATACTCACACAAGGCATGCAGGATTTGCAAATTGCTAATGAGAGACTTCTTTCTTATATTAGAAAAAATGCAAAATAAAGTTACACATTCTTCAAGTGACCCTGCTGTCTGCAACCTTGAAAAATTTTACGGAGATCGCTCTAAATATAGAGAATTTTTGAATTCATGCAAATTATTGTTTACTCTCAAACCCAGGGCTTACCCCTCAAACAGGATTAAGGTCTGTTCAATGATTTCCTATTTAAGAGGCGAACCTATGTCCTGGGCACATTCATTTCTGGAAAATGAAGATCCTATTTTGGATTCTTTGGATAATTTTTTTGAAGCAATGTCATTACTTTATGAGGACCCTAATAAACAAGCTACTGCTGATCTTACTATTAGATTATTACAACAAAGAAATCGGTCAGTGGAGGATTATATAGCTGAATTTAAAA
>OW240920.1:56174258-56344765 GCA_933207985.1 Pelobates cultripes | reverse complement strand
TTTAAATACAAGCTTTGTGTCACCAGATCTAAGTGGTGGCAATGGTCACCGTATCCACTGTTAGCGTAACACACCCGCTTTAAGGACACTGACTGCTATTCAATCTATAACAGTGAAAAAAGTGTTTTTTGTTTTTGAATACAAGCTTTGTGTCACCAGATCTAAGTGGTGGCACTGGTCACCGTATCCACTGTTAGCGTAACACACCCGCTTTAAGGACACTGACTGCTATTCAATCTATAACAGTGAAAAAAGTGTTTTTGTTTTTTTAAATCCAAGCTTTGTGTCACCAGATCTAAGTGGTGTCACTGGTCACTGTATCCACTGTTAGCGTAACACACCCGCTTTAAGGACACTGACTGCTATTCAATCTATAACAGTGGAAAAGTTTTTGTTTTTAAATCCAGCTTGCCAGACACCAGATGTGTAATTACAGGCACTGACTGGGAAATACAACAGTATGCACGGTAGGAGCCTGACACAGAAGCTGGCAGCAGTGGCAGACAACTAAGTGCAATTACATTACATAGAGAAAAAAAAAAAAAAAAGCATACCCAGTTATGCTTTTCCCTATCTAATGAACAGCAGCTACACTTTCCCTCTTACTAAGCATGCAGCTTGAGAATGAATCTAAAATGGATGCCTTCCAGGAGGTGGGAGGGTCTGCTAGGGAGGGTGTGCTGCTAATTGGCTGGAATGTGTCTGCTGACTGTGAGGTACAGGGTCAAAGTTTACTCAATGATGACGAATAGGGGGCGGGTCGAACCGCGCATATGTTCGCACGCCGTGGCGAACGCGAACATGCTATGTTCGCCAGGAACCGTTCGCCGGCGAACCGTTCGGTACATCACTACTAAACAGGTAATAAATGTAACCGTCTACATTCAATTATTAGTATTAACTGCTTAAAGAAAATATATCAGTTTTCACCTGCTTGAAAATAGTAGCAAATGGAATCACTAATTGCCATAAAAGATGAAACAATTATAAACATATATTAGCGTGAATATTTGTTCAATGGGGCAAACTTTGGATACGTCCATCCCCTCTCTCCTCTTGGCATTACGAATATAGGTTTTTCACAGAGATCTCCATCAATAACTCTAAGTTATATGTACAGTTTGTTAAGGTTCTACAAAGCTGCACATTAATAAAACTCCTAGGAATGATTTCTGTGTGCAGGTTTGTATACTGCAGTATAAACTATATACTTATACATATGAATCATAGTCCTGGGAATGCTTCATTAATCAAGCACAAAAGGATCTTAAGACAAAAAAAGGCATCTAAACGTATTGTATTATGGCTCAGGATTCAGTCCTACTTGTTAAGGATGTGCAAAGTACCAGATTCCATGAAAACAAAATTGTTGCATTTTTGCTACTAAGTGGCGAATGTCAAATTGGTCACTTTTTGCTGCTAAAAAAAAAATAGTACAATTTTGTGTCATTCTTATCTATTAACAAATAAACCAAAAGAGCAAGAGCGTACTGAGACAGACGATACTCAAATAGCTTGCCATTTAATGGGTCCCTGCTAAGTACTCACGCTGGATTTACAGCTCAACTGAGAACCTACATCAATTGTGTATCAGAGTAATCCCACCCTAATATGCAATCCAGATCTCAAATGCTGCAATTTCTTTTGTGTATTTTATACTAAATAAATTCACTGGGCAGGATCTCTGCCTGGTTTACACCGCCTAAAACATGTGTCAGTTTGTTTTATGGAATAAAGAGGATCATTTTGATCTATAGTATAAACTTCATCAGAAATCATATTGTCCTGCTTGATTGACTCTTCATTTGCTACGTTTTATTATCTTCATTTGGGCTATTAAGATTTTATTAATAAAGTTGCCTAACCACCAGGAAGTGCCTCTAGTTTCTGCTTGATTGACAGCCACTAGACGCAGTCTTAGTACTGCAATGTAATTGGAGATGGAACTCCTTGTACGTGTTCCCCTAATTATAGTTTGTATCGTCTAATGTTTCGCCTACACTGCATGGATCTGAGCACGATTTGGAAAATTTGGGTGCTCAGATCAGGGCTATTTAACAATGTATTGTTTGGGGGATCCCTTGTTCGCAAATCATGTTTAGGCTTGATTAGAAGATCGTGCTTGTCCCATTCTAAATATGCTAAAATGAGGCTTAATTATTAATCTGTGGGTAAGTATTAATGTTCATTTTGTATATGATACTGGAACACAAGGCTAATGGCCATTAACATATCAAAGGGCCCCCTATCTAAGATGGAATCTAGACATATGGCAAATTAGAGAGTTAGTTTATTTTAAAACCAGACTTCCAGGCCACTTATGTGTGACTTCTCACACCTTACAGAGTAGCTCTGCTGGGGTCCCAGCTTCAAAGAGGAATTTAGGTGGTAAGCTCTGACCTCCCATATAATCAATTGAAACTGATAATACCACCTCTACCAGGCATATATGCAAGAACATAACTTTCGTTTTACCAAACCAATCTGAGCACTTTTTGGATATGTTGTTCGCTCACATCGGGGCTATTCTGGAACACAAACCTTTTGTGGGGTTTCGATGCTGTTGTCATGTATTTTTGGGATATGTAAAAATTCTATGAAAATGTTCCCATTTGAGAGATAATTGGATTAGCTCAATTGGAGCTCAATTATCTCCCAAACTCAATGGCTTGTGGGAAGGAAACCCCTGTGATTTTGTATTAGAAGCCCCATTCTAGGGGCACTGCATAAAAAGCCAAGTGTGGCCTAGTAAAGTTCAGATTGCTGATTTTACCCAATACGACTGGTTGCATCCATTATATTGGGGAAACTCTACACAAAGGGAGTACTTTCACTATATTCAGCACATCTGGAATTAGGACTAGTGGTGGATTGAAGGAATAGCAGCAATAGACTCACAAACCGTGACGTTAATTATTGCAGGATTTACATTGCAGGACTAAGTGGGTACATTGCACCCAAACCTCTTCAATGAGATAAAACGGTTTTGGCCTGTAGTGTCCATTTAAATATACTATGTGAATTACAGCACCATAAGCACACAATCTGATATAAACAAGTCTACAGGCCAGAGGACAAAATATTTATTCAACGGGCCAGTCCAAAGATGTAAAACGATGGAAAGATCCTATTGGGCTATCAAATGCCATGAGTTGTCATCGTGACAACTTCTGTTTAAAGTGATTGGGAAATAATTTTTTTGACCTGTGTTAGATTGGTGCAATGCACATGCACGTAGACAATGTATCATCCAAACAAAAACACCAAACATGCCAAGAATGGAACAAAGAAAAGCTGTCTGACAATGTCCACATTATGAATACTGACTGATGGCTTTCAGAGGTAAGGTGAGGGAGGATCATGACTATGAGGAAAAATTGTGACAAGTATTCTGACAAAAAGTGAAACTCTGATATAGTAATAGCATCATAGAAGTATATAATACAATAAAGTCCAGAAACTGCGGTAGGACGTTGTCTAATGTTATGGATCAATAAATAAAACATATTTTTAATGTGCTGTTTTCCACAGAAATACATAGAGTAGCCAACGCTTGAAAACGGCTATGACAGATGTACAGGACCTTTAACACACAATGAAAAAAAGGAAAACATGTTTGTCTTGAGTTTTTTTTAATAAGCCCGAAATTATATTATTTCCAACGCAGTCAACATTATTTCTCCTCTCATTTTGACACGTTTTGTCCAATTAAGTATATAAAAAAATGTTTATCTACCGAGTGGGAGTTGCAGTAAGTAAGAATAAAGACAAACATGCCCTCCGTTAACATGAAAAATATTCCATATCAATTAAAAACCTGCAAGGTGTCATTCCACTGGATTGTGATCATGGATACGAAAATCAGTACATGTGGCATACATCTCAAAACTACAGAAAAAATAGAGGCTTTCACCTTATTTGATACACAATGGAAATTTAAAGGGTCAGTGTGAGCACACTAAATACTGTGCATTATTACTAACCCCTCCACCCCGGTTTGTGCACTACTAAAGGTTAATAAACATCAAAACACCTTTAGTTTATTGAAGAAGTTTTGGTTTATAGTTCATAACCCTGCAGTATGACTGCTCAATTGTCTGCCATTTAGGAGTTAAATCACTTTTATTTCTGTTTATGCAGCTCTACCCACACCTCCCCTGGCTGTGGCTCACACAGCTTGTGGCTCACACAGCTCAGATGTTAGCTTACTTTAGATGTTTTTATCTCCTGCTCTGTACATTAACCCCTTAAGGACACAACTTCTGGAATAAAAGGGAATCATGATGGAATATTTCCGTCATGTGTCATTAAGGGGTTAATCACACACAGGAGTCTCCTGCAGGGTGTAACAGGCTATTAACAGAACAGGAATTAAGGAATTCTAAATTAAACAGAATGTGCAATAAAGAACGTTTAAACATTAGATCTTTCCTTACTCTCTCCTATCTGTCCTTTAGGAAGACTATGTATTTCACATGCAGGGAGGTGTAACTAGAGCTGCATAAACACAATCATTTAATTCCTAAATGGCAGAGAATTGAGCAGTGAGACTGCTGAGACATAGTCTACACCAAATCTGCTTTATTAAGCTAAAGTTGTTTTGGTGCCTATAGTATCCCTTTAATGGCTATTGCAGTGTTACTAAAAAAAAAAAAAAAAACTCAGTTATTCAAATGTACATAGGGATTTGGGTAACACGTAGGTAACTTTTTACATTTTTGTTTATGTATTTGGGCAGATGATTGCATGCCTCCCAGCAATCCTAATTTAGATAGGACAGTCACAATTTTTGGGTTCGGTCCCACTGCACCGACTTTTGGGGACCCTAAAAAACTGCCACGAAGGATCATAGCTTGTGTTAATCATTAGATGCACTTGCACTATATGCAGGGCACTAGGACTCTGCAGAGAGCAAATGCCTTATGAACCAGCCTCCTCTCTGCCCAAATCATGACAGTCCAGACAAATTAAGGACATATAGGGGACCCGGTTAATGTTATTTTTCTGTTCAGTATTCATTGATAATTTTGATCCAGATAAATGAGATGTGAAAGATTTAACTTCAGGGATGGCTGTTTTCAAGCTGCATTACTATGTAAGTAAATAACATCTTGTTTGAAATGTGATCTAGCCCAAATTGTGCTACATAACAACCCGATCTATGCTCTCTCTGTCTGGTTTAAAGTGCTCTGCAAATTCATCTGGTTGTACATTGAGAAAACCATTAAGACAATAATGTGAGAAACGAGAGTCAATTTTTATTTTAAAAACCATATTAAGGATTTATTGTTTCTAAATAAGTGTCTGGTGGCTAGTTTCCTACACCCTTTACAGCCCAGTTAAAATGCATTGAGACTCAGGTAATAAATGTTAATCTTCAAGAATTACTTTGAGGCGAGTCTGATATTAATGTTGAGGGCTAGAACCTTCTATTATAATAAAACACATGAAAAAAGCAATATGATCGAACAATGCTGATTATGCATGTCATCCAGGCAACACTGAATCCGTCAATTCAATTAAGATGTCAATATGGAACTCAAAGTATACCATTAATGCAAATTCGATAAAGTAATTTATAATCTTGACTTTCAACAAAAATACTTTACCAGCATCAATTGCAGTGTAAACGATCAGGTAGAAGTGGCAGTATGCAGGTGTTTCTTCCAAATGTGTAAGATTAAAAACTGTTTATTTGTACAAAATTGTTCAGGTTTCAAATTTATATATATAGGCAACATTTTAAAAAAAATAAAAAAGTTCCCCTCTATTTTGGTTTTCAGTACTGGTTTGGTTTAGGGTTGCATTTGTGTTGTGTTTTTGATTGACCAATGCAAAGTTTTGTCAGGGTCCAGTTGAGGTATAAAATGATGGGACGCCAACTACAAAATTAGATCTGCCTCCTGTGCCCTGTTTCTACCCATGCTTTTTTTAAAACTTTTTTTAATCACCAGTCACAGTTTTTTCTCTCCGATCCTGTTAATTGAAGTACAAAGCTGCATGCCACATGGAACTCATATATCGGTAAGACACCCATATCACATTAATCCCATCAATAACTCACAAACAACTCACATCAACCACTCTCACCCTTTTGGTACCCATCATATATATGCGCCAAATAGCATATACTGCTCCCCTTCATTAATCAACAGAGAAATACAAAATGCATAACACAGAATAGAGTGCACTCTAATGCAAGGCACAGAGTCCACTTTAATGCATAGTTAAGGTCACCTATTAGTTACAATATTTTCAGAGGTAAGAAACTAACTTCACCATTTCATAGACTATTCACTGCATGAAGGTTATCAGATCTGCAGCCAAATAATATTAAATAAACAACAATTTAGGGTTGATTTATCACCATATTATGTAAGAATTATCAGCACTTCTTAACTCAATAAAAATGATAACAAGTTTGAAAGCTCAGCTCCCATTCACAGCACGGATATAGCGTGCTGACCCCCATCTATATGACCACCAGGAATCAGCTATACTGGCAGGGCGGAATTGGAGTGTGCGGTGGGATTTATACTGTGCAGTGTGGTTTTTATTTTGATCTCATTTATAAATATTAGCAAGATGAAGTAATCTGAGGAAGTTTGCGACACAAGAACTTCTAGTTACCATAGAGAACAGGCATCCAAGTTTTTCATGGTCTTGTGGTAATATAATATAGCAAATACAATAGGCACATACTTTTTATTCCCTATTGGAGTGGGTGAACATTCCATGTGGACAGGTCTCAGTAGTATTACCTGATCTGTGACCTCTCTAATATCCCAACAGACTACCTATATACTCCAGGGACCCTGTATAATGCTAATGCTGTAGTTGATGCGTTTTCCGACCACTTCCAAATCCTTTAAAGTCCCACTTATTCCTAATAGTCACTGATAGTAAATTGGACATTTAAACATAGAAAAGGTCAAACACATAAAGTAAGGAGCAATATTATAATACAAGTTGTGGGACTGGGTAAGCAGAGTTATTTGATATTGATTTGTATTCCCATCACTGTGCATGTCTATATTATAAACTAGGGCACAAGGAAATGATGGAACAGATTGCTGCCAATTTCAATATAAAAATTGATGATTAAGAGCACAGGAGCTGATATTCTTCTTGTATCTCTCCAAAATAGTTCCTATAGGTTGATATAATAACAGATGAAAAGACTGTGTGTTTATAAAGGTAATATGATTTCCACTCTTTACACACTCTCAGAACTTACCATCTTGCAATCAATATAACAATGGTAACAAACATGTGCAGAACATATGGAGTAGATTATCAACTATGATATATGAGCAGATAATCAATATACTCATCTGCCTTTAGAGATCGGTAATATCGATAAAGATATTTTTATGTATTTGGATTGCAAAACGTCACTTAATTAAGGATGATGTATAATGAACTGCTACACCATCCGTTATCTACTGTATTGATAAACCCATAATTACAAATGATTACACAGAGTCTAGGTAAAAGATTGATAATTGCAAGGATTTGGCAGCACCAGTAATTTATCTAATCAGGATAATTTTAGAAAAGACCACATGTGATAAATGTGTTTAATGCTATATGGTTAGCACCAAAACCTGACATGTATAATGCTGGTCTGCCTAATTATATCAGAATCAAGCTGTTCTGCATATAAAACCATGGTCAGTTCAGGCACGTTTCTAAAATAAAAATGCAATTGCTGATGAATGAAAGTATTATTTGAACACAGAATACATAAGTTACTTAGGAACATTCAAAAGCAAGAGAAAAGGGTTTTGACTACTGGAAATTTTAGGAGAATGACTAATAACATTTAGGCACTAAAATGTACAGGAACAATGTATCTTATATACAGTGGCTGATTTGTAAACTAATTTATTGTAGTTTAAAGACACATTAGTGTGAGAATTGTGCACTCAGACACACCAACAATATAGCGCTCTTAGAAAAGAGTGACATTAGTATAGAAAAGAGGGACAGAGGCTTTTAGTCTCTAAAGAGGGACTGTGCCTTCTAAATAGGGACCCTGGGGAAGTATTGACTCCAGTACAAAGATATAGATTTAGATTTTTTTTATAGACCGGTGGTAAGAATCATTCTTAAAAATGCAGTGCCAATGTGTTCTAAAAATGAAATCTTGCATGTGCTAACACTAGAAAGGCAATGTTAGAGTAGAAGATGACAACTGTAAAAAGAACACAAAGTCAACCATTGAAACTTGATGGCAGGAGATTTCATATAGATCAGAGGATAAAATTATTTACATATAAGAACAAATATAGACTTCAAGAAGACTTGCCTTGAGAAGTAATGTTTATTCAATTTACTGGAAGCTACTAAAAAGGAAATGTTTTTATTTACTTCTCTCCAGAACTATAATGGTTAATATGGATTAAAATTTGCTGATAAAGAAAGATATCTGTTTGCCATCTGTGTCACAGTGGATCTGCTTTCTGTTTTAGCGGCTTCCTTCTTTTAGAGAAATCTGCCTACCCACATTAGACTCTCCCCTAGTCTTCAATAGTGATGTCGCGAACCGTTCGCGAACTTGCCGCCAATCGTTCGCCATGAACCGTTCGTGGCGAACTCCGGTCAGCTGACACATCCCTGACAATCTCCGGCAGACCCTCCCTCCCAGACCCTCCCACCTCCTGGACAGCATCCATGTTGAGGGAGGGTCTGCCGGAGATTGGCAGGGATGTGTCAGCTGACCGGAGTTGGTTCGCGGCAAGTTTCGCGAACGGTTCGCGACATCACTAGTCTTCAATTGTTTAAGAAGTCCCTCAAAGACACATCTCTCCAGGAATGCTTATGGACTCCCAGAGTAACTTATCTATACTTATCCAAATCTGTCTCTTGCTCTCCTACAGAGCCATATTCCACTCTCACCTCCAGCTCTGCTACTTTTCTACCTTGTTTGGCTGTCACCCTTACTGCCCTGTTGTGTATTTGTACCCCACCTCATCTAGACGGTAAGCTTGTTTGAGCAGGGCCCTCGTCTACCTATTGTTCCTGTGTCACTGTTTAATTGTCTCATTTATTGTAAATTCCCGCCCTTTCATAATATTGTAAAGCACTGCGGAATTAGTTGGCGCTATATAAATATCAATGATAATTATAATAATAGTCAATATAAGATGCTGGCTTTGTTTTGGATCCAACATGGTGTGTAAAAGGTTGCATTTAAAGAACTCGACTATTTTTCTTATCTAAATTACCATGTTACTATATGTATACTGTTTCTAACACACTTCTCAATGAATGTCATATCCTGAGATATGTGATTTATGCACTTGGTTTGTCTGTAGGCACTCATAGTAAAAATGCAACGCTCCATACTCTGATCATAAATATTCAAATTACACCTTGGTTTGATAACCATGCAATCTGCTACCTCCCCATAGATTGTCCTATTCAGAATATGTTTTCAAATTCAGGACTCTCACTTTTACGCACTTGACTTGTAATTGTGTAGGCAGCAGATGACAATCCCCTAAAAGGAACTTATTATCGGCAATAATTACCTCTCACTTACTGAGCCATCTCGGAAAAAAAATGCTCTTTTCTAATGCTGGAAAATGTTTAAAACCTTCTTTCCATGCTAAATAAGTGGAGATGCACATTAACCTGCTAAGGACCGTGTAAATGTAATTGCCCCTCTCACACAGCAGGGTTTAAATGCCCTTGTGAGAATTAAAATGCAGCCTACCATTACCCTGTGTTCATGCTCTGGTTAACATCAATGTGTGTCAATAAAGGCTGACAAACAGAATTGAGTCTCCAGTTAACACTAGCAAACACTTGGACCTTAGACAAAATATCCTGTCTCAGTTCACTAGGACTGAAATGCTCGTAAGTCGTCAGCTGTTGCCCAACATTACTATAGGGAATGCACAATCATTTAAATAGCAGGAGCTCATTATAGGATGCAGTATTGCACTTCTTATTTTTCCACGTAGAGATGGGATTAGAAAATAGAGATAGATTACGTTTTGTTAGGATAACCGAGGGTGGACTTGGCTGGAGCTAAGCAAATCTACCAGGGTGTTGTCTCTGGGAAAGGAAAATGATTATCCCTTCTGAGTGAATCCTATACATATTCCCATGGATACCATGTTTTAGAACATACAAGCAATTTGACTACAGCAGATACTCTTGTATTTCCTACAAAGACTCGTTTGAGATTCTTAAAGCAATACCGGGTTTGGTCACAATCGATTTTTTGATTTTTTAATTCTGATGCTTGGAGGATGAAGAAGTCAGTATGCATCATGGTCTTCATAAGATAGCTGAATTTCCAGATGAGCATGCTTAATGATACCTTGTAGCGTGGTCATTGTCTTTCACGGCTTTATTATTAGATATTGATTTCACATTGCAATGCAAAGAAAAAATGGATCTTAGGGTCTAGCCAAGAAACTCTTCCGATAAATATTCTTTTTGTGTGTACAGCATTACACCATTTAATCAGAAACTCTACAGCCCACAAGCCAGAATGCAACCCCTGCTCCCAAATGGAAATCTACCGTAGGTTTTGAAAATCATTCTTCATACAATAAGACAAGGAATGAGTTTTATTATAATAAAATAATATTAATCTTAGTAAGTGACATTTTGGATAGGAGACAGATGGCCTTAGTCTCACAAATACCCTATCAATTTATGACTAATAAAGTGCTAAGTTCTCAGAGATACTAAAATGTAATAAAATAGCTTTTTAGCAGCTTTGAAGCCTATGCCATTTTTCAGTAATTGAACCCTACTGAAAGAATTAACGATTAACTGTATACCTACTAAGAGTGCCAAATTTGGGAATCCTGTCTCCTGCTTCCCATGATTCGGGAGATATACAGTTGTAGCCACCCTCACAGCAGAGGGTGATCGACACTGGCATCTCCCTATGTTGCCATGCATGTTCATGTCATGAGGCATAATTTTTGAATTTGTGGTCTACACACAGAGTCGGGGGACATTGTCAGGGTTATTTACTAAAGTGAGAATTCAAATCTGAAAGCATTGCTGACTTAGACAATTTTTCCAATTTGGCTATTTTGACCTTAAAGTGACTCTCCAGTGCCAGGAAAACAAATCTGTTTTCTTGGCACTGCAGGATCCTGCAGTACCCCCCTTCCTTGCGCCCTCCACCCCATGTCGCTGAAGGGATTAAAACCCCTTCTGCTACTTACCTGAATCCAGCGCCGATGTCAGGCTCCGCCCACGCTCCTCCCCCGTCTATGTCAGCCGGCGGGGGAGACCTAATGCGCATGCGCGGCAATGGCCATGTGTGCATTAGATCTCCCCATAGGAAAGCATTATTCAATGCTTTCTTATGGGGAAAATCTGACGCTGGAAGTCTGTGAGGAGGTCCAGCGTGAGATAACTGACCACAGGTCGGTTTGAATTCCAGAAGCGCCCCCCAGTGGCTGTCTGATATACAGCCACAGAGGGCAGACTTAGTTCTCTGGAACTGCAATGGTTTACATTGGAGCACTAAGTTTACATTGGAGCACTAAGTGCAATAGGGGCACTGCACCCAGACCACTTCAACTAGCTGAAGTGGTCTGGGTGCCTGGAGTGTCCCTTTAGTTTGAAATTGACTTACAATTCACTTTTGAATTCTCATTTTACTGAAAAACAATGTTTATTTTTCATTTATTTAATGAAGCCTACAAATAACCACATTTGAGTTAGCTATCAAAATGTGTCATTAACACCATGGTACACTCCTTGCATGGAGCATAAGACCCCCAAAATAACCAGAAAGGAATACCACACAAAAATATTCTTAGTTCTTGTAGAGGATCTTAATGGGCCTCCCACCCAAATCATTTGAGCAAATATGGGTTCACAGGACTCCATTTAACAAGGGGCTCAGCAACTATATCCAATTACTCCAACTCACTTTGAAAAAGGTAGAGGGTACAAACAACAGATCTAAATCTGCATATTTTTTGTGCATGTTCTGATATTGGCGTACTGTGACCTAGGTATGTTGTAACCAAATCCCCATATATGTATGTGAAGAGAGGAGATTTTAAGTATATTTGTAATATTTAACCCCTTATTTTTATATGTGCAGTGTTCCTCAATCTGTGTCTTATAAACAGCACCTTTCATGTCCTGCATAGGAATGCACACAGAGCTTCCTTTAACCCCTTAAGGACCAAACTTCTGGAATAAAAGGGAATCATGACATGTCACACATGTCATGTGTCCTTAAGGGGTTAAATAAGGTGCTAATCAGGTACAAGTGCAGTAGAGGCAAGAGTGTTTATATTGACGTCAGTTGAACAAATCACAAATCATGAGCCCCAAAAGAAACCCATCCGTTAACTACGTTTATGAGGGTCCAAGCCCAAACTCAGAGAAGCTCCTATAGGAAGCCGACATAAAGCCATTCCTAAAATATGAATAGAATTGCTAAATCCATTACTCTAATAAGCTTTATGTGTGCACCAAACTCATAAATTAACTCATTCAGAGCCAAGGACTTGCACATTGACATGATGGCTAAAAAAGCCCATTAAAATCAGCAGGAGACCCAGATCCCATCTCTTCTCTGTAGTATATGTATTGTATCAAGAATGCCCCGCAAGGAGCCAGACCATGGTATAGTAATGATTTGGCTCAATTCTGCTTAATAGGGTGTCACGGAACGATTCTGCATGTTTCTTTTGATCTCTCACAGGTGGGGAGAGACAGGAACATTGCTGTTTTTTCAGAAATAAAATGTTGGGTGGAAAGCATCTAAAGAATTACAGAAAAATGTTTAGAGAAATATAAACCTTTCACACATTTAAATGATGTTACATAAATCAACTTGTGCCAAGTACTTCTGGAGCCATGTAAGTGTTTTGCAAGCTCAGTGAACTGGCACCAAACGTGTTATAAGATATCACTGGATGTAGAAGCACTGCCTACGAGAAGATTACCATAATCAATCTTAGTTTTAAAGGCATAATTTGCAAAGAGCAAAGAGATCCTAAAAGCATCTCAGTGAAAAGTACATAAAACTGCAGTTCTGAACCTTGAGTGTGCCTCACACTCTGCATTAAGACATCCAGCGTTAGTAAAATTCCCATTCATGCCGCGCACGCGCATTAGATCCCACCTTTGGAGGAAGCGGAGCGCCGACCCAGCATTGAGGGACATTTTTGCTGTGGCCACATAAGTGATTAAAGTTTTTTTTTAACCATTTACCTACTGGAAGAGAGGTGCGAGGGGGGAAGACGACCAAAGGGCTCTATAGTGTTCGGAATACAGATTTGTATTTGGAACATTAAAATTTCCTCAGCTAGGGAAAATGTAAACTGTTACCTTAACCATTCACATATCACATTCTGATCTGCAGGACTCCTGATTCAGAAACGTGAAAACTGCCACTTTGTTGTCACTTCTGCACTAAACTCCAATCCCAGAGCACTCTCATTCCAATATTCCAATCACTGGAGCACATTTATTCCAATGTTACAATTGTCGAAGCACTATTATTCCAATATTCTAATTACCGGAGCACTATTTTTCCAATGTTCCAATCGCCGGACAACAATTACACCAATAACCCAACAGATAACTGGATTCTAATCATTACAAGTTTTAAAAGCTCAAAATGAATATTAAAGTGCATGGAGAGGACATCATGACTCTATTCTCTTCTTAGTTTTTTAATTAAATAAGATAGAGAGTTATGTATATGTGAATTTTTTTATATAGGAAGAAATTGTACATACTGTATATATATCATATCCACTGTAAGTATATATATCATATCCGCTGAAAGTAAATTTGTATGTTATTTAAGAAAACATATTGTTGTGCTTTACATGTTGCCTACAATAGAAGATGTATTATTTATATGTTCTAGGTAGGCGATCATTTATTACCATTTTAGCATTAATGCAGAGAGGGTGCAACAGGAACAGCCCATTATGGCTGTAACAAATGAAAGGAAAGTACTTTGCCCACTTTACATATTAGCACGTTCAGAAGATGAACTGGACTTGTATTCATTAATACTATGCTCTGTGGTCACTTTGCAGCTGTCACGAGTCATTTAAGATTCAAGCACTCTTCCAAATAGTTGCTCGTTTAAACATCTGCAGCTGTGATTAGTGCAGGTGCTAATTAGCAAAACTTGCAAAGCAGCCATGACGTTGGCTGCTTCCTGATGTAGATTAATATTCTGCAGGAACACGTGTACACAGAACATGCAGTCGCTATACTCAATATTTATATTCATCCAAGCAAATCAAATGTCACCATTTATTCTCCATTTCTATGGTCCTAAAAGGGGCATAAGCATCGATGTGAGCAGCTGAGTTCTTGAATCTTTTCAATAATTCCTTTTAAATATAATAAGTGTTAATCTTTCCTTGCACACCCCCCACCGACCCAACCCATTGATGCTGAGTATACTTTGACATAGGGACTTGATTACATAGAGAACTTTACCTTTCTGTTTGATGTGGGGGCAGAAAAGTCATGGGTTAATAGTGCTGGGCCTCCTCCAAAATGTGTGAGCAATGCAGACCTGGGATATAAAAAAAACAAAAAACTATACCATCTCCTTAAAGCAATAATGCCACTTTTGGGTATTTTGGACACATAATCTTTATAAAGTGCTCAAAAAATACTTTATCATATGTGTCAAGAACATGGTGGAGCTTCCAACAACTTCCGCCTGCCTTCTGTGCCTTTTTCCACTAACCATTACTTGTTTTGGCTAATCTGAACAAGCATCTTCTTGTGTGATGCACACGCAACAGATACCATGCATACATGGGAAATATTATGGAGGTTCCCACATTGCAGTAGCTTCCATAGACCCATTTTGTACTTACACAGATATGCAATAGGACACCAGTAACAAAGCCCCAGGTGGCTCCATCCATTAGAAGCTGAACTTTGATCTGGCTGAAACGAGAAGGTTTCAGTAAATATCTTTCCATTCCCCCACTCACCAGTGCCACTATGCAGGCATGTCACCTTGGGGAGCCTTTGTGAAAAACTTCAAGACCCCACATGTGACAATGCCCTGATTCACACAATGCTAGCACTTGCATCACTAACTTCCCTCAAACTGTTTTGCTTTTTAATAGGTACTGCAGACTTACACAGGGATGCACTGATCCTCAGCGAAAAGTGCTTAGCAGCGCATTATGGCACTGACAATTCTAGATACCAACCAAATTCAGGTGACATAAAACTAGAAGCAACTAAGAACTCATTGCCCCTTCGTGGTTTTTCTGAGTCTTGGGTGTGTATGCTTTATTGCTTCCAAGTTATCTCACTTTGATTTACCATTCTATATTTTGGTATCTTGGCTGTGACGGACTATATTCTGTTTTGACTTTTACCAAGATTAGGATTTCTGTTACATTTACCCAGCAAGTACTACTTTATTGCTGTTTGCCATATTGTACCTCCAACTCTCATGTGCTTCATGTTTCATTAAAGGGAAACTGTAACTTCTCTGTAAATTAATAACATATTGAACACCTCTAACTTGATTTCCTGTGATGCCCTGTTTTCTTTAAATATACATTAAACATTTAACAAGTGGCATCACAACTATTGTCAGTCCAGAGGAAGCCATAGCACACAATGCAAATGAGGAGGAGAAAAAAAAAATGTCTAGCAATGATTATCAGAGAGCCATGATGGAGTACGAGCAGCAGAATGTGCCCCTTTGGAACTTCATCTCCATTCTGAGTATAATCACTCAGTGATATTGTGAAGAACAGGTGGTCTCTTCTTACGGAGCCTCAAAGATGAAATCTTGTTGCTTATCCTATGCATAGGCATGGTAGCCCATGAGGTGATATAGGAAAAGAATTGGGACCTTCTGAGCAGGACAGGGCTTGATAATGAGAGTCTTCATCAAACTGTGTGCATGATGCTCTGATGGGGACCAAGGACAGTGTAGCCCAGGAGCAGATCTACAGTTGGCCTTCAATAGAACAGCAACAGAGAGTTGACCCTAGACCTGGATAAAACCCAGTATCAGTTTTGGGAAAGCTGCATCACTTGCGATAACCATCATGTTTGTGACAGCATCATAGCTTGGTTAATTGCACAATGTGATCTATACACCTATGGGTTTAGGGGGATAACCAGGGGCTCTTTGTCATTTCACCAGTAGTTACAACAGCTACGAGAATCGCTTGCTCTCTGTCCTGACATCTCCTGTTAGAACACATGAATCAAGATGGCAGCTCTCTGCCCACAGCTAGCGCTGAGTAAGACAGCTCAAAGGAACCTGTAGGTCAGCTTAAGAGGAAAACAGGTGGAAGCCTGTGTGCAATTAAAGTTGTAAGCTGATAGAAATCATTTTGTAGTCTCTTCAAAGTTAGAGGATGTCTTCTTCTACTTATCGTCTTCTTAATGCTTAGTTTTAAAAAATTAGCATTTTACCTGCATATGATGTTTCCTAATGCTTTTTACTCTTTTGTTTTTCTCTTTTTTTGTAATTTACTCTTGTACAGAACTGCAAAAGTCTGAATGAAAAAACCCCCAAAAAGGAATCTTTTTGTAGCACAAGATGCAGGAGCACCGATATGACATGTACGTTCAAAATTGTTGTCAGGATGGACTCACTGAAATGTGTAATTTTAATGTTGACATTTCTACCACAGAATTATTACGTTATGAGACTTCCCTGGAAGGTGTATTTGGCAAAACCATGAATCTAATTGTGCTCTTTGGCAATAACTAATGTTAACATACAGTCTCTTTAATTAAGAGAACTTTATAAATGGTGTATCGTGCAGGGTAGAACCGATTCAGAACCCTACAGTATAAATGATCCGTTAGTGAATTAGAAAATATGTGGCTCTCCTATAAGCTGAACTGGGACTGAAGAATGTTAAAATGTATGAAAAAGAGGTTGATTAAATTTCTGGCCTGTAATAAATACCAGCCAATCAAGTGTATCGGCAATTTTTCTGTTCCTGATCAGCCATTTAACAGTTCAGATCAATTTCATTCCAGCAGTTAAATGCTTATGAGCAGAGAAATATGGTTTCAAATATCGAATCAGAAGCCTATATGTTACATGGCAAATATTTGTGTTGGCTATTTAGCTCCATTTAACAAGAGCAAAGCATCAGATTCACCAACTATTACAAGGAAGATTATAAACATCCCCATACCCTCAAATCTAAGAACAAGACATTGCCAGGTCGCTGCCCGTGCATATGAAGACACACATAAATCTAAACATACACTCACAGAATGACATTCACAATTATATATGCACCCACAGATACACATTTATGAACAGACACAAATACACTCTCACAGATACAAACACACACAAACACACACTCAGATACAAACACACACTCACACACTCACAGATATAAATACACACACACATACACACTCAGATACAAATACATACACACAGGCATACACACACATATACACTTTCAGAAGCATGCTCACAGATATGTAGGTGGAATTAGGTGAGAGTTTAATTCATACTTTAGAATAGGAAATAAAAATAGCTCCAAAACCTCATCCTCTAATAGCACCCCCAGCTGAGAATGGTAAATCACCATGAATCGTGAGTGCTGGGATGTGATGTGTCTCCAATCAGTGTCCCCAGGAGCATCCCCGCCGAATCAAAATATATATCTCTGCCACCATATAGAGAGTTGGCTGCTTACTTCTTCTTTAACAAAGATGTGGGTGTAGGTAAAGCAGGGTTACTGGGTTTATGTTCCCTGGAATGACCTCAGCACTAACCACAACAACCGTTATAATCTGCTGGCACAGAGCCAATTACTTTAAGATAGACCAGAAGGTGCTAGTCAGCGATCCTCTCCTGTTTCCCTGCCTAATGGTACTCTCCCAATTTCCCCCGTTATATGCCAACTCCCTGTAAAGAGAAGGGTAACAGTTCCCTGCCTGCTTTGAAGTCTCACTCCTGCGCGGTCCTAGTGACACTCTGTTCCTTCCAGGACCTTCGGGAGAATATTACATGTTCTCAGGCTTGAGGCTACTTTAGAAATTTTGACGCAGTGGCACTCCATTAATTGTTGGAGGGACAGCAACTGGAAGCCTCTTCCTCTACTGCAAGTGCAGAGGGAGAGGAGAAAAGGAAACGAGCCGTCAGCCCTGCAGTCTAGAGTGTAACTTAACTCTGTCCATTTGTCCAGCATGCTCTATGGCCAGTCAGTGCCTGCACCCCATGGCATGAGAATCGTCTGACTGGTAAAGGAGGTCTTTGATCTCTCCACTGGTAATATTTCCCCTCCTCTGCCTGCCACCCTGAGGACATGGCCTCGGTGAACTTGTGGGAAATCTAGCCCTGCCCATGTACTTCTATCAACTTTGCATCGAGTCCTCGGAGTACAAAGTTAAATTGATGCGTTTCTGTCAAATCTGTAACGAGGACCCCAGACTAATATAGGGGCACCCTGGGATGACAAAAATTCTACTATGAGTATTCTTCCTAATATGGGGGGGCTATAAGATTAAATCAGGTGGCTGATGGGAGCTATTACAGTAATAAATGGGGTGGATTAATGTCCCCACCAAGACCCCACCCATGGAACGTTAATGCAGGTTTTAATATTAATGTGAGGGGATGTCATGGAGTAACACTTCCGGGTTCGACACTCAGCTGTGAGGAGCCGGACCCCGCCCCCCTCTGACACAGCTCTGACGGTATTTAGGGAGACTGGGCCAGAGAGAGTGGGCTTGGTGATTGTGTGTGAGCTGCCTCCTCGGGCTCCACAGGCTCAGCTACTGGGAACTACTTCCACCAGACTTACCTCTCCACAAGCTCAGACAAGCCGTTCCAGCCTTTGAGCCAATGCAAGGATTGCTGCATGCCATAAAGGATTACTGGAGAACGGATACTTTGCTACTTTACAAGTGGACCATATCTCTGAACTATTGGAGGACTACACATATTAACCTTATCTATATCTTTCAGCTATTTGTCTACATTATCATTCATTAATGAACTAATGCTTGCTTACTCAAATCTTCATTGCTGCAAACTGCTAAGTATATGGAGGACAACTCCCATCATGTTTATTCACTATGAACGGTTTCTTGCTTTGCAAAGACACTCAATGCTTCAAGCTACTAATTATATGGAGGACAACTCCCATCATGCTTATTTAACTATGAACTGTTCCTGCTTTGCAAATATTCTTAGCTACTTGCCTATTTTTTCTATTGAAGATTATTCTCATGAACTTAAAGAATGTTACTTAATGCATCTCTGAGGAAATACTTAATAATGAACTTTGTGTTGTTGATTACTTGCACTTCTTCTTATTGGATTATTGCCTAAATGCAATTCATTTAAGTTTAACACTTATTAAAACTTCGGTTGAATCAAGTTACCAGCGATTCCTCTTTTCTTAAAGCTACAGTATTGATACTTTAAAGATTCTCTGTTTCTTCACTATTGCAATTAGGGAGTTTACAAGCTGCAGTTAAGTTCCAATCCAAATCACCCCAAGTAGCGTAACAGAATCACCAAGCCCCAAAAAATGGAACCAGCAGAAGTGAATTCCCAAATTACCTCTTTAAACCACAGTTGAAATACTCACACAAGGCATGCAGGATTTGCAAATTGCTAATGAGAGACTTCTTTCTTATATTAGAAAAAATGCAAAATAAAGTTACACATTCTTCAAGTGACCCTGCTGTCTGCAACCTTGAAAAATTTTACGGAGATCGCTCTAAATATAGAGAATTTTTGAATTCATGCAAATTATTGTTTACTCTCAAACCCAGGGCTTACCCCTCAAACAGGATTAAGGTCTGTTCAATGATTTCCTATTTAAGAGGCGAACCTATGTCCTGGGCACATTCATTTCTGGAAAATGAAGATCCTATTTTGGATTCTTTGGATAATTTTTTTGAAGCAATGTCATTACTTTATGAGGACCCTAATAAACAAGCTACTGCTGATCTTACTATTAGATTATTACAACAAAGAAATCGGTCAGTGGAGGATTATATAGCTGAATTTAAAAGATGGGCTTCAGAAACCCAATGGAATGATATAGCTCTACGTAATCAGTTCCGTATAGAATTGTCATAACCAGTTAAAGATGAATTATCTAGAACCATTCTTCCCCCAACGCTTGATACATTAATTCAACTCTCTATCAGTATAGATAGAATAATCAGAGAACGAAAAGCTGAAAAGGCTCTCTCTAATTAATTTTGGAAAAAACACAATCCACCTTTGCGCATGTCTAAAACCCTTGCAACCAAGTGAACCTATGGAAGTTGGGTTTATTAGGGGACCTTTATCTATTGATGAAAAAACAAGAAGAAGAAATGTAAATCTCTGTATGTACTGTGCTTCTAATCACCATCTCTTGCAAGAATGTTCTCTACTAAAACGCGCTAAGGGAGGAAAGCTTAAAATTAATACCTCAATTCTGAAAACACTTCCCTCTTCCTGTTCTCATCAGTTTGCTGTACCTTTTAATATTACAGTGGGACAAAGAAAGACTGAAGCTATTATTGACTCTGGAGCTACAGGGATATTCATAGATTCTTCGTTTGTTGAAACCAATAAAATTCCATTTATGAAAAAAGCATCTTTTATCTCCATCAGAGTTATTGATGGATCTTTAATCCCCTCTGGTCCTATAAAAAATGAAACTATTCCTATCAGGACAATTGTCAATAATAACCATTCAGAATTTCTTGTTTTTGATATTATAAAATCCCCTAATTTTCCAATCATCTTAGGAATCAACTGGTTACAAACTCATAACCCCTTCATTCGTTGGGCTCCCTTCTCTCTCACCTTTGACTCAGAATATTGTAAGGATAATTGTCTCCCACAGATTCCTACACTTCAATTAAGTCAAGAAAAATTAAGACCTGGATCTCGTAACAAAAAAGCTTATGCTCTTTCCAGAATTCCATTTAATCCTGCTTCAGAAAATAAAACCTTTTCAATATAATCAAACAATAAAGTTATTGGATTTTCATCTACTATATTGGATGAACTGAAACAATTATCTCACAAGGAACTTGAACTACCTTCTACTCCTAAATTGTTCAAAAAAGATGGAATCTTTTATTTCAAAAATAGAATTTATATTACTCTGAAACAACCGGGATGTCCCCTAACTGGACATCCCGGAATAAAAAAGACACTTGAACTCTCTACTAGACAATATTGGTGGCCTCGTGAAGACAAAGCCATTGAAAACTATGTGAAGTCTTGTCCAGAAGGTCCAAAGTGGAACGTCACCTTCCTTCATTGTTTAATCAATCAAAGAAAAACCTTGAAAGTTCTATGTCCTTATATAAAAGGAAATATGATATTAAAAGGAGAGCTCCTCCTAAATATAAAATTGGTGACACTGGTTGTCTTCAAAAAATATTTCTACTAGCAGGCCTTCTAAGAAACGAAGTCCTCTTTTCCTTGGACCTTTTTAAATTGAATCAATTATTAATGAAAATGCAGTAAAATTTAAACTTCCTCCTACAATTAAACTGCATCCTGTTTTCCATGTTTCACTCCTAAAATCTTTTCTACCAGACCACTTCCAGAGGGAACAATTGTGGAAGGCCTGACCCCATTGAAGTACAAGGAGAATTGGAATATGAAATAGAGAAAATTCTTGACTCCAGACTTCATAGAGGTAACTTACAATATCTTATTAAATGGAAGGGTTATGGAGAAGAAGATAACACTTAGGAGAATTCCTCTGAAATACATGCAACGAAGTTGATTACTGCCTTTCACAGGAGATACCCTCATAAACCGAGGTAATAGCACCCAGAGAGTGCTCCTTAGGTGGGGGGTCCTGTCATGGAGTAACACTTCCGGGTTCGGCACTCAGCTGTGAGGAGCTGGACCCCGCTCCCCTCAGACACAGCTCTGATGGTATTTAGGGAGACTGGGCCAGAGAGAGGGTGCTTGGTGATTGTGTGTGAGCTGCCTCCTCGGGCTCAGCTACTGGGAGCTACTTCCACCAGACTTACCTCTCCACAAGCTCAGACAAGCCGTTCCAGCCTTTGAGCCAATGCAAGGATTGCTGCATGCCATAAAGGATTACTGGAGAACGGATACTTTGCTACTTTACAAGTGAACCATATCTCTGAACTATTGGAGGACTACACATATCAACCTTAAGTATATCTTTCAGCTATTCAACTAATGCTTGCTTACTCAAATCTTCATTGCTGCAAACTGCTAACTATATGGAGGACAACTCCCATCATGTTTATTCACAATGAACTGTTTCTTGCTTTGCAAATACACTCAATGCTTCAAGCTACTAATTATTTGGAGGACAACTCCCATCATGCTTATTTAACTATGAACTGTTCCTGCTTTGCAAAAATTCTTAGCTACTTGCTTATTGTTTCTATTGAAGATTATTCTCATGAACTTAAAGAATGCTACTTAATGCATCTCTGAGGAAATACTTAATAATGAACTTTGTGTTGTTGATTGCTTGCACTTCTTCTTATTGGATTATTGCCTAAATGCAATTCATTTAAGTTTAACACTTATTAAGACTTCGGTTGAATTAAGTTGCCAGTGATTCTCTCTCTTCTTAAAGCTACAGTATTAATGCTTTAAAGATTCTCAGTTTCTTCACAATTGTAATTAGGGAGTTTACAAGCTGCAGTTGAGTTCCAATCCAAATCACCCCAAGTAACGTAACAGGGGATAAAGCCACTGTCCAGGGGCAACATATGGGAGCTCTAATTAAAAACCTACAAGGGTGGGTGAAATAACATTGACCACCCCCCAAATTGTACTCAAGTCCCCTCCCCCCCCCCCAGTGGAAGGGGTAACCAAGCCCCTAGTCCCCCTTAATCCATTCTATAACTCAACCTCCTCATCGTAATAATAATGAGAGTGTGCAATATGTCTAAACACCAGCAAAAATGGGTGTGGGCTCGGACGGACCTCTACCATGTGAGTTAAAAGGAAGAACAATGTGCTGCATACTCAAAAATCTATTTTTATTATATTGGCCCAGACAACAGTACATTGTTTATTATACTGGTGCTAAAAAGATTGAACACAAAAGGAATTGCAAAAAAGAGAAAACACTGTGGTATTGAAATTTTCTTTCAATTGAAATCACAGAACATTTGTGTAAGAAATAAGCAAATGACATGGTTATATTCCTATTAAAAGCCACACTGAACCAGAAACTCCTTTGCACATCAGTTCTTATAAAGACTGTACAGCATTAGCTTTTTTTAATTGGCGTGTGTTTTCAACACCTCTATTACTTTCCAGCTTCACTCAAACGCCTACTCACTCACATGGCTTCTGTATCACATGTACCAGCTAATGAATGTTGCAAATAGATAGACAGCCATTTACCAATTAATAACAATAGCAAATATGCTATAAGTTACAATATTTCAAAAAGCAATATCGAGTGCAGTCTACACAATGTATCAGAGGAATGGGATACCACTCCATCAGTGAGTACAATAAAAACACAATGCATCATATGGATTTAACATATTTTGTAAGACACATATAATTGCATAATGCAAAGCAAATGTATAGTAAACAAATTAGAGCAAACAAAATCAAACAAAAATATATACAATCATAGTTTAACCCCGTTTTGGGCCAAAGCATCCAAAGTAAGTGTTCCTGGGCAAGACACTAGATGGAATATATCCGCCCGCCTCAAATCCTCGTAGATTAAAATATTATTTGAGCATAGCCTTCTTCACCTCTAAAATACCCCCTTTCTATTATCGTGAAGAACTGCGTAATATGCTGGCGCTATACAATTTTCTAATAATAAGAAACAAAATAACAACTGAAACTTGCTACCCAGAGTGTTTAGGAACAGTTTAATATAAATCCAGCACTTGGGGATCCCTCCCACCACAGCCACATTGATAAAGTAGAATTTACACTTCCTCATTACCAGTGTTTTATTCTGTCTAACCTGCAATTTATTTAGGAATTTTTTTTATTTTTTTTTTAAAACACTTTTTTTTTTCATAGAAAAAAATGCCATGTTTATTTTATTTTTTAATATGAAAAAATTTCTGTTTTATTTTTTTAAATTAAATAATAGGTAAACCAATTGTACAGATGTAATCCTGGCAAAATATATTATATTTTTTCTTTTTTTTCTTTTTTTTTTTTTTTCTAGAACGGAGCAGATTAATTTTAAAGTGAAGGAAATTCTGCAAATATTAAGGAAAGGCGCGTGAATGAAATTATATATGTCTGGTGTTTTATTAGTTCCATGATTTGGAAAAAAATATGTTGCTCTTATGAGTGCCAGCTGTATTTAACCAGATTTCTACCTGTTCCGACAATTCATAAGTTTAATAAGCCTTGAACAGGTACGAGGTGAGTTCAATGCTTCCAGCGACAATTCGTGGAAAATAAAATGCAGAAATGGATGAAGCAAATAACTGTATATATATATACTCCCAAGGGAAAGAATGTGATCTTTTATCTTACAGACTTCAGGTAGCATGAAATTCTTCAAAGGAAAGCAAATAAAAGCAACTACATTCTCATTATAGGAAAATAAATAATTCATGTTCACTTTAAAAATACATACTCCCATTTTATCTAGGTAGATGTCTGTGAATTGAAAATATCCTAGTAGACCCAGGATGCTCACATATTACAAACAAATGGTATACAGTTACGAATGGACATGTAATGTAGATCAGTGGAGGATGAGCCAAGATGAGTTAGATGGGCTGATATCCCACTAGATACATTCACATAAATGTATCTTTATCTATTGCACTTATTCATTGACTTCATAAACATAATGGGAGAGACTCATCATTCCTTCACTGTAATTGTATTTGGTGACCTATGTGTGATATTTCATTTTATTCCCAAGTTCCATCATTGGAGACTCAAAAGAGACAAAACGACATCCACCCCACTGGTGGCACAAATACACTGATCAGTCACAACATTAAAACCATCTGCCTAATATCATGCTGCCAAAACAGCTCTGATGCGTCAACGCAAAGACTCCACAAAACCTCTGAATGTATCCTGTGGTACCTGGAACCAAGACATTAGCAGCAGATCCTTTAAGTTCTGCAAGTTGTGAGGTGGGCCTTCAGTGAATTGGATTTGTTGTTTCAGTACATCCCACAAATGCTCAATTGGATTGAGATGTAGGGGATTTGGAGGCCAAGGCAACACCTTGAACTCTGTCATGTTCCTCAAACCATTCCTGAACAATTTTTGCCTGCTGACAGAGGCCACTGCCATCAGGGTAGACCATTGTCATGAAGGGGTGATTATGGTCTGCACCAATCTCTAGGTAGGTAGTACGTGTCAAAGCAACATCAAGGTTTCCCCGCAGAACATTGCCCAAAGCATAACACTGCCTCCGCCATCCTGTCTTCGACCCGTAGTACATCCCGCTGCCATCTCTTTCCCAGGTTAATGACGCACACGAACGCAGCCATCCACCTGATGAAAATGTGATTCATCAGACCAGGCAACCTTCTTCCATTGCTCCATGGTCTAGTTCTAATGCTATATAGTGAAGGTGCTTTTACCGGTGAATAGGGATCATCATGGGCACTCTGACCAGTCTGCAACTATGCAGCCCCATACACAGCAAACTGTGATGTATTGTGTATTCTGACATCTCTCTATCATGGCCAGCATTATGTTGTTTTTTTTGTTTTTTTGTTTTTTTAGCAATTTGAGCTACAGTAGCTCCTCTATGTGATCAGACCAGATGGGCTAGCCTACCCTCTCCACGTGCATAAATGAACCTTGGGCACCCATAACCCATGTCCATGTCCATCCTTGCACCACTTTTGGTAGGTACACCATCACTATTTGACCCTTGTTAAAGTCACTCAGATCTTTTCGCGTGAAATTCAAGAACTGACTGTTCTAAACAGGTGACATTGTAATGATAAAATCAATGTTATTCACTTAACCTGTCAGTGGTTTTAATATTCTGGCTGGTCAGAGTACAAACTGCAGATATACCTTGAAATCTAATGCTCTACAAAACTGCTCACATATATAACCCAATCTTCCGCTTTGTTAGTACTGTTCAATTAAAAGTGAATTTAAATTGATGTGGTAAACAGCCAAGCTGAAAAAATTCTCCTAGTCAGTAATGCTTCTAGTTTGGCTAGTTTTGGCCTTAGTCTTGGTCAGAGGAGGGCTGGCAGCCTTAGGCCTGGAAGGCAAATCCAGTCAAGTGGCCCATTGCACCATCGAATCAGCTCACCATCCATGCCCACCTTTTCCTGGTTTTCTAACGCATATTGGTGTTATGCTAATCAGTAGCTCTTTGCCATACCCAATCTGCGGCGCCATTACGCAGCGGCACTCTAAACTTTCTGAAACTCAGTTTCAGATGCTGGTTCTTGCTGGGGGACCTGAAGATCTAGGATAGGTTTTAACCCATTAAGTCAATAGATCACCCAGGGGCTTCCTGGCACCACAACAACTCCATTTAGATTAAATTGTTATGGTAAACAGTGTTCCTTTAAAAATAACCAATATGTCTACATCTCACATAACCAAAAAAGTGAATACATTGATAGTTTTTTATTTTTTATTTTACCTGGGATGATGAGAGGGTCCAAAGTCTGCCTGTCAGGTACCAAAGCCTCAGCCCAGTGTCCAGGATGAAGTGGAGGGATGTCACGGTCCCTGGCTTGCCGCGAGGTGCGCTCGCACCGACGAACTGAGCCTACCTGCTCAGCGGCAAGTCGGGAGCAGCTCCGCCAAATCCTCCTGGCAGCCTGCCCTTACTCAATATGGCGCTGACCACGCAGTTGCAGCCATATATAGCCCTCCCCCTAGGGTCAGACAAACATGCGTGTGACATCACAACATCGGCACACACGCACGTTCTGGGGTCAGAGGTCACCCACTGACCAATCACAGTCAAATGAGGGATATTTAAATCCCTAAAATTCCCTAGTTTATTGCCCTGTCATGGTTTCTGTTCCTGGTTCCCGAGAGTGCGTTTTCTTGTCCTGTTTCTGATATTCCCAGTATTTTAACCTTGGCTATTCCTGATTATTCTGATTTATGCTTTCCCTGACTTGGCTTGTTAAACGATATTGTGTATTTCTGGCTTCCTTGACCTCGGATTTCTCTTGACCATTCTCTGTCTTAAATGTATTAGTCCGGCCATTCTAATGACCAGTTTACGTTCTATCCTTTCCTGTCCTGTCTATGTAGATGTTACATAGTTCTGCATTTTGGAGCACGGTAGCTGCTGTAACAAGGGATCACTTGTCTTCCACATTGTCCTTCCTGCTCCATTCTCCTTTTCTTTGCCTTCTTCTGACACTGTCTTCTCCTCCATGACTCCTTATGCTCTCCACTCCTTTCCTTTTGCTCTCCTTCTACTTTCCCCTCCTTTCCTTTGCTCTCCTTCTGCTCTGCTCTCCTTCCCTTCTCCTCTCCTCTTGCTCTGCTCTCCTCTCCTTTGCTCTCCTTGAGCTCCACCCTTACCCTTTGCTTTCCCCTTCTTTCCTTTTGCTCTCCTTCTGCTGTCCCCCTCTTTCCCTTTGCTCTCCTTCTGCTTTCCCTCCTTTCATTTTGCTCTCCTTCTGCTTTCTTCTTCTTTTCTTTTTGCTCTCCTTCTGCTTTCCCCTCCTTTCCTTTTGCTCTCCCCTCCTTTCCTTTTTTTCTCTCTTCTGTTCTGCTCTCCTCTCCTTTTGCTTTCCTTCTGCTCTGCTCTCCTCTCCTTCTCCTCTCCTTTTTCTCTGCTCTCCTTTCCTTCTCATCTCCTTTTGCTCTGCTCTCCTTTCCTTCTACTCTCCTTTTGCTCTGCTCTGCTCTGCTCTCCTCTCCTTTTGCTCTCCTTCTGCTCTGTTCTCCTCTGCTTTTGCTCTGCTCTCCTTTCCTTCTCCTCTCCTTTTCTTCGCCTCTCCTTCTGCTCTGCTCTATGCCGGCAGTAAGTTAATATTGGTGAAGCACTGCAGCTCTCTCTTTTTACGCAAGTCCTTAGGCGGCCGCCTATATCGCCTAATTAGAGAGCCGCCTCTGGCCAAGAGATCCTGTCTCTGCCTCCGTGGCCGCCAGAGACAGTGGCTATTTTTAACATGTTTTAGGGCGGCCTGGGGGGGCAATTGCCTGCCCCCCGTCCCAGTCTTGCCCCTGGTCTTGGTCTATGGTTGCAAAATTCTATTATCCATGTGACAGTATAAACATATATGTATTACGCACACACACACACACACTGTAATTAGCATGGGCCCAATCATTTCTAGTGTGATGGTGAAATGTTGGACAGATGCTTGCTCTTGTATCTCCCCTGCATTCAGTAATTTCACGTATAGCTGATATATAATACAGTGGGTCCTTTACAAAATGTTTTTCTCTCCCATTGACATTTAATGCTCTACGAAGCAAAGAAATGATTTCAACCTTCCCTGAAAATATATATATATCTTTTATTGGGACTGTGCCGTGCACTTATTACATCAGGTTTCCACCACATGAAAACAAAGCAGTTATTCCTGACTACGTAGGAAGCGACTACATAAATCCAATAAAAACATTTTATTCTGTCATCTGTGCAGAAACAGTGAGATGCTTTCCTTCAGAGATTCTGCAGATTAATTACTAAAGCCACTCGACGATGTTAAGAACCCTGGTCCGTCATTATGTTCTGCATATGGTATTGAAATACAAAGGGAATCTGAATATTCAGAATCCTTTTTCAAATCACCCACTCTGCAATTCTTCAAAAGTTTTACTATTTGATTTTGAATCATAAATAAATATTCTATGTAGAATCTCTCATAGGAACATTTCAAGTACATTAACCACTGCAGCCTGCTGAAGTGAGAAGTAAGTAGTCAAACCATTTGTTAATGTTTTGACTTCTTACCTGGGGTTTGCCAGGCTTACTTGTGGCCCCTTAACCTCTACAGCATGTTGTAGTAGTTATGGTCCCTGGAGTGTTCATTTAAATGGAAGTGAGGAAAAAGACCCCAATGCTAATGTGTGTGGCGTGTGAATGCACTGTAAGCACGGGTGGGTTAAGAAGGGAGCAAGCAGACCAGTGCTACAAAGGGGGGTCTACTTGAAGAATTAATGGAGGATGGTCTGACTGAAGAAATGGCAGGTGAGCCTGGCATGAATGCACGCCTGCTGTCTGCCTCTCATGTAAGGCCAGTCCTCTGACGACAAGCCATACAGGGAGAACTATTTCAGTACTCTCTGAAGGGGCCTTATGCAAGGTTCTTAGGGTAACGCGACTGCATCTAATGATGTTCTCACACTATGATTTTGGGAACAGTTCACTGGTGTCCCCAAAAGCAGGATACCATGGAACAAAGTTGGGAAAAACCAGGACTGTCCTGCTTAAATTTGGATGGTTGGGAGGTCTTGGTTGCATGTACAGACAGGAAATGATAAAATAAAAGGCGGTAGCGAACATGTGACAACAGCGCATCAAAGAGGGCAACATTTTTAGAATTCTTTGATGTTGCATGTCTAGATCTAGAATACAAATGGAACAGGAAACAGTAACTATAAATGTCCTATTTACTTAAAGGACCATTATAGGCACCCAGACCACTTCAGATTAATGAGGTGGTCCAGCTAGGTTTAACCCTTTTTTCTATAAACATAGAGAAACTGCTATGTTTATATTAGGGTTAATCCAGCCTCTAGTGGCTGTCTCGTTGACTGCCGCTAGAGGGCTTCCGCGCTTCTCACTGTGATTTTCACAGTGAGAAGACGCCAGCGTCCATAGGAAAGCATTGTGAATGCTTTCCTATGAGACTGGCTGAATGCGTGCGCGGCTCTTGCCGCGCATGCGCATTCAGCCGAGGAGGAGGAGGAGAGGAGGCAGAGAGGAGAGCTCCCCGCCCGGCGGTGGAGAAAGAGGTAAGTTTAACCACTTCCACCCCCTCGAGCCCGGCTGGAGGGGGACCCTGAGGGTGGGGGCACCCTCAGGGCACTATAGTGCCAGGAAAACATGTATGTTTTCCTGGCACTATAGTGGTCCTTTAATACAAAAAACAGCTGACCTTATTTAAAAAATGAAAAATAATGAATAGGGTTTTTTGTTTTTTTTTAAAGGGTTATTTGAGAGTACAGAGAAAACCACTGTAAGTCTCCTCTTATTCTAACAATGATTTAACATGTGTTAAAATATGTCTCTGTGTTTCTCTCAGGAAGCTACCTGTGACGTTAGATGAGTTTCTGTTCCCAGAGCCTGAGCCAAAAACAAGCAAAAAACAAGCAAAAGATGAGCAGGGGACAAAGCTGCAAGTGCCTCTGGGACACTATGTGTCTATGTATTCATGTTTCTATCTACTAATACTAATCATTCAATTGATAGAAAAGAGACTTAAGACCTAATGCTGTCCCGGTGATTCACATAAAGATAAAATCAAGAATATAGACCAATTCTAAAGACAGAAAACAGCTGGGTCAACTGGCCGTCATCTGCCAATAGAATTCACTAAAGTGAGAAATGTTGGGAATTCAAATTGAATTTATAGTAAATTTCAAATTTAGGGCTGGAAAAATTCTCCAAGCTGTTATGCTTCCAGTTTGGTATTTTTGGCCTTAAATTTGAAATTTACTTTGAATTCAATTTTGAACAATTCGCACTGTAGTAAATCATTCCTTATGTTTTTGTGACTACAAGATTAATTTGCAAAAAAAGTTAACTGAAAATTGAATTGTAAAACCTACAATTTGTGTTTTTCACTTCTCTACCCTATGCTTTATTCTAATAAATTTAAAACATGATTGTATAAACCTTTCCTAAATTGTCTGGCAGGAAACAAATTATGAGCCACCTTCAGCCTTTAAAATATAACATTTCACTGTTCAGCTCCACGTGTGATCATTTTTATTTTTAGGTATCTTAAAATACAGTGATATTAGCACATTTATCTTCTTGTTTCTTCTGGTTTATTTTAGGTCATGCCCTGAATATGCCACCGGGATTCAGCACCATCTGATTCATATCAGATAAACACACAATGTGGTATTTAACAAACACAAAGAAAAGGATATTGGTGCTACAAGGTACAAACCACTGGGGCCTTTCACAGCTGTGAATTTTTTTAAAATAAAATTTAGAACCCAAATGCTTCAACAACCAAGTAAAAGTCAGTCACGTGATATTGCTGCACCCTGAGGATAGCCGTGATTCAGTGCTTTCCTATGGGGAAGCTTGGATGAGCCTGTGACACACACGGCGCATGCGCATCGGATTGTACCATTACAGAGGATGTTATGTCTCATCCTCGATGTTGCGGAAAGACCCCCCCCCGGACTGACAAGGAAGGGGGGACATGACTGAACCTAGGCTAAGGAGTCTTGACTGATGCTAAGCAGAGGGGTGGGGTATATAGAGATACAAAGTGGCAAAATGGAAGGACGGTTTGAGGGTTCCCCATCCCCTCAGGTGTGCAGCTCCATCTACCTCTGTGATCAGTACTGTAGCGCTGTTCCACCCCAAATTATATTTCTTTCTGTTATAGCTTTAAGTTTTATGTCCGTCCTCATATGTTGTAATCCTCTTCTCATTGTAGGTGCTCTGCCCCGGTATGTGTGGATTATAGGGCATTCCTACGTATACTGGGCTGCTCGGCGAGCAGAAGACCGGTCCTACGGACGGAATTTGGGGTGCTCATTTGACTTAGCTCGGGTCCGGTGGAAGGGCATTAGGGGTCTTCTCTGGCATCAAGTATACCCAGAATTCATGGCGCTGCGTAAGTTTGTCTCAAGGCCGTTGGTGGTGGTGGTTCATGCGGGCGGGAATGACCTAGGGAAAGCCAGGACAGTGGACCTTCTCCACGCGATTCGGCACGACCTGGCGAGGTGCATGGCTCTTTTTCCGGATATGACCTTGGTTTGGTCAGAGGTGGTCTCCAGGCCATGCTGGCGCGTGCTACCGTACTCACGCGGATTGGAGAAGAGCCATCGCAAGCTTAATATTGCAGTGGGGAAGTTCGTATGTCGTTTAGGTGGAGTAGTTGTCCGACATGTGGAGCTCAAGGGTGATAACCTGAATCTGATGAGGAAGGACGGGGTACACTTAAATTCCATCGGTTTGGATATTTTTAATGCGGGTTTGGGATCGAGGCTGCGCTGTCTGCGGGGGACGCGATGACAACAAGGGGCTTGAATGAATGTCGTCATCGCGGTGGTGGGAGTCCTGGCCAGCGCAGGCAGAAGTGATGAAGTTGCCTAGGAGGCTTGGGAAGTCGCAGCCTGCTGGGAGCTGATGGCGGAGGCAGGCTGCTCTGGACTCATGGTTTGATGGGATAGACCTGTCTGTTGGTGAATCACCCCAACAGCTGACAGTATGGACTTGCTGGCATGTATAATTAATAAAGCTGTGGCCGTTGCTCTTACCCAACTTAACAAGGTCTCTTGTGTGTCATCAACGGGTTGGGGGACATTCCATCTAGTCAGCAGTCAAGACCCCCCCTGTACTGGCAAGGAAGGGGGACATGACTGATGCTAGGCTAAGGAGTCTTGACTGATGCTAAACAGAGGGATGGGGTATATAGAGATACAAAGTGGCAAAATGGAAGGACGGTTATAAGGACAGTGAGGGGAGGGGACTTACCAGTCAGCGTTAGAAAGTGCAGGGATCCTAACTTTCCCTCCCTCCCTCCCTAGGACTTTCTGTTACATATGGAATTGTTGGTTTGTTTCTGGTGCTTGTGGTTGGTTTCTGTTTCTTGTTTTGTCACAGCATGCGGGAGTCCTGGCCAGCGCAGGCAGAAGTGAAGAAGTTGCCGAGGAGGCTTGGGGAGTCGCAGCCTGCTGGGAGCTGATGGCGGAGGCAGGCTGCTCTGGACTCATGGTTTGATGGGATAGACCTGTCTGTTGGGATAACCCTAACAGCTGACAGTATGGACTTGCTGGCATGTATAATTAATAAAGTGGGTTGGGGGATATTCCATCTAGTCAGCAGTCAGGTACAGAGGTGAGCAGCACCGAGGGAGCCTTAACAATGAAATAAGGAATATAATGATCTTTATTTTATTATTTTTAACATACACATGGCGGCGAAAACATATATAACTAGGCACATGGACACTAGAGTATTAGCAATATAGGTTTATATTTCAAACACTCTAGTGTTCTTTTTTTGTCTCTTATTTTTACAATATTTAGCCATCATGAAAGACACAAGTTTACTCCCTATTGACATGCACTTTTTCACTGTAATATTATCATCATATTTCTTTTATATTTCAGACACCTAACTCTTTCAATTAAACAGAAAACAGCAACAACTACAAAGAGTAATGGACCCATCGTAAAGAAGAACAATTAACAGATGTAAAACGTGCGAGATCAAGTTGTGGCAAGTATGTATGCCACCCCTCTCTCAGTATCCACACTCAATACAGAGTTAAATCTGCAGACTGCTCTTAATGATGAAGAAGACAAGCCCTCTAGTGGCTAAATGTATATAAAATTTAATAGTTATTAAATGACAAAAAATATATTTACATTTTATAATAACAAAAAATATATATATTTTAATGTCCAAATGGTCAAGCATAAACAAGCGTAATAACATTATGTGCACATGTATATTAAATATTTTGCACTCACAGAGGTGTAAATTACACATAGCAGGATATTACAGTAAGTGCAGTAGTTATAGAGATCTGATGGAATCAACATGGCATCTGCAATAAATGATAAAGCAATTTAGTACTGATCATGTAATAACAACGCCAGTGACCATCAATGCAGATTAGCAAACACTTTCCCTTAACTCACAGGCCTTAACTGATGCTTAATAGTTAATCCGGGATCTGCTTCATTCATTGTCGCCCACATAGTTCCTTTATTGTACACTGCTATTTCTATATGACATGACATGTCGGAGCAACAATATTGTGTTCTCCACTGAATCAGATAAGTATTATCTATTTCAATATACTTGCAGCAAATGATATAGCATTCCTGTGATTAAAGACATTCCTGTGATTAGATGTCTCGCTCAAGGCTTTCCCTGAGAGTGTGCTGAGATTGAAATGGGGTGGCTGTCTAAACAGAGTGCAATAGAAAGGCTAGTGTTTTGGCTTGACTTATATTGTGGCTAGACCAGCTCTGTAACCAAAGGTCCGTGTTTTATAGAATAGCTATATGAAACTATGAAATCCCCAAATCTCGTCCTAGTTTTCAGCGAAGGAAAATTAAGCAATTGCAACCCATTTGTTTCTTTTATTTTTTTGTACTTTTGTTGTATGTCTTCCCTTGCCATCTTCTACTACTTCACTCTCATATATTGTCTACTTTGGTATTTTATATGCATTAATTGATAGAAAATGTCTTGATAGGAAAGGGGAACAGCCACTCCTCTATAAATTAGACTATTGAACGGAACACTGAAAATCACCTACAACCCATTACAGAGCTGGTCTAACTACGTTTTAAGAGTAGCTAAAACAGTACTCTGTCTATTGCACTTTATTTTTGTTTTGTTTTTGTGTTTTGCTCTGTTTTCGAACTTTATTTAAAATGTAGCCAATCATGTCACTACCCAGTTCAGTCCAGGCACAAGCAGGGCACACAAGGCTAATGAGGAGGAAAAACACAAACATTGTTTCATAGTATCTGTATGCTTTCTTTTTGCCGATTGCCAGGTGCAAAGAACATAGTTTACAACAATGGCTGACAGGAAGCTAAGATGGAAGCACCCAATTGCAAGACATGATAAAAAGTGAGGATTTCTAAATGTCATTTTATTTTTCACACATGTCCTTTCCTCAACACAAATCATATAAAGGATAAGTAAGTACGGTTTCAAACATTCTGAGAAGTAACAGCTCTCCATTAACACTTACACCTCTTTGCTCATGACCAAGAGCTTAGAGCTACTACTACAAAAATTATTCAACAAATCCACTCACCCCATAACCATGAAACGCTTCCAACTTCTTATTATAGATGTATTGCTTTGTATGTTCTAACTTTACAATGGGAGACTAAAAACGAAATTGCCTACACAGTAAAACGCTAATTACACTACACGGAAAGTCCTAGGTAAGGATAAACACAATAATCCAAATTTATAAAGATTTAATAGCTACTGTTTTAAAGTTGTTAATCGAAAAGTATTGGATAGTAAAGTGGTTTATTGTAAGCCGTAATATCTCATTAGGCAAACCATATATCCATGACCATAATGATCAAGGAAAGTTGAGATAGTGAGATGTTAAGCTTTGAAAACTCACTTCTTCAAGAAAGCATATCAATTAAACTGTAAGCAGGTTTTTATCCCCCACCCCTCATGAATCCTCTCCTGAACCTGTCAAAAATTACCTACTAAGCATCAAGTGAATATTTTTCTAACAACCTACTTCATACCCCAACTTTTACCCTTTGCGTCACTATACCCACTCCCTCATTGAGCAAGGCCCTCCACCTCTCTGTTCCTGTACGTCCAGTTGTTTGGTTATAATTACATGTCTGTTAGTCCACCCATTGTACAGCACTACAGAATCTGATGGCGCTATATAAATAATAAAATAAAAATAATAATAATAATACCTAGAAAACTAACACTAATGTAAAGCCCACCATAGCTCCACCTCACTCCCATTCCTTCCTACAAAATTACCCCTGCTTAGAAACGCTTTATCTCAATCATATTAGAGATGGGTGGGAAGTAGGGAGGAGAGGCATTGTTTGGCCAGGGGGAAAAATATGAGTGAATGGCCTTTTTTTTTTCTCATAAACCACACAGAATCACACAGTCAATGTGGAGTGTCTTACTCACATGAAGATGTATTAGTTTGACAGATAAATGCTGCTGGATTTGCAAAGTATGACTTCATATTTACCAGCAGCCTCCATTAGCATAGTTTTTTTTGTTTTTTTAAACTTAATAAAGCCCTATGTGGTGAAATATCTTGTGGATTTTTTTAAAGCATTTTAATTCAAGTGATTTTGGCTACTTGTATACTGTGATTGTGCCATTTTCCTTTTTTAATCCTTTTTTATTTTTGCCTGAAATCCTAGGTGGGGATTATACCACCCATGCCTTTGTTCATTGAGCGGTGTGTCTGCTCAATTAAATGTGAGTACATTTATTTTTATTTATTATTCCTGATTTAGTGTACACAGTGAGCATTATTGTTGTAATTTGTTGTCATTTTTGAGCTTATGGTCCCAATACCGCTGTGAAAACTGCGCTGCTGACTACACGTATCCTACAAGTGGGGATTATACCACTATACGCCCATCATACTAAGACTTGCACTTTAAAAGTACCACAAAATAAACATATTGCACTTTTGGCTTACTTCTTTGTTTTATTTTGTATATCTATGCAGTTACCTAGAAACTTTGGATCCAGTACCCCTATAAAAAAGGACGCAAATACTCCTCTATGGGATTTGGCTGCTACCTCTGCAAGTTTACACACTGACTTTCGACTTTAATATTTGATACTTGTTCTTTGTTTATTTATTTCAATGTTTTAATATTCTAAACACATTTGTTCATAATTGGTGCAACCTTTTCCTGTTTTGTTGCATTATTCAATTAGCATTACCTGTATGACATTATGGGACATTGACAGAGATCAGTACATGTCTATGAGATTCACTCTTTTGCCCTTGACTCAACTGCCACCAGTGACAGTTGGATTGTGTTATGAATGCCACAAGCATTTAACCCTGCATTCACCAGCAAACACCACCAGGGACATCTACATAGTCATCCTAGTTTGCCATCTTGGTCATACTAGGTATAGCAATCCAGTGAAGAAATGTCACTGTGGGCCACTCTGGGCTTGGAGAGCATTGAGAGCACAGGCCACAAGCCCTTGCACAAGCCCACACAGTGCCAGGCTTGCAAATCTCTGCACAACTCCAGTCCACTTCTCAGTACTCAGTTTTGGGGCAAAACAATGCACCTTGCTATTTTAACTTTCAGAAGAATAGTTTGAGGCTGCAGCCCACATCCCCCTCATCAGCCCTCCCAAGTGAGTGGACTAGGAGACAACTGCCCTATGCCCCCCTTCCAATGGAAGTAGGTGGTGCTTTGTTCATAATTGGCGCAACCTTTTCCTGTTTTGTTGCATTATTCAATTAGCATTACCTGTATGACATTATGGGACATTGACAGAGATCAGTACATGTCTATGAGATTCACTCTTTTGCCCTTGACTCAATTGCCACCAGTGACAATTGCATTGTGTTATGAATGCCACAAGCATGTAACCCTGCATTCACCAGCAAACACCACCTGGGACATCTTCATAGTCATCCTAGTCTGCCATCTTGGTCATACTAGGTATAGCAATCCAGTGAAGAAATGTCACTGTGGGCCACTCTGGGCTTGGAGAGCACTGAGAGCACAGGCCTAAGGCCCTTGCACAAGCCCACACAGTGCCAGACTTGCAAATCTCTGCACAACTCCAGCCCGCTCCTCAGTACTCAGGATTGGGGCAAAACATATTTCAATGCACCTTTTAACTTTCAGAAGAATGGTTTGAGACTGCAGCCCACATCCCCCTCACCAGCCCTCCCAAGTGAGTGGACTAGGAGACAACTGCATTATGTCCCCCTTCCAATGGAAGTAGGTGGTGCTTGGGGTGGGAGTGACTTTAAGAAAGCAGGAAATTCCCCTGGAGGATTCTTCTGCTTTTCTTGTAAAACAATATTTGCAGAGAAGCCTATGACCTCCTAGATCTTGATTGACAGGAGGTGACTGGGACATTATTTCAAACTAAAATATCTATAAATATATAAATTTCCTAATAATTCTGCTAGTACAATGTATAGGTGAAATTCAATTATATGCCCTCAAAAAAGAGCTCAAGTTGTGCATAACATGACAGGTACATTTCAAAATGCATGGATTCCATCTTTGTTGCATTGTACATGGAATATGGAACGCAGCCTACCTTGGAATATTGCAGCATTCTGTATGATCAAGGATTTGAGTTTGGCACTGGCAGACTGGATAAGTTGTTCCATGTTTAGACGTGATGCAACTTGATATCTATCTTCCATCTTCTTAGAGCAACAGGTAGATGTTTTGGTGACACAGACTTGCAGATCTGCCCCTGGAGAGTAGACAAATACAGCACTAGTTTATAATAGCAACCATGACCGTTACAAGCACTAGGCCCTGGGTGGCAGGGCATTTGTTTATGGCCATTAACTGATAGTTCTCTTGCAGCCGCTTAGTAGATAACTCCCTAATTCCCACGGTATTAGGGAATTATCTACCAAAAGGCTGAAAGACATAAATTGGTCTTTCAAACGAATTTTACTAATACTAAGTAAAAATGACTTAGTATTAGTCAATTCTGCCCCTACTCGCTATACCGTGAGTAGGGGCATGTCTATTAAACAGTGAGCAGCCTGTGGCTGCTCACTGTTAAAAAACAAAAAAATATGTCCCTCCTTCCCGAGCCCCCACCCGTGCCGCGCGAGTGTGGGTGTAGCGGAGCGCTTTTAGACTTTTAGACATAGACTTTTCTCCGCTGGTATTCCAATAGTTACTCAGGAACAAGTAGGTCATCATAAGAAAAACAGCATAAGCAGTAAATAAAGTAATCCACAAATCTCCCATTACCTTTTCCCAATAACTGGACGACACTCAGTGTCAGGAGCAGAATTGATTTTTAATGCCACATACTCTGCTTTTATGCTTTTAGCCTGATAGTGAAGGCAGTATATATGGAGGAGCTAATGTAAAAACCTTTTACATTATTAGAATAGAAAATTACGCTGTATCCATTAAATGACTAAGAATTGTTCTAAGAGCAAACATGTCTCCTGACCTTCATTCCCCTGTTCCAGCTACGGGCAGCGCAGAAGCATTGCTTTGGTTGGACCATGGCTTGGAACAGACTGGGAACATGTTTCTCCACTTCCTTAAATATCTAAAACTACTTTGTCTTCTTTCCCCGGCCTTGACTACCAGGGACTGGGAATCCACGGCAGCTCTGGAAGAAAATGTATGCCAGCTCTTTTAGTCATTGTACTACGTGGTGTCAGAATTGAAGGAGAATTCAACATGAATTTAAAATGTAAGGTCAAAATAGGCAAACTAGAAAAAATCTCAAAGTCAGCTATGGTTGACATTTACCTACTCTGGCCTTAAATTTGCAGTTCACTTAGAATTCTAATTTTAGTAAATAGCCCTGTTAGTTTTTTTGTTACAGTCCACCCCTCCCCCCATTTGATTCTTACCAAATACAATTAGAAAAAAAAATCAAATGAGCTCTGACTTACTGATACCAGATGGAAATTGAAGTCATCGGGCCATTCTCATTTGACCAGCATGTGAACCGATTCTCTTATTTTTTTCCGTTTAGAACCCAACGATTGAAAGTTTCGTACATGCAATTTAATAGTTCTACTTCTCTTCCGTGTTATGTATCCCTGAAATAATGATTTCCAGGGAAACTAAGACAGAATCACCCATGTCTCAGAATATTTTCTCTACTGTTAAATGTAGAACTGAATTCTACTTCGTTTCAGTGATTACAAAAGCCGAAAGATATAAAACTTTCATCTGACACTTAACTCAGTAGTAAATAGAAATAATTTTAGAGATTAGGGATAAACTCCACTGGGGCCTAAATTAACAGAAATCTAAGGGCAATATTCTAGTACAAAAGATGACATCTGCAATGTAAATACTTTTAGATACATCTCATGTTGATGTTGAGAACTTGTACTTAATTGGCTTTCCTTTATCAGACACACTGCTTGCCTCTGATAACTATTCAACTACAAATTAACAGTAAAAAAAAACACACAAAAAAACAAAACAGTAGGGCACACTACTGCCTGCAGGACAAAGATTGCTAAAACAGTATGATCACAAAATGAATTGGATAAGCATTATGAACAAAAATGTGCCTCAATTTTATCGCCATAGTAACATTAGACATTCACTAATTATTTTACGCGTTTAAAGGGGCACAAAGACAACCGTTAAACACACAGCTGTAGAAAATGAGATGGTTTAATTGGATTTTGTTAAATAATGAAGGAAAATTGATCATGTATCATATTTTAATTAAATGGAACTCTATATAAAGGTATGCTTCTTTATTATAGAAGTATGAAGTCTTGGGTCATTGCACATTAGAAAGATAAAATGTAATTATGCGTTGTAATATATTTTTAACAAGATGACCTTTTATAAGTTATGAAAGATATCACACAAAATGCTGCAAAGGCAAAGCTTGTCATACAATGTAATTCTCCTCCTATCCCATAATTCCGAGTTAGCAGCGAATGGACTGTACAACTAGGTCCAGTAAACACGTGATAGTTCTTAAAGGAGCATTGTCAGCTAAATTTTAATTCTCGTTTTTTTAAAAATTTATTACATTTAATGAAACATAAAGATTATTTCTAAATTATGTTTATCAGATTTTGCTGCTCACCCTGACATGTCTGCTGCTCCAGGTTCACACGGAGCAATCACAGCAGCTGGCAAGTTAGGTTGAGCAGCAATTGGCCAGTAACAGTAGAGTCTGACCAAACATGGTTACTCAGACAGATAAAAGGAAAAAAAATGTATAGTGTAAAGAAACAAAACATACATCTATAGCAAATAATTATAGTTCATATGACGAGAAAAATAAAAATGAAAAACGGTTAAACAATGAAGCTGAAATAAAACCAGTGTGAATTCATGTTGAAAAGCAATAAAAATTATCAAAAATAAATTGAGAGAAAATAAATATGAACTGCAATCACATCCTCCTTAAATATATTGTGTTCAAACAAAAGCTTCTTAAAGATACATGATACAGAATAGATGTAAAAGACAACGTTTAAAGGGACAGGAACACAAACATGTATTCCTGACACTATAGTGCTAAAAACACCATCTAGCCACCCCTTTCCCCCCTTGCCCTCCTTAAAACTAGTAGAAAATCTGCCTTTATTTTAGTCTGCTGCTGCTGGCTCTGTCTGCCCTTGATCTGCCTGCTTTCCTGACATCATCAGAAAAGTTTATCAAAGTCTATCACAATGCTTTCCCATAGGAAAGCATTGAATTGGCTGAGACTGTCGAGGAGGTAGATCAGGGGCAGAGCCAGCACAAGTCAAACACAGCCCTGGCCAATCAGCATCTCCTTATAAGGAATTTAATCAATGCATCTCTATGAGGAAAGTTCAGGGTCTCCATGCAGAGGGTGGAGACACTTAATGACAGTGCTATTCACTGTGCAGTACTACCTCAGGAAGCACATCTCGGAGCCACATGAGGTGTGACCTGTGGAGGTATCCCTAGGCTGTAATGCAAACAATGGATTTTCTCTGAAAATACAGTGTTTACAGCAACAAGTCTACATGCAATTATTATGCTCACCATAACAAATGTACTAAGCTGTAGTTGTTCTGGTGACTATAGTGTCCCTTTATAGTAGTTGTTCTGGTGAGTATAATTATTCCCTGCAGGCATATTCATGTAAACACTGGCTTTTCAGAGTCCTGTATCATACTTCTGGCTGGCTAGCTTATAAAAAGCAAATCTACTTCCTGATGCTATGATGTCCATGGCAGAATTAAAACCAGCCTCCAGAAAGCGAAAGTAGAAACTAATGTACACGATTGTCTGCTCCATGGTTCTAGCCATCCATTGCTTTCCTATAGGGAAGTATTGAATTGGCTGTGAAAATTGATATTGATGATTTCAATCAATAGAGAGATAGCAACGCGGAAACCAGAGCAGAATGGGCTGAAAGGTGAGTAAATAGGCTTTTTTTATATTGTAAACGGGGGGTTCCGGTCACCTAAACAGTTGGAAGGACACTATAGCGTTCGGAATACATGTTTTCTAACAACGCTTTATAATAATATACGTGACTGAATCCAGTACAAAACCAAGATGGAACCAACATTTCCAAATAATTAGGTCAGGTTTTGTGCAAAGAATACACACTCCACATGGAACTCTTCCAGAATGAAGGACATTCTCTGCTTCTAGATGCTTATCAGGAGAGGTAAAGACACTGGAATGGAATCAGAAAACAGAAACAGAAATGTCTACATCTGCAACAAATAACACTTACATAATAATTACTTCTAGAAAGAAAGAATCAATGATACAACTTCCAAACCTTCAACAAAACAGAAGAATGAACTAGAAAACTTTTAACAATTAACTAGAAATAAGAGGAAGAAATAAAATAGCATGCGTTAGGCATTGCTTATGTGACTTTCATTTGCAATTCACAGTTTGAGGCTTTGTTTTACACCTGTGACTTTTTGCAAGAAAAAGTCACAATGGTAAAACCCATTTAAACATCGCCACAAACTATCACTGCAGAAGCTCAAATAAGAAAGGATATTTGAGTTGGGATTTAAATAGCTGATCATTCTTATTAAATCTTGGGGGGGAAAGCAACTATTTCATCTGCTACTGGGACTACACTTTTTACATTGTTTTTTAAAATATATCATATTTAATGACTCCACAGAGAAAAAAAGTGGATAGTCCTGCATAACCTGCTATATTAAACATTTAATTAGGTAAAATTGAACAATTTGGAGTCTCTCTGAAAAATAAGAGCTAGGAAACATTAGAGTGTTTAATTGGATATGGATGCTATAAAAATAGGATTTCTTTTCCTGAAGCTGCGTGTCGTTGCAGACTGCACTTTGCTCTCTATTAACAGGAGTTCATGTTAAATTGGATTCGAGGGCATTTCACCGAATAATGGCAGAAGGTGAAACTTGAAAAGCTAAATATCTATTGCGCAGGAAACAGGACCCCAAAATATCTGTGTTTTATATCTAGCATCAGCAGGCTCTGTGGTCATAACAATTGTTACATGGAAATGGCAAATGCAGATGGTGTGATCATAACAATTGTACATGGAAATGGTAATCTTTTTTAAAAACACATTAAGATGAAGATATTTAGTCTTTCTGGACACTAAATAGTGCCTTATGAGTACTAAAAGCAATAAATGTTAAAGATGAATGAAATGTGTGTAATAATCCATTTTTATTTTTTGTAAATCATTTTTTATTGAGATGAGAGCATATTACAAATGAAAAACTGTACCAGCATATATCAGTATATTTAACAAGAGTGATGCACATTACATGTCACATATAATTCTGGTTGATAGAGACATCTAATTTTTAAAATAATATGAAGTTAGTCGATTAACAACAGATAACCAAACATATTATAAAACCACTGGATGGGCTCATAAGATAAGCAGCCCCAACCCATGCTTCTTCAAACTATGCCATTCTGTGGGAAGGCAAGTATACAATGTTGCACCAGTGCTAGTGCCTAATAAGCTCCCCAAGATGATTAACACAAGAAATGCAGATTGTTAAGCAGCCCCCCTGATTCCAGGAGCAGCCCGCACTCTCTGTTCACCGCTCAGGCCAGTCCTGACTCTGAAATCATGTTTTCTCGACTGTCCCACCTCTAGCCCCACCACCCAGTGGTGCTGTATGTGAGATCTTGTTCAAGTGTGTGGACATTCAGCTGATGATCTCTAAATGGCTCCAGAACAAGGAGACTTATCACCATCACTATCTCATCAGCAGGGACTTGTTGTAGTTTTTTTTCAAATGGGGTCCCCATTTGCTCTTGCTCTGTGAAACAACATAATACAAAGCAAAAAACAGGGCGTAAGAGAATACTGAGAACGAGCAGCAGCTGAAATAGCCTGCCCTTTGGTGGGTCCCCGCTCAGATCTCATGCTGGTTTTAGCTCATTACAGAGAGAACATCTCTGAAACATATCAGACTGGTCCCACCTGTACGGACAGTCCAGATCCGAAATGCCAGCAAGTTCCCTCTGCACGAGAGACACAGCAACCCCAGACAATTGTTACAGCCTTGTTAGGCATCATCAGTGAGGCATAGCTGATATCTCCCTAGGCACCATAAGCAAGGGGTCCACGTCTGGATTATCCCTTTAAACTTGTGGAGAGCAAAAAACAGGGCGCAAGAGAATACCGAGAACGGGCAGCAGCTGAAATAGCCTGCCCTTCGGTGGATCCCCGTTCAGATCTCAAGCTACAAAGCTAAAAAATGTGTAGCCATTTTTGCACTTCTGTAACTTACGCTAAATAACATAGTAGAGAAATTTGGAAAATCCTTATAAAAATGAAGATACATATATAAAGTAGGGAACCAACAGCACCCCATATGGCACTGCATTTTTAAGAGAAGGGAAGCAAAGGTGTAACAAGGTTATTGGGGGCCTACAGGCAAGTCCTCTAATCCTCTTTCTCACAAAAAAATTGTTATCCATGATACCCAAATCCCATCTACCCAGTTCATACTCAGTGACAGACAGAGTTTTTTGCTCTTGCTCTGTGAGACAATGTCTCCCAGATGCTTCCAACTTTGTGGATCTTTTCTATTCCAGCATGAATCTGCCCCTGTGCGCAAAGCAAGGTCCATACATGGGTGGATGAGTTTGGTGTGGAAGAACTTGACTGGCCCGAACAGAGCCCTGACCTCAACCCCATCAAACACCTTTTGGATGAACTGGAACACAGATGGTGTTTGATTTTCAATTACTTGATACGACATAGATCTTTTAGGGTAGATCTGCTATATTGGGTTTTAGTATTTTTCTCGACTGATGTTTTATGTCATTTTTATTTTTCTGAAGTTTGTAGAATGGTTTTACATATGAACTTTCTGGTTAATATTTTGATCCCTCTGGGAAATTGGAGAAATATACTAATTTTAAAAGACTAATGTAAGAGGTGTGTTACACCAATGTAGTGAGAAATCATGGCCAAGTATTTGCATAACATGAGAATGGACCTATGAGAATAGGGAGGGAGGAACAACATGAACTCTATCTAAGATGAGACAAAGGCAATGAGTGTTGTCAGATGAAGCCCAGGTATTGGGGCAAAACATGTCACTGGAGGTGGGTATGGTCTCAGATTGATTGACCAAACAAACGCAGGAAGGTGAGGAACCTGCAAAAGGGATATCTTTTGAATATTTGCACATTTGAGTCTTTGCAGTTACAAACTCGCATGGCCTACAAGTAAGAGGCAATTTATACATCCATTATTAGACAAATAAATATACAGCATCACGTAATTGTGGATCCCTCATTTTCTCTTCTTTTTTTATATTGCCGTATTGGATGTGGTGTTAAACCCTCTCTTTCTGGAGCTACTGTACCTATACCCAGCTTCGGGTAGAAGAGGCTCTGGTACATGTGAGTTTATCCATTAGGACATATGAAGGGGGAGTGTAGTTATTGTTTTGCAGTTTATTTCACATTGTCACTTTAAAGGTTCTAATATTGCACATTGCGAAAACAATTATTTATGCAAATAGGGTGTTTACACATTGTTTAATATGGCACTGTGTTTCTTTTTTGTGGTGAATATATGATGATTTGTATGGGCAATTTGGTGTTTGCCGCTGTAAAATTGAATTGTGCACTGTGCACTTTTTTCTTTAATGTGAAATTGAACAGCACACTTTATATTTATTTTAACACTTTATTTTAGTATATTGCGAGTTCTTAAATGAGTTGCTTATTCCAGTCTACTAATAGAAGCAAAGTTGTATACAGAAATTTCCTGTAGAAAACTGCATGATTCAATAAATACTCCCTAAGTGTGGCTGGAATTATTATGACATGCTGTCCCCCAGATTTTATCTGGTCCTATGCTGATATTTCAGATCAACGTGAAGGGGTGCAGCATAAGTTAAAAAAATAAAAATAAAGGAATGTGTTATTAAAATATAAAGGAACGTGCTGCTGTACATGAATTTTGTCCAGCAGATCTCAGTTAAAAGCTCCACCATTATAAATCTAAAGCCTTTAATGTAACATAAGAAGACCTATTTCTTTTATGTCCTAATTATCCCTTAACACCACTGGCCCTTTAAGTGACAATGTTCCGCAAAACACATTCTATTTGACCTAGTGTTGCTTTTCACGAGGTCTACTGCCTGAAATATTAAAGTGCTGATGTGAGGTACTGAAAGAATAAGCTTGAACTGAGAACAAGGTGACTACATGTTACCCATTAAACGATGTTAACATCATTGAATATTTATGCAATATCCAGAAAGTGGACCAATTAAAGTGGCTATTTTTAAATCATTTGTATTGTGTTTTAATTGAAGGCGGATTAGATCAGCAAAAAGATAAGATTATATCAAGAAAAGGTGCATTATAACACTATTGTTTAAATGTCAGGTTATGTCCGCACACTTTCCAAATGGAAAAAAAATTTAAATAAATTTCCATGAATGAATGGACAAAACTAAGTAGGCTATTATATAGGAACAAGAAAAGAAAATGGTTTTATTTATTTGTAAATAAAAAGAATTGAGTTGAGCAGCGCCTACGGCCCCCAGCACTGAATAAAGGTAAGTAAAACCTGTAGGGGTGACAACATGTATACACCAAGGGACAGTTTTGTATTCCTAACACTGTAATGTTCCTTTAAGCTCTTTGTGATGGCTTGCCTACAGGACACGTCGACCCAAGCTATGCACTGGAAGTCATATCAATTTGTTGGCCTCTCCGTGATCACATTTTAGCAATAATTGGTACAATAATACTGCAAAGAGCTTATGGCACAGACTGTCTTCTTTTACAAATGGAATACCATTAAGTGCTAATATGCATTTGGGGGATGCTATTTTGCTTCAAACATAACAAGGGCTGAGTAAATCAATCTGTCAAAAGTCTAAAGTCTGAAAATATGAACCTATAACTTCTCAGCATCCCGCAAAGGCCAACATGGCGAGTACTGATATACGCGAGAAGCGATGAAAATACAAATCTGATGTTTTTACAGTAGCTGGACACATCAAGATTGTGTGATTCCCCTATAAAATACACCATGTGAATGAAAAAAAACATAAGAGAAAATATGAAAACAAACAAAAAGAAGACTTTTATATATATTTCTTGTACATATTTTATACATTTGTGTATATATTATTTTTTTAGTGAGATAGAATTTGTTTGCCAAAATGTTTTAACGTAATCCATTCCCCTTTCCACCCACCTACTGTCTCTCCCTACCGAAAAACCTGTCTGCTCTTCAACACGCTGATTTCCCCAGCAATAAGAGCAAACATTTTGCGATCACTTCCCACCCTCCTTCCACCCACACTCACCCTCGCTCCACCTTTCTTTCCTACAGCTGTCTCTAAGTTTAACTAATTAATAACATCACAAGCAACAATGTATTTCCATATTTCGTCTGATCTCTGACTATTACTTCAAATAGCCCCTGCAACCTTATGTGCTCACGAGTTATCTTGGTAAATACTTTGGATAAAACTACTATGATTGTAAGCTCAAGGGCAGGGTGTTCATCATTTGTCTGAATTCCCTCTATTGTACAGCGCTTCAGAATGTGTTGGTGCTAAATACCAAATAATAATAATAAAGTGCCCATACTGCACATGTTGAGTGACATTGATGGGAGTAGGAGTTCAAAGACCGATTGTCTGTTCCCAATTTATTTTAAAAAGTAAGTTTAGCAAATATAACCATCAACGTATATGTTCCCAAGTCATTTCATGTTTAATGATGATAGGGCATGCCATTATTAAAACCTGGTTCATACAGTTACAAGAACACTGGTCGGAGGATCTCTCGTGGAAAAAAGCACTTCTTTTACGTAATGATGTATGATTTTTGTCAAAAGGCAGGAGAGATCTGCAAAAAGTAATTACAGCACATACTCATCACAGATGTGCCATTTGCCAGGGATGAGCATGTCGTTATCTAACTCATTATGGTAATATTAATGTTTTGGTGAATATAGAGGTGCCAGAAATAGAACTAATTCCCTCTGACATTAATTTGACAAACCATACCTCCTAACTGTCATTAGTTCTATTCAAGGAAAACCAGAAGAAATAATACTTGGATCCAAAAGACGGACACTTGGAAACGGTGCCTATAATAGCGCAATATGCAAAGGTGTGAGAACTATATATACCGTACCATTGTCTTCTTTCGGAGCAATGCAACCGCTGTATCAGACAGCGGCGGCCAATGAAGTTTAAGGATTATGGGGTACTGTACCTGGCATGTTTGAATATACCTACTTAAAGGGACAATTGTTGTGCCTAATCATTAAATTCATGAAGTACCAATATCAAAAAGCACTAATCAAATACCCTAAGGTCTTCAAAGATATTGGCGGGCACCAAAATTCTATTCGGAATGGGTGAACTGAGTATTTGAGAAAGAGAAATACACTCACCAAGGACTTGCAAATAATCAATATAAACTTTTACTAACAGAGACTTGATTAATAAGTAACAATATTCAATCTATAGTGCGCATTCAGCTTAATTATCTAGATATCAGCTTAAGTATAGATCACCATTAGAGAAGCTTGGATGTCACTCCGCTGCATGACTGGGGGAACTCAGACTTAGAAGGACCCTTCTCTACTGGGAACAGCAAAGACCTGCAACACACGTCCGTATTACAGGTGGGTAGTTCACCAAGTGAGTGCCAAGTTTCACCGTCTGTTATACCTTTTTACCAATGAGATGGATCGTCTGTACTTTTCCACCAAGTTTCTTATCAATGCAGCCCAGCATGTATATGTCATGCACGTCAAGCAATCTTTCTGGTTGATCAGGCCAGTCATGATCACCCAAGGCACATGCCAGACACATATAGTACCTTTTCTCTGAGTCTATGTCCCTATACTCAGTCTTTCTAGACATTGCTGGCACCAGTTCTTACTTTTAAGCACGTCCACCACGTTGGATATTGGCCAGACATGTTATAGAACATTCTATGCTGTGTCATCTTGTTTTCCTTAGTGCGACACAGTTTAAGACCAGCGCCATCTTAACTATCTATAATAATTTAATTTGCTCAATAGCGATCAATCAATCATTCTTAATAAATATGGAATATTATCACAAAATCCAGACCCCTAAATCACTTTAGCTTGCTAAAAAGCTTTATTTGTGAAGAGTGTGTTCAATTATTTTTATTTAGGAAAAATGCAGATTTCAATATAAATTTTAAATTTTATAAATTAACCTGGTTACACTCCCCCAGGCAGTCGATCAGACAACTGTTCCTGTTACTTCCTGGTTTGGTTAGCTCAGGGGAGATAAACTCATTGAGCTGCATTGGGAAGTCTGTGATTGGACAGCAACAGACAGACTGGGAGGTGTTAGAAGGGGTGAGCTTGTAAAGGAAGCTGACAAGAGATCAGCAGGTTTTGCAAGCTGTTTTTAGATATATCCCCAAAAAAGAAAAAATATAATTAAATACATGTTTTTAATTGGGGCATATCTACTTGTGGCGAAACTAACCTTGCCACTGGGTCCTGGAGAAGCCTGTCTTACAAAACGCCTTTTGTCCCTATTTTCTCTTGTGACAAATTGCCCTGCTTCCCTGGGTTATGGATAAGCCTGATTGCCAACCTCCTGCCTCATGACTATGGCCCCCTCTCATCAGCCCATGCTAAACTTAAACCCCATGGCGATTTAACTGTGTTTGTGGGATCTGAGTGCTGTTTGGATATATTTAGAGCTCAAATCCAAGCCATCTAGGGATAGGTGTGTGTGGGGGTTCTGTTCAGTATAATAGGAGTTATGTATTTCTGTGTATTGTTGCTGTTGTTGTGAATAGAGATATTTTCTGTACCTGGAGATAGTTGGCTAACCACACCCAGTTAAGCCAATTATCTCGCACAGCCTAACTCTGTGGAACTGGTTTGGGCTTGAAAGCAATGCTTGCAGTTGGTCACAAAGGACTTCGACCTAACTTTTAAAACCACTGGAGGGAATTGTCTGATTTTTGAGTATTTTTGTATTTGGAGTATGCTGGTTCTGAAAACGTATGTGAATGTGATGTATACTTTTAAAGTTATGAATATTGTGTAGAACTGTGTATTTTGCTGCCTGTGATAATTACGTTAGTGTTCAGTAATTAAATCACAGGCAGAGGGGAGGATTTTGCTGGAAGGAATGCGAGTGTTTTACTGTATATTACGTGTTTGATTGGCTGTCCCACAAAACCCTGTGGGTGGTACTTTATGTGTAAAATGTGTATATAAGAACAATAAAGCCACAGCTCTGCCTGTTACTGTTTTGACCCTCAACATAGAGCCTCGTCTCATGATTGGGGGATACTGCTGCATCTCCACTGGGGGATTGCTATACTCTGTATGCACCCCCAGCTATAATCACTAATCTCTTTTAAGAGCTTGTTCCAGCTTCCCTCTCTGCAGGAAGAGAGGTTCAGTCTGCAGTGTTTATGGTGTCTGGAGAAGTGCTTGGAGCCCTCGGGAAGCACTAGGAGCATCCATCAATGGAGGTACTCAGTTGGAGTACTACGTTACACTACTAAATAGTGATTTTTATTTATTTATTTGGTATTTGATCATTGGAGTTTCCCTTTAAACCCATACCATGCTCTGCTTAAACCAGCTGCATCTCCTGTCATCATTAAAAAGGAAAATGGAAACTGCAGTCATAATCACGACAGACACACTTATCACTAGTCTTTACAATGCCAATATGATTTTTTATTTATTTATTTCTCATAAAACCTGGTATCTGGTACCCACTGGTATCAGATGAATAAAGTCATGTTCTATTTCCATAACCTACATAGGTTGTAAGATCATCAGCAGCAACCTCTTACATTTTTCTTCCAGCACGTCTAAACGTGTTATGTTTGTTGTGTCTGTCCATTGTGTTCTGGACAGCATTTATATACCTTGAAAATAATAAAGCAGCACACTATTCAGGATCAAACAGAGATTGTGTCACAGTGACATGAGCAAATGCTGATCCTGAAGAGAGTCAAGGTCAACCGAAGTGAGACAGTGCCCTCTAGAACCAAAAAAAAAATTGTTACAGTTGTGGTGCATTAAATAACATGGAATGTTGAAGAGGAAATAAACACACTATACCATTGTACTCCTGGTGAAGCCAATTCAGAGAAAACCGCAGTATCCCATTCCAGCAACATCATAAAAACCACCAACATTCTTTCAAAACCATGGCAAATTCTAAAATCCTTCTTGGAAATCTGACATTTATCAGTTTGTAAAAAAATTTCTTAAAGGGACACTATAGTCACCAGAACAACTACAGCTTATTGAATTTGTTCTGGTGAGTAGAATCATTACCTTCAGGCTTTTTGCTGTAAACACTATCTTTTCAGAGAAAATGCAGTGTTTACCTTACAGCCTAGTGATAACTTCACTGGCCACTCCTCAGATGGCTGTTAGAGATCCTTCCTGGGTCATGGCTGCCTAAACTGCATCCAAACATTCAGTATCTCCTCCCTCTGCATGCAGACACTGAACTTTCCTCATAGATATTCATTGATTCAATTCATCTCTATGAGGAGATGCTGATTGGCCAGGGCTGTGTTTGAATCATGCTGGCTCTGCCCCTGGTCTGCCTCTTTGTCAGTCTCAGCCAATCCTATGGGGAAGCATTGTGATTGGATCAGGCTACCACTTCTGATGATGTCAGCAGACTGCTTGTTTTTCTGAGTCTAACAGCATGCAGAGTTACAGCTTCTGGCTTGAATACAGTAAGATTTTGCTATATTTATGGAGGCATGAGGGGCCCAGGGGAGCTAGATGGTGGTTTTAACACTATAGCTTCAGGAATACATGTTTGTGTTCCTGACCCTAAATAACCTACAGCAACATTGCTCAGGATATTTTGTGTCTCCTAGCAACCAGACATCCCATTAAGACGACATAAAATTAATTCACCCCCCTTTTTTAATTGTTAAAAGTATCCTACAAGCATTTTAAAAAATAATGTTTTCAAAAACGCATCTCACATTTTTACAGTATGACAATTAAAGCTATACATTGGTTTTGTTTACTTCCGAGACCCAAAGTTCTCACAGATGGAAAGGATCCGTGTGACACTGCTGAGAGAGTGGTCACCTTGAATCATGTTCTAAGTGTGAACATAACGTTAGAAGCAAGATGCTTTGATTATCAACGTGTGCAAGCAATGTTCCATTTCTACACCTACTTGCTAAGATGGGGTAAAAGAATTATACGAAGAATTTGTTCATCACTTTTACATACTTTTTTGGGATAGCGCAGTAAATCTGGCAAGTGTATGGAGTAGTTTAATAGCAGAAGCCAAAGGTTTGTGAGCTGTGCCAGCTGCTGGGTAATAGGATATTGGTTTCATTGTTGGGATCCAACATAAGGAGGGGGAATGCTGTCACAGAGAGTCATTTTTCTGGATGCTCATGGGGTTATGTGAGTATTTATTTGACACAACATACAGCACAAGTAAATTAAGTAGTTATAGATTTTGAGATGATGCTCCGTGATCACTCCAAAGTACTGTAACCCTAAACAGCTCCGTCTCCAGCATTGTGTGGTCTTTCTCTAGCATAACAGAGTTGAGGAGAAAGTGAATAATTATAATATACTTTTATAAAGAATAAATTAAAAATAAAAACAAAAAAAACGAGTTTTCACGTACCGTATAAAAAAACAAGTCTATCCTGTAATGTGATTTTTACATGTTCCTTCTCTTTAAAAGCTTGTTACTTTGAAAATTCCCACCCAGTACTATATTCTTTCAACTGCAAAGAAAAAGCAAAAAAAAAAAAAAACTAGATAGCAATGCGATAATTGTAAGTAACTGTGGAGTGTCCTTATTATCTCTAACTACTTAGCAGTAGTTAAAAGTGATGTACTCCAGACTAGTTTCTCAGATTTCCAAATTCTGTCCTGCACCTCTAAAAACATTTGAAGAACTCAGAAGGAAATGTTAAACAGTTACATTTTTAGTGGCATGTTACTGCCAGAAAGTCAAGAAAGCCAAACATGACAAATAATTAACCTTTTTACAAAATCAGATTTCTTAATTTTACTTATTGGCCTGTTTTTTTGTTTCTTTTTTAAAATATATATATATATAGTTCGAAAGAAAAATGATATTTGACTCTTGGCAAAAACAGTCTTTTAATTCTTGGATTAAATTATAATTGCCATGAAAGGCATTGAGCACTCATGTGCCACTGTCAGGTCAATGCCAGTTTATGATTTAGCATTTCCCCCTAAATAACTAAAAATAGAACACTCTATGTTTCACCCCTGCTAGCACTAAAATATTAATTGGAACTGCGTAACACCCTTTTACACAGTCATAAAATATGATTTAGCCTTCATTAATAGATTATGTTTTATACAACATGACAAGCAAGCCCTGCTGTAACTTGAGGTGAAATAAAGGTTCAGGCTCATGCCGAGGCCTTCAGAAGATATTCTGCTCCTCAGTATCTACTATAAAACGGTGCCTGTGTATAAATCTGTACCAGATAAGACAGCATTTCAAGGTAGGCGAGATAGTAAGTAATGTAACATATCTCAAGAATCATTTGATATTTCACAAGACGTAGTGGGAAGCAGTAGAAAGGGCTAAAACATGACAGATAGTAATGTCCTTAGTCTTTTTATGACATAGATACAAGAGTTTCCTTATACCTCAGTTTATTACGCTGCTGTGTTTTAGATTATTAGCTCTGCAGTGTCTTGGCAGCCATAATTAATCAAGTTTTAATCCAACCAAAGCTGGATAACAAGATATGAAATGGATGATGCATTTTATTATACCGTGCTAGATTGGCATCTGTACCTATCTGGAATAAACACTGGTGGGTCGGCAACCTCCAGATCACCTATAGCAAAACGAGAACAAAATAAAGAGAACAGATCACCTCTAGCAAAAAGAGAACACAAAGTATGGTATTGGTCTGAATCTGGCAAGACCAGCAAAAAAAATGGGGGCTAAACCATTGCCAACTGGAGAGAAACTAAAAGCTCCCAACACTGACTTCAGAGCTAGACAGGTACGTTCCCTGAAAAAATTATAGTGATGCAAATATAGCTATTAACACAGCTGTAAAAAATGTTATACACCATCTATAGAATACGTTAAATGGACACACCAGAAGTGAGAAGACCAATTCTTGAAAGCATTATATAGAAAAAAAAGAAAATTATATACAAATAAAAAGTGGAACTAAAAAGAAGCTGATATTGCAAGTCCCTGCGTTTGCTGATGTGTTGAGTTTTCAGGGGACTGGATCTAAAAGCCTGAAGGCAGGAAAGGACTATAAAATTAGGACTGTGCTGCTGAATGTAAGGCGGTTGGGATGCATGCATATAGACTCTGTTGTATGTTTTAATGCTGATAGTTTCATTCTCACACTTACTTGAAAGAGTCAGCAGGAGGTAAGGTCAAGAACATTTTTACAAGGAAATAAAAACCTTCACCAGAACTTTTATTTCTTGTTTTTTTGTGATTGCACATACTGTATAAACTGTTTTCCAACAATATTTTGTTATAGTTTTCTACTGTAGAACACTAACAGCTATGCCACAACCCCCAAAAATCCAAGTCACAACATCCTGCACAGCAGTATTTATAGACCAAAATTAAAATACTGCTAGCAGGGCGGGAGGGATTATAGAACAAACCTGTAATCAAAATAATGATAATTATAAAAAATATCTAAAGAAGCTCAATTTAAAAGTGCCTGGAATCAATGTTTAAACAATACACTTAACTCAGTGGTGCATTGTGTATGGTGCGTAAGAGTCAAATATCAAAATGATTCTTATCAAGGCAATTAACCTTTAAAGAAAATGTGTACCACCATTGAAACACATAAAACCTATAGATGCGACACAATGGCCTTATCACACAGTTATCTTTATCGACATCATAAAGGATTCTACAGTGATGATGTGGCTTCAGGATGAACAGGATATGGGTTAAGATAAAACCTCAGATCATAGAATTGTGGCTAAATAATGACTGCAGCTGTAACAACACAAGTAAAAAGAGGTATAGTGTAATACAGTTTTAAAATATTAACACTGCGCAATATGAAATGCACTCACAGGATATTGGACAGTTCAGGCATATATGGTGCCACCCCTGATGATATGGGGGGCTAGAGAAATCCCCTGGACACTTCCACTCAAAATGCAGGACTCCAGGTGAAGATATGAAAAAAGCGGCTTTAATTGTTTAAAAATATAAAATAGATACAGATAAAGGTCCTTTATCTGTATCTATTTTATATTTTTAAACAATTAAAGCCGCTTTTTTCATATCTTCACCTGGAGTCCTGCATTTTGAGTGGAAGTGTCCAGGGGATTTCTCTAGCCCCCCATATCATCAGGGGTGGCACCATATATGCCTGAACTGTCCAATATCCTGTGAGTGCATTTCATATTGCGCAGTGTTAATATTTTAAAACTGTATTACACTATACCTCTTTTTATTTATCTTCATTTAGACAATCAGCCGGTTCCCTCGTTGTGTTTTGTATATTCTTGTAACAACACAAGTATCTGGTCCTAAGTGAGAGGAACAGAGCACAGGTTCATAACAGCTGAATTAAAACTCTGCACGCTATCTTGCTTGCCACGTGGATGGTGATTATAAGGTGAACTTATGTTTGTCCCAGTGAATGCTATTATTGTGTTTATTATAAAGCATTAGTAAGCAAATTAACGGTGTAAATACTGTGTATACCATCCAAGTTTGGGACAGCTGACATGAAATTGAGGTATGATCTCAATTTCAGTTTGCAAAGAAAAAGGGTCTTATTTGCTAAACCAGAAATTGTGGAAAAGTGACAAGGGAATTGACAATTGTAGAAAAAGATAGCCAAGACCAAAACACACAAAAGTTGTGGTCACCCCAAAAATACTATCACCCCGGTCAACTCTGATACAAAACTGAATAGCAAACAGCAAAAGATGGTGTTGGGAACATAGAAAATAGTAGAGGGTGGTACATGGGAGTGCTAATGCCTGGGGGTAATTTTCAGTAATGGTCCATCACAATCAGGATGGGTCAGAGGAACACTGTGAGGCCTTGTATCTTTCTTTAGACTGTGGTTGTATCCACATCAGGACAAGATTTTCCATTTTTTCCAGAATGAGGAATTGGACCAAGGACCAAGGAGTGGAACAGGAATCTATACAGACCCAGTGGCTTTTCTCTTATGAGTGCAACACATACTTTTTATTCCATCACATTATGTGGTTTTACACTATGTTTTGTTTTTTTGTGTTGTTTTAAGTGATTGTAGATGGTGAATATCTGTATATTGGCAATCTGTGACATTATATGTGGATTATAAGTGACCAGTACTGAAAATTGTTCCCAGGTATTAGCACTCGCATTTACCATCCTCTACTATTTTTTTCTGTACACACCACACCATCTTTTGTTGCTTCCAATTCAGTAAAATAGCCATGAGAATGTTTCCACTTAAGCAATTTCAAACACATAATTAGCAAATTCCTTATCTATTCTTAACAATTCCTATTTTGGTGAATAAAATCCCTTGTGTTTTTACCTGTGAACATGGTTAAATTACCAATTAGTATTCACACAATGATTCTATCCAAAGTCACCTAAGCCAGTGTTTCCCACTCTAGACCTCAAGGCACACAAAGAGTCCAAGCTTTGTAACTACCCTAATTGATACAGGATTAAGAAATGCCTAAATCCTGGCCAGCTCTGCTGTGGGTTGGAAACCACAGCAATAAGCAATACAACCTGCAGAGATATCTTTAGACACAAAATACTAATGAAAAGTCATCAGCAACCAAATTAAGTGGTTAATTGGACTAGAATTAATTTTGGCACAAAATTGCCAAATCGGCCACGGAATAATTGCCCACTGTTGCAATTCAAAGTGACATTTTAATGTCATGACCATAACATACTGAGGGAAGGGAACAGCTTTCTTAAAACCAAAATGCTTGTTCCACTGTTACTCCTTCTAAGAGAAGAATTCAAATGGTATGAAAGTATAAAAATATATACTTAAAAAAACACCAGCTCTTTAAGGGTACAAAGCTGAAATTGTCGAAAGAGGGCTTGCCGCCAGCACCATGATTTAAACATGCGGATGCTCGGAAGGAACACCTCTCTTTGTGTTTACCTTGTAATAGTATGAAAAAGCTCTGAACTTCTGACCCGCTGGCTGATTCTAATCTTTACTCATGAAAAAAGCATTACAGATCCCAAATGCATAAAAAATGTGGTCAGCCGAGGGTTTTATAAGGAATGCACGCAGAGTAGTCTGATATTTACAAAAAACATGTGTCTTAAATGCAATGTAAACCTCAAAAATAAAGCCAGATGGTCTGAAAGAGCATCCCACACAAGGTTAAGTGCACGAAGGGATGGGGGATATTTCTTCTATTGCCAGTTGTATACCAGAGCTGAAAACATCCATTAATGGCTCTTTTTACCCAGACAGGAGGATTCACTCCCTATAAGAAGAAGGTGTAATTAGGAGGATCTATGACTTTGCAGATTACACAAGGACCTACTCCTCCTGCTTATCTGATGAATGGACGAAGGAGCCTGAAGCTTTCTCTATTGAAGACTGACTCTATCCTAAAGTAAACATATTTAAATAGTTCGTCTGGGTGATTCATTGCCTTTTGGCCAAAATCTAAAATTAATTATTTGGAAAATAATGTTAGAAGAGGCAGTCATTTTCAGATCAATTCAGGCAGATATTGTAAATGTTTAAGCTATGGTGAATAAACCCAGACAAGATTACCAAGGAGGGTTTGTTTCACAAAGATGACGACATAAAATAAAGCAGAATTAACGTGGAAGGCAGATCTTTGGCTTTGTTATAAATACAGTCGTGGGAAAAAGTACGCCCTCTTTGAATTATATGGTTTTTCATATCAGGACATAATAACAATCATCTGTTCCTTAGCAGGTCTGAAAATTATTTAAATACAACCTCAGATGAACAACACATGACATATTACACCATGCTGTGATTTATTAACAAATATAAAGCCAAAATGGAGAAAAAGTAAGTACACCTCACATTTGATTCTAGAATAATTTAGTATACAGAGGAGTTTGTAGTCAACTCCATGATTTCAAGGTTCCCAGGTCCTGGGGCTGCAATAAAAGCCCAAATCATCACCCCACCATCGTGTTTGACAGTTAATATGAGGTGAGGTTTGTGCTAATATGCTGTGTTTGATTTTCGACAAACGTGGCACTGAGCTTATGGCCAGACATCTCCACTTTGGTCTCGTCTATCCTAACAACATTGTTCCAGACATCTCGTGGTTTGTTCAGATGCAACTTTGCAAACCTAACATGTGCTGCCATGTTCTTTTTAGAGATAGAAAAGGCTTTCTCTTGGCAACCCTTTCTCCAAGCATTGCACGGTCTGACCTTGTGGTGAATTTGTTGGATGTCCAAATGTCTTGAATGTTTTCCACTTTTGAATAATATTTCTCAGTGTAGAATGGTGGACCTTAAATTGTTTGGAAATGGTCTCATAACACTTCCCAGTTTGATGGGCAGCAAAAATTGCTTCTCTAAGATCATTGCTGATGGCTTTCTTCCATGGCAATGTGTTAATATACATTCCGGAATGCTCCAGTCCAGCAAACTGTTAAAACCTCGGCTTTTATAGAAGTGGTCACACTTGCTGATTATCAATTAATCAAAGGCATTTGATTAGCAGCACCTGTCTACTACTTAACCTCTTAAGTTCTATGGAAGCAGTAGGGATGTACTTACTTACTTTTTACACATGGCTTCTCCATTTTGACTTTATTTTTGATAAATAAATTATGACACGGTGTAATATGTCATGTGTTGTTGTTCATCTGAGGCTGTATTTACCTCATTTCATACCTGCTAAGGAACAGATGATTGTTATTATGTCCTGATATGTAAACCATAGAACTCAAAGAGGGTGTACTTTCTTTTTCCCAAGACTGTAAATCCTATTTTCCATTGTAAACATGCAATAAAGGGGCAGTGTAAGAGACATAACTGTTACATGTCGGTGTACTGGATACAATAATAATAGTGTCTACGCGTTATCATGTAGATTTTTGTGAAACTGTTTAGAAGCGCTTTGAGAAAAGACGGGGGTCTGTCTGGCACTACGGAAACGCCCTCTCCTCACTTGCTTTGATAAAAAGGAATTCATAATAGATTTATGTATTCAGTTTTGTCAAACTTTGGACCAATTGTGCGTTAGGCTGAATTCCATATCTCCAACCCACCTAATGTATGTAAAACCAAGCAAATGACAAGTGCTGTGACTGACAATTCAGGATTTGGAGAGAAAATTGATGGATCGATGGGGAAAAAAAGATAATTGATGGCTACAGGACAATTGCTAAATGTCGATTTTATTCACAAGTAACCAATAGTGGAGGGAAAAGATGGAGCAGCAAACAAAGCTATATTTATATATTATATATTCAAAAAATATATGATATATAGAGATTTCTTTTTTTTTTACTGCTTCTACTCTATCAGTATTTTGCAAAATATATGCATAATATCTATATAATGTATATATTTTGCAGTACACTAATTGGCATATTTTGGTTTGTCCAAATGTTTCCACAAATATTTTTCCATAAAAAATATTCGGCCAAACCAAATCATTATACGTATGGGCGTCAGACATCCCAAACAAAATTGTTCACCTGAACAATCACATTATGTAAAAGTCTAATTTGTACTCATGGATTGTTACAGTTAAATCTATCCAACCTGGATGACCCTGTTAGGCTGAGATAACTAGACTAACTGATCCAACCACTCCAGTCAATCACTGCTAACCAACAGAACTGGCAGATATATTTAAATAACTGGCCAATAAAACAGCCTTTGAAAGCTTAGGGCATTTGCATGTAGGAATTGCAATGCAAAATGCCATTGTTTTTCTTCAGTTTCCAAATATTTCCCTATTATGCAATAACTAAAGCTAAGACCCAACTGTTGAACATTTTACTTTAACAAAACTTGCAAAGTGCCCTTCTATTTGGGTTGCAATTTTGACCAAACCTGCACATTGTTCCTATACATGGCATTACTATTATTGGCCTTTATATAGCGCCAACAAATTCCGTAGCGCTTTACAATATTAGAGGATGGGGAGATGCAACAATAAATGAGACAATTACAAAAACTTACAGGAACAATAGGTTGAAGAGGACCCTGCTCAAACGAGATTACAGTCTAGAGGACATATAGCAATTCTAATGGCTAAACTGGGTTGACAATGACAAGTTTAGCCCTTACTGAGCCCAAATTAAGTGCCAACACAGTGCCAGGTTTACCACTGGCTTTAAAATGAATGAGTAGCTTACATCCTGTCCAAGATGAAATGGTGCTGGCTTCAGTAATTACTATTTGTGTTCACATGAAATTCTGCACTCAGGGCATCAAGGAAGTCAAGACCTGTTTATCTTTTCTTTTTCTCTCTCTTCAATTTAATGCATTTAATGCAGCCCCTAATCTTGAAAGGCCATCTTTCCTCTAAGAATATAATGTCATGTGTATATAAAAAGGCATCATAATTATCCAAAGTCATGTCCATGTACATGGTGACTGTCGAGAGTCAGATAATTGATGCTGTAATGGCACTACATTCGTAAGGTTACAGCATAATTACAGCTTTGCTCAAAACAAATTATTTGTAATCTGAAGTCTGGAGTTAAGGGTACTAAGTGTTATGGCACTGTCTGCAAGCACTATGCTGTGACTTTAACTCCCATCATTTTCAGCCAGGCTGTGAGTGGTAAGAGTTACAGTAAACAAATCTACATTAGTTTTGAGGGTCACAGCTAAAGGATCACAGCTATACTCTACACCATAATTATATTCTATTACATTAAATAGTGCGATATGGTGATTCTTCTCTCCTATTGCAAATCCATTAGAGCATCGCTAAGAAAACAGTACATAACACACAATTTTCACGGCAACATCATAACAGTGAATAATACATAGCAATAATACATAGGTAAAACATGTTGGATTTATTTTACATTATTTGCTCATCTATATCATTTGATAACAATCATCACCTAAAAAATCCAAATATTGCGTGTGCGCCCAATGTATGTTCATTTGCACTGATCACTGGTAAGATTTCCCCCCTGCGTGGGTTAATATGCAGAAGCAGTGGTTTTATGATAAATTCTTCTTAGAATTCAAACTCACTCAGCAGTGAATCCACTCAGGATTTTATAATGATTACCTGCCCCTTTAAACTGCAGATTTTTTTTTGTCTGATGTTCTGCGTACAAAGCTGCTTCGGTGCTATATGTACCTGAGAATTTATGTGAAGCATTTACTTATTTATATGGAGCCTGGAGACATGAAATACCTCACCATTTAATGTACGAGTCAATTTGATAGAGACATTTAAAAACCAGTGTGCGAGTTCCGTCCTTCTTACTTGTATCTTTCACAGTCTAAAAATATGCTTTATTTTACCATTAACAGAGACTCCTCTGAAACTCAAGTTCTGTGTGGTTTTATTATCTATCCAGGATAATCTGACTTGCTACCAGGGAGCATTTTGGGAATTTCTTTTTGAAAGTGTGTATTATGCCGGGTCAGTATTTTTCAATGAATCTCTGGAATCTACAGAGAGGAAAGTTAGAAATGCTACAACTGCCAATCACTCTAAAGTGACAGCGTATCTGACCTTGAATGGCTGAATTAATTGCCCCCGGCCATGCTGTACAACTGGTATAGCACAGAAGGGGAATCCTCTGGGGAGATCATTTAAGAATGGACAGGGAACTAATGGTGACATGCCACTGTGTTCACATGAATGTCATTACCATTGTAACCGGAAGCAATGTTTCAAATAAATAGGCACTAGATTTTTTGCACTTGACCTGAAGGCTCTGCTGGAGCTGATTGGGGTCTCCCTGGAGAAAGTGGTTTCTTAACCGTTTTCATGTTTTTTGATATGGTGACATATCATCGTTACAAGGTCATAATGTGTGCACCTTGTGTTTCTGTTGGGTACCTGAATAAATTTAACCTGCAGCTATTTCTTTTCCACTAGGAATGCATCTCTGCTGGCTAAGCATTACAAAAATTTGTGGTCCACCGACGTCTGCTATGTTCAGGTTAGAAGCTGTCATCGTTGAGTGTGACTCTAGAATTTAGTCTTTTAAATTCTACCAAGGAAGACAAAGAAGCACAGCAGGATTACTCATAAAAGCGAAACCCTTGAAATACGGTGAAACATGTTGGTCTAGTTGAGTTAAGCAACATGGGCAAATGTCCACGAGACTTGCAGAGTTGAAGGTTCTCCATCAATTCTAACAGTTCTCTGTGTTTTCTTATCTACAGATACCATATTACATGCAAGCATTAGGCCTGATGGTAATAATATGAGATCTGATGTGAGATAGTGCATCAACAAATACTAAGGCATATAGATCTAATTTCACACAACTATGTAGTATTAAAGAAAATGATCCATGCTAAAAGAAGCGATATATATTCAGAAAACAAATGTCTAACACAGAGACCATTTTAGCTTTTAGTCTCGTCATTACAGAGTTAACACAAACTTACCTTGCATGATGGATGTAAGGCTGAGTTGCTAAACAGCTTGAACCCATACAAAGTACGCTGTATGCTAGAACAGTCTGTGAATTTCAGGACTTAATCTGAATAGCTGATTGTTTGAAGTATAATTGTTTAGATGTACAGTTTATTTTTATAATGCAGATTTTACACCAAGATTGCTTTGAGGTCATTAACCATCACGGGGAGAGACAGATTCTAGTATAACTACTGTCGCTTTCAATGTCTTGTCCCAGGCTTTGCTTGATGGTATTGAAGAACTTTCTAATTTTACACCAAAATAGCTGAACAAAAAATATTCTATTGCCAGCTAGTTTACCAGTTAGGCAATTTGAGCCTAAGATTGGCAATTCACTAACCATTTTATTGAATAAAGCCCAAAGGGACATTTGTGGAAAGATTTGGATCACAAAATTACATTTTGGAGTTAATGTGACTTGCGCATGAGGTACTTCTGAAAAAAATACATTTGAAATAAGGAGCCCTGAGAAAGACAGAAAGTGAGAGAGATGTCACTTGATCCTGCACATGGCATTATTCCCCCTAATCAGGGTTTCAGGGGTACTAGCAGGGGCGTATATTACACAAGGCAAACAAGGCATCTGCCTTGGGAGGCACTTGACAGGGGGTGGCAAAAAAAGCCGCCCCCAAACGTCCAGGCAGATCCCTTGTTTACCTAGTGTCCTGGGGGGCTCAAGAGCTGGCCGGCTGGCCACTTTTGTGCCCCCCCCCGAGTCTGTCAGTGTGTGTCCGAGTAATAGAGTGTGCCTGTTTATAGGTGTGTCAAATCAGTGTGTGTGTGTGTATGTCATTGTTTATCAGTGTATATGAGAGTGTGTGTGTCAATAAGTGTGTGCATCTGTCAGTGAGTGTGCATCTGTCAGTGTGTGAGCATCTGTCAGTCAAAGTGCGGTCTTGACAGGAAGGGGCGGGGAGAATTTTAATTAGCGGGGGTGTCCGAGCACCGTACTGCCTAGGGCAGCACAAATCCTAAATATGGAACTGTGTACTAGGGATATTAGTGCTAGAATTTGGGCCATCATTATAGTCTTTTAATATCAGGGAAGCATCAGACCATATAAGTCTAGCTCTGTTCGAGATTAATGGCAGTAATGCTATTGGTTAGCAGCTGACACCATTAATTTAGTCCCTCGCCCAATAGTGATAAAAAGTCTGCAGATTATAAATCAAAATACCCACTAATTTTTAACAGACTGGGACATGTATGTGCCTTGAGATTAGGAGCCCCCACTATGTGATGTCTATCAAACCATGCATTACAGGGTATAATGCATGGATGACTGCACCCACCATGCTGTATGGGGATGGAGAACATGATTTGTGCATTGAAATAACCGTCAGATCGTGTTATATATAATGAAAGCACAGAAATATAGGTTCCAGAGCTGCTTTTCACATGTTGCTTGAAGTTCTCACCAAAAGAATGTGTGATTAGCCCAAGACACTCTTTCTAGGTCACCCTCTCAAGCCCAGATTCTCGCATTAGGTTAGTGCTATTTGATTTGAATTTAGCAGGTTTGAGATATTGCCATGTAAATAAGTCATGTTTTGCATTTGGCATGTTGAGATATTGCCATGTAACTAAGTCAAGATTTGCATTTGGTATGGACAACAAAGATGGGGTGATATATCCAAGTGTTCTGTTCTAAAAAAAGTGGTCTAGTGGTCTAAAGTACTGAAATTGGGGTAATTATCATGGAAATCATTGCAACCAGCAGGCACATTCCAAGGCTGATTAATCACCTTTTATATGTTTTACTCAACTTTTTAAAACACTTTGATACATTACCCCCAACATGTCCCCCTCTACTAGTATACAAGCGTGAGAAATTCAGCTTGAACATAGAATAGAAATACAAATTTCACTGCTTTCTATTACAATGTGGCTTTTGTGGACTTTTTCAGGTTTTTATCACTTTTCTGTTATATGACTTTAGTGGTTGTTAATTTATTTTTGTTAAAATCAAATAATGTTAACATGACCACAACTTCTGGTAATTTGAGTGTTTGTAAATGGTAAAAATATCAAGTTATCTCCAGTGCAGTTATAGCCACAGTTTGGCTATGTTACGCTGAATTTTTCCCTCATTTTTTAATTCACTACAATTCATTACTTTGTAAATATTACTCTTAAGACTTTTAGCGATAGTGTATAGTTTTGTGTAAATAGATTATTTACTGATATTCTCTTAGAGAGAGAAAGAGAGTGTGTGTGTGCACGCACACATAGCCTGTATGTGTGTGTATGTTTCTTGCCTTTGTTGTCTATATTATATATCGTATATATGCATCTATATATATGAACATTGCCCCGATTAAAGATTTTATGGAAATCTGAAATGATTAGTAATAAAAGTTAACTTTTATTGTTGTCTTAAAGTCCTAGAGTGCTATCCATTCTTCCCTTTGTAGGATTAATCACCAGGCACATTTTGTCCTTTTTTTAGCTATAACCTTTGAGTGCAGACTTGGCTTTTATATATATATATATATATATATATATATATATATATATATATATATATATATAATAATTTGGACTGCTTGTATGTAAGCTTTGAGTGGGTATTTATATTTAAAATGGAAAAAAAATGCTTAATTTGCACTCATGTCACATGAAAATAAACTATAAATTTGTACAATACTGAATAACAAACTATATCATTTTTTTCTGTTCTAGGGAATTCACGAAATACAATAGTCTGCTATGGGGATTTATTCACTAAACTGCAAATTGTGTAGAACTGAGGCCCAAATGAAAATGTTTAGGAAAAATTGTCTATCTGGTAATAACGTTCACGTTATTATAATGACAATTTGGCTATTTCAATTTGCTACCATTCAAGGCGTAGTGAATATCCCTATAGGCTTGGTTTAAGGAATACATTATCCTCAACAGGTGGACAACGTTTCATTTTGTAATAAAAAGACTAAAAATAGTAAATATTTTAATTGCAGTGCTTATAAAATGGCCAAAAAGTTACACCCCCCAACACAATGGCATAAAGGGTACCAATCTTTTAAAGCTATAGGAAAGAACATATTTCGTTTTAATCATATGAAAATGATGAAATGGTTGGAAAGGCATGCAACATATAAAGAATATTTTGGTAAAGTTTTAATGAATTGGAATTTTTATGAAGAACAGTAATCCACTCTTATATTTAAACAAACCAATTTAGAAATAAATGACAATGGTTTAAAGACACTCTGCTGTGAGTTTCCCTGTTGTGAATCTCTGCCCTATTATATACATTCCGAATAAGTATATTAAAAAAAGAGGGCAACCCCTTGTTAGAATAAAGGGACAGGGGTATTTAGGTTACAAAGAGGGACTGTCCATTAAAAAATCAGGACAAATGGGAGGTATGCTGTGCTAAGTTACCTCTATGAAATCACAAGCTAACACTCAACACAGTTTAGGCAGTAAATAACCAAATCAATGGGATTATATGTGTGTATAGTGCTGTGTTATAGTTAAATGAGGCTGTTTATAGCTTTGCTTACCTGACACAGGTGACTCTGGCACCCATCTCACCCCTGGCTGCAGGGAGTGGAAGCTGGCACGGACTTCTTTGCAATTAAGCTGCCCCTTGGTTGCACCCACAACGACCCATGTCATCACCAGCACCACTGTGCCCAACTCCCAGGGTGCCATGTGGTCAGTCTGACGGTGCCAGGATAAAATGATACTTCCAGGTCAATGCATGCCAAGTGACCCCAATGTCACCTGGCTGTGATACAATGTGGAGGAGATAGCCGGTGGTACCGGGTACATAGAAAGCTGGAGAAGAGAATGGGAGGCAAGCTGCAGGTCCCATGCACAAATAAAACTGTCTTCCTCTCCTGTGAGCTCGTATAAGGCTTTGCAATGCTTTGTAATTCTACAGTGCATGCGCCACCTAGTGGGAGTTTTATAAATGACTTCTCTAATTAATATTAATAATGTCTTATTACAGACACCTGCAACACACTAATCTGAAAATAATGTAGCGCCTAATACAAACTCACCTTTCAAATATATGTAATCCATTTAGTGCCAAAAATATATATAGTATAAGTAATGCTTCCATAAAGAATGTGTTCATTCTAAGAAATAAATAATGCCTATGTTATTGATGATGAGGAGATACAAAAAAAATGTTTTATTTGTTTGAAAAAATATATATACACATAGCAAATATTAATATAGAGATTTTTAAAACCAAAAGCTGAATATCAGAACATTTATAATTTGGATATAAAAATATCATTTCGCAACAGGTTCAGATTCACTTTTTCACTAATATTTTTGATATTAATATTTTCACGTTATCCATGTGACTGCCAGATGGCCATCCCTTTGCAGCTGTGCAATGTGTGGTGCCTCAATCTGCCACGCAATGGGTTGAATAGACAAAACACGCAATTAATAAGAATTTGTCATATGAATATCATATAAAGGTTAGAGCAGCATAATTTATGTAAACTGATATTTATTTATTTTGCGTTCTCATATTTAGTTCTGGGCTAATTAAATAACTCCTTTGGGGCATTTTATATAAGCATAAGACAATGTTCTCATTAGTTGTGAAGATAAGACAAGACTTTAATGATACCTGTTAACATTACATTTCTCTATTGCATAAACCAAAGTATCACCTCTCAGAAAACAGTAATCACTGCGGTACTGATAGTGCTGTCATGTTTTCCTGGGCATATATTATTTCATCATGTTGATTGGCAGAACATGAATATGTTGCCCTGTAATATATAGAATTTAGATTATCCAGGATTGCTGACTGATTGACTACCTGTAGCATTTGAACTCTACATTAGACTTAAGCATTTGGCTTCAAATGAATACGATTTATCTGAATTTTAGACAACTGGTGGATTCTCAGATTTCTCTAACTCTGAATCACCTTATGGCTGAATCATGAAAAACAAATGTAATGGACAATGGACAAACAGTTTTGTTTCAGTCGCGATTCGAATTCTGTCTGTGGTGCCAAAAACAAAAGATAAACGATGGTTAGGGGACAGCCACTTAATGATGATTTTATTTACAGATCAAATGAGAATTGACCAATAAAGGAAAAAAAGGAGGGCCAGTAAAAAAAATAATCTATCTATCTGTCTATCTGTCTGTTTATCTATCTATCTATCTATCTGTCTATCTGTCTGTTTATCTATCTGTCTGTCTGTTTATCTATCTGTCTGTCTGTCTATCCACAAATATATAATATAAAAATATAGATTTCTTTTCTTTCTGCTCCTCCTGTTTTCCCACTATTAGTTACTATTTCTCATTTGATCTGTGATCCAAATGTCAGGGAAATGCAGCTATTGGTATACTGTTAACTATATACTAAATGTTCTAAATGTTGATATTTTGCGGTACACCGATTTGCCCATGTTCTCACCCTTTTGGTTTGTCAGAATAGTTTTTCCCAAAAGGTTCACAAGGACGAAAGTCATTTGAATTGAAAATCCACATGGACAAATCCCGAAATGCCTGAAACATTTTGTTTTTCGGGCTGAATTGATTGGGCTGAACCAAAAAAAATTTCAGCCATGCACAAGTTTACTTTACATACAGCAGGGCAGCACTTTCCATATCCTGCCCTAAATATGGAGTCCCCACAAGTGTATGCACTTTTACATTCCACAAGTCCATTAATGTGTATGTTGTCGGAAAATTGCATTTAACCCATAAAGCACCACTTACCATCCCCTTTGTGTCAGCACTGGTTTTCACCCTGTAGAGTAAGTTAAATGTTTTCTGGAAAAATAAGGTATCTCTACTACAGCTTCACTCTATCTCTCTACAGAGGTATTCTAAATGGGGACCACCCCTTTTATCATACTCCGCAGCAATGGTAGTAAATTTCCACAAGGGTGTCATAGCACAGTGATAGGTCAATGTCACGGATATAACCCCCAACATGCAGAATATAAACAAAGTCATAAGATAAAGACTAAACATGTTACCTGTGCTTATAGGTGGCCAGAGTAACTTAATAAACGTTAGACAAGTCAAATTTAGGGGACACCAGAGATCAGATAATCCAATAAGCAGAGCCAGGTCAAGGGTACTAGAATTTAGAGTAAGTCAATAGGAAAGCTGGGTCAAGTACACAGAAAATCAGAAATACTAAGAATGTACAATAGGGTCAGTGAGAAACCACACCAGGGCACAGATCACTTGGAAACACTCTTATTTATAGGTTTAGGGCGTTCTTATGATAACCAGGTCTACAAAACATGAGGTACAATCCCTGCCTATGGATGTAGTGGTCCTGTAAGGACTTGGCAGATGTTGTATCTGCATCTGATCGCAGTAGATTTTGATTTCTATTTTCAATTTCAGTTGGAGAAGAAATTACCACACTATAGGTATTATTTGCATACAGCAATAACAGACTATATTGTCATGTACAATATATTTAAGGAAATGTCATGCCTTAGAAATAAATACATGTAACCTTAAGCAGAGTGTTTAACCATTTGATTTATCTATCTTGGTACATCTACTGTATATGACAAATATGCGTTTCAGCTTTTATCCTATATTTATTCTAACTAGGCCTCGCACATATTAAATAAATGTTATTATAATGCTATATTTTTTTACTTGATAATGAAGGGGTTAAAAATTGCATCACATCAATGAAACTATGTACTTTATCTGAGTTTGACTATCACAATCCTGGGCAATTAGCTTTGGATTAAAGTTGCCCGTCTCATTGCATCTGCTTCCTTTGGAACGGTAAGTGGAAACAGGGAAGAGACATTAGCACCTTCAATAATGAGTAAGGCACTTAGGAATGTTTGTCTTTTTATTTTTTTACTTGTAATTCTATCAATGGCTACAGGAAATACAATTTACTATGTCTACAATACCCAATAACATGAGTTAACTTTATTTGTGATTCTCAGTTTTCTCTGAAATGTATTGTGAAGGCACATCTGAGTCAGTCAATCCCCAGGACATGCGTATGACACCCAGGGCCAGATTAAAAGTCCAGTGGGCCTGGTGCTGTCAATTATGACGGGCCTAATTACAGAATCATATCGACCAAAAACAGTAAAACACTCCCAAGCGTCATGTATCTGATGGAGATGGTGCTGGAGAGAAAGAAAACAGCAGCTATAAGAAAACACATACCCTAGGCTAATCTATCACTAATTTATGTTTTCATCTTTCAAGTAAATCCATAAACCCTAACAGCAGTGTCCAGTAAGCAGTAAGTCAATGGGCACGGTAAAAGGGTGTGCCACTGACACAAATCACGTAACCTGCCAAAAGGGGCGAACATGCCCAAAAAGAGGACATGTCTGCTCAAAGAATTAGAAGGCCAGCCTGGTATGAATGCATGTCAGGCTGCCTACCAATCATGCAGCTGGCCAACTAAGGGCATACTATGCAGACAGCACCCTGAGCTTGGCATAAATGCATCTAATGATGCGCTCGCTCAGCGCTTTCTAAGGACTGTCCCCTAGCACTCGCTGGTCCACTTGTCTCCTTACCTCCTTACTAGCAGGCAGAAGCTCCTGGTATATAGTCTGGGACAGAGAAAAGCTGTATGTAGTGAGTGTAGAAGAAAGGGAACATGCCACAGTGCTAGAGAGTCCAAAGTCAGCATTACCTTAAAGAATCACTATAGGGTCAGGAACACAAACATGAATTCATGACCCTATAGTGTTAACACCACCATCTAGCCCCCCTGGGCCCCTCATGCCTCCATAAATATAGCAAAATCTTACTGTATTCAAGCCTGACGCTTCCTATGTATCAGTGTCTCAGTGCCCCATGTCTCCCAGTGTCCCCTAGTGTCGTGTCCCCAGGTCTCCCAATGATCCTATGTATCACAGTGTCTCAGTGCCCCATGTCTCACTGTGTCCCCATGTATCTCAGGGTCCCCATGTCACTAGGAAGACAGGAAGACCTGGGGACACGGGGAGACCTAGGGACACGGAGACACCAATGGCACTGGGAGACTAAGGGACTCTGGCTGGGACGCATGGGGACACTGGGAAAATAGGGGACACGTGAAGACATGGGTACACAGACACCAGGGACACAGACACTAGAGACACTGGCTGGGGGACATGGGGACATTGAGACATGGGGGCACTGGGAGACATGGGGACAAGGAGACACCATGGCCGCAGACACTAGGGACACTAGCTTGGAGACATGGGGACATTGAGACACTTGAGGCACTGGGAGACATGGAAGCACTAGGAGGCATGGGGACAGTGAGACACTGGCTGACTGGGGGCACTGGGAGACTAGGGGGCACTGAGACACCAGGGACTGTGTCCCCATGTGTCTGTGTCATAATGTCTCCCAATGTCCCTTAGTGTCTCAGTGTCTGCCATAATGTCTCCCAATGTCCCTTAGTGTCCCAGTGTCTGCCATAATGTCTCCCAATGTCCCTTAGTGTCCCAGTGTCTTCCATAATGTCTCCCAGTGTCCCTTAGTGTCTCAGTGTCTGCCATAATGTGTCCCAATGTCCCTTAGTGTCTCAGTGTCTGCCATAATGTCTCCCAATGTCCCTTAGTGTCTCAGTGTCTGCCATGTTTCCCAATGTCCCTTAGTGTCTCAGTGTCTGCCATAATGTCCCCCAATGCCCCTTAGTGTCTCAGTGTCTGCCATAATGTCTCCCAATGCCCCTTAGTGTCTCAGTGTATGTCTCCTTGCAGCCTTTCCCCCATCCCTTACTTCCCAGAGCTCTAGGCTGTCTCTGCAGGGTGGGAGTTGCTGTCTGGACTCTCTGTAGCTGCACCCCTGCAGATCAGGGGAGGGAACTTCCTATCCCTGCCTGTCTCCACACACAGTGACCCCTACTGGCCAGTGCTGGTATTGTAATCTCCATTTATACTGAGAAAAATACCAGCATTTGTATTGCCAGTATCACTGCAATATTGGCACCAGCCAGGCAGCCTCAAATACTGCCTGTGCCAATAAAATAAAAGCCAGGTGGAATCCCTAAGAGTAGTGTGTGAAAAAAAAAAATGTAAAAAAAAAATTTTTTTTTTTTTTTTTGTATAAATCAATGGGCCTATTCCATGGGCAGCTCCATCAGCCCCTATGTTAATCCGGCCCTGATGACACCCCAGAGAGAGATTGTTGCTGAGACCAGGGTCAAGCCAGAAGCTATATTTATCCAAGCTTGGTTGGTCTCAGTGGGCGAGTATTTTCCCTTTGCCTAATCTTCCATCTGGGTAAGTATGGCTCCCTCTGAAAAACGCAGAATGGCAATGCAGCACAAGCCAAGAGCGCGTCGCTGGAGCCATATGCAAGGACCCGGCAAGCACCCAGATATGAGGGCAAACTATTCCTAAACTGGTTGCCCTTTTACCAGGGGACTGGGCCAAGTAACGCAGGGCATCATAACCACTACAGCCTGCTGCAGAGGTTATGGTGCTTGGAGTAACCCTGTGATTACTTTATTTGAAACAAAGGCTGGCCTTTAGCAATGTATCCTAAAATATGATGAGAAGCATTTTTGCTAAATATCTGGGAGGCATGCAGGCCATTTGCTCTTTTGAGGTACTCCTTAAACAGAACCTGAGTTGGGTCAGGGTAGGTGTCTGATGGACAGATGTCTAAAATCACTGCATGGATTTACACTGCTGATGGCCTGCTCTATTGTTTAATGCTATTATTGATGGTTGTGGACATTAGTAAAAATGCTGCTTTGAAACAGCCCTGAGAATGCTTACAGCACTCTTGTCATAGCACTCTTGCTCTGCTGATTTTCCACTCACGAATCATTGAATTTTCAATGCAGATGCAGTGCTTAAGGAAACAGTCCACTGCCAAAATAAAAAAAAAAAAATTATTGTTTATTACATATGTCCCCAAAATGAAAACATCATAGAGGTATATCTGAAAATAGCTGACAAAAGCTGCAGTTCGCTTGTCTACGGCCTTTGCAAACCCTCCCCTTATAATCCCGCCCAGACATTCTGTGACTGTCCTATCACAGACTTCCCAATGTGAAGTCTTTGCAAAGTAGGTGCTCTGAGCAAATCCTGCCTCTTGAGTTTTGCTCCACTGAGCTAATTAGACCAGGAAGTAACAGGACCTATTGTCTGACTTACAGTTTGGGGGTGGCGGGGGAGAGGGTGTAACAAGAATAATTTATAAAAGAGACAATTTCTATTGAAATATACCCTTTTGTTGCAAAATGAAAAAAAGACTACACGCTCTTCACACAAAGTACTTTAGCAAGCTGAAGTGCATTAGTGGTCTGGAGTGTCTGTTTAAGACATAGCCCAAAGACAGATATAACTTGTAAGAGATTTTTGCTGGGGAAAAAATGAATAAAGGAAACTGTAGTATCATATCAATATTCTTTGCAATGATTCCTTTATAAGTACAGCAATAAGTAAGTTGAAAGTGACTTTTTTTTATGATAGATTTAACAAAAAGTAAAAAAACAAGTAGCAGAGCTCATTTACAATTGACCTTCTTTAGCTGAGTGAAGATGGCATGCCCTAAATATGCCATCTGTACTTGTTTCTTTATATCTGAGCAGCACTGTCCTACCCCATATGATTTCAAATCTTTAAAATTGCACTGGGGAGAGAAGATGTCATTCGCCTGTGGTTCCACGTACCTTTGTATTGGCTCTGGGGAAATAAATGGCACATTCTCTTCTATATTAAGGAACTGTTCCGTACTATCTATGGTCATTTAAAAAATAAAATAAAGACAGAATTTCATTCCCCATGGAGTTCTCTAAAAATTAAACCCTGGAGTGTTTCTATAAAGGTGTCCTGACTTGGACATTTTTGGCACGTTCCCAGGTTACATGTCCCAGTTCACAGGGTAATAGGACATCCACCAGTGTGGTGAACACCGAAGTCTCTTGACAGATTGGCGAGGTTAATTAAACTACTTTGAACTTCAATACAGCTTCAAGGCACGTTTTGCATCAACGCATCCAGTGTGTTAATTCTTTCATTGTATAGTTTTTCGCAGTGAAGAAAAACAGAATGCTGTTGCTTACCATTTTATACATATGTTATGCCCTGGAGCATTTATGTATTAATGCCAAAAGCAATTTTTACCCCTGGCATTTCATGTCCTTATTAATCTCTCCATGAAAGGTTTGTTCCTGACCCTAATTTGATTGTTAGAACTTACATGATCTTCACATACTTGTTCATTACAGAGCAGTGTATTGGATGTTTTGTAGACACTATGTTTACCAATTCTTTCATCTTTACTCGAAATTTTCATTTTCAGATGCTAACGGTCTCTTGTGGACACCACTCTTAATATTCTGAATAATATATTATTCTACAAAACCAAACACTTTCATTGGATAATAAATTTACCAACATCAGTGAAGCTCAAAATTATATATTATTATATATAAAAAATAGGGTTTAACTGTATTTAGTTTAAGACATTAACACAATCTTGGGGTTTAACTGTATTTAGTTTAAGACATTAACAAAATCTTGGAATGTTAATTTAGAACAATTTCACGCTTGGATATATATTTTTTTTATTTCTCTATATTTTTAAAACGTTTCCAAACTAGTCTCATTCTAAGGAATTGAAGTTTCTAATGGTTTTCCCTCATGAATTTCAAAAGAAATCTAACAGGGTTATTCACAAAACGGAGAATTTAAAGTGAATTTCAAGTTTAAGGACAAAGTAGCTGAGCTGAAAGCATAGCTGAATTAGAGAATTGTTCTGGTTTGGCTATTTTGAACTTAAATTTGAGATTCACTTTACTGAGCAAATGTGTTGTCACGGGGCATGAAAACGCAGAAATACTCATTCTTGAAGTTGTTGATATCACCTAGGCTTGTAGTCAACATAGCTAGAATGCTAAAAGATATGTCTTCCTCTATATGCAATATTTGGCAATTCGACTCCCACGGACTGAGAAAAATACCAGCCACTGAGCATTCTGGGTTTTGTAGCAAGCAGCCATCGAAATGCCAGAATGTGCTTATCCATCCACAGAACTCACAGACTTGTGCTAATATGTTGCTCTGAAACATGCCATCGCAGCAAAAAGAAGCCCATTGCAAATGATGTATCTGTCATTAATTAGACTAGTTCATTAATGCCTCTGTACAGAAAGTAATGAGACATTCCTTAATAGAAACCCTGAGCCATACTGCAATATCTAGGTGAAGTGCATGGCGTTTATTATCTGAGCACAAGCTTCAAGTTATCTCTATTTGTGTGAAATTATCTGGAGGAGACAGGTTTGGCACTGCTCTGAAACTGTATATATAAAATGGACATTGGCTCACTATGCAAGGACATAGCTAGGGCTGGAAAATGTAAATACTCAGTATTATATAGACTTATGTTTTTAGACCACGCAGTGATTCATGGCAGTATTCTATTCATCTATCAATTTCATGCAGCATCCTATACCTGTCTAGGATATTCACTTGATTATTCTTACAACGAGGCAAAGCGTGATGGATAGAACCGTTATATGGAATAGCTTGTTCGAAGATGCTTGTTTTTTTTCCTTTTTTTTTTTATATATATAACTTGCAATTAAATGGAGAAAAATACTGTGCTCTTTTATACCGTCCTGTCACAGTAAGTTACGATAAAAGAATTTCTTGCAGAAATTAATGCCTCCTCCATAAAAAATGCCTTTTGGATGTATTATAGCAGACAGAATAAAAATGGTCCTTTTGCATTAGGGTAAGTGATTCATTGAAGGGTTTGCATGATGTCAGAATGATCAAAGAGTCTATATACTGCTGACAAGTCCGTCAATCAGAGGAAAACAAAGCAACTGTGTGAAATGGACGGATAGATAGATAGATAGACAGACAGATAGATCTCCCGTATTTTGACTCGCCAGAAAGTATAAACCTTTTCTACATAATGCATTAGACAGAAATAGGTATAAGTATGTAACAGCAACTAATCGAAATTTAAAAATATATATATAATAAATTTAAAATTTTTTTTATAAAATATCCATGTTTGAAGTTGCCACCAGGAAGTAGCTTGACTAGTCAAGAGCATCTCATTCTTGTCTATGGAGTCTGAATTGTTGAACATGCTTAGCCCAGCACTGCATAGGTTAAAGTGCAAACTAGGTGCCAGTTGTTTAACTCTCTTTGCAGTGATTAGAAATGTGACATGCACTTTACTACATAGGGGATATCTCCCACCTAAAGAACTGTCAAACTAACATCTGCTAGTCAGCATCTCCTTTGTTGTAATTCCAAATAATTTTGATTTGTATGATGACTGTTTAGTTGGAACAACACTTTATAGAAGACCGTGTTAAGATAAAGAATACTGAAAAAAAATTAATTTTGGTATGTTGGTGTCTAGAGTGTCCAACAGATCTAAAATATAACTCAGTTACAGAATGCTATATAATATATAGATTAAAAAAAACTAAAAACAAACAAGAGTTAAATGCCACATTTCAAAAGATTTGTTTACAGTAAAATTGTCTGACTGGGAAGTAATTGTGGTAATTATATGGAAAGGTTTAAATAAGCCGTTAGATGCAATTTAAAGATTTAAAAATATTTAAATAGAATGGAATCTAGCCACCGTAAGAATTCATTTATATTTGAATATTAGAATTTGCATAAAACATGCACACACTGACAGGGTTATTGCCTTAAGTATGAATTCTCTGGAATTCAAAGTGAATTCACACAAGTTTATTAACTAAGCACCTCATTTTAGCACATGGCATATGATTGGCAACATCGAGACAAAAATAGCTAATATGTAAATATGTAATATGTCTCCATCTTATCTATAGTCAAAGTTTGACTGCTCTAGCCTTAAAACTATATTCCTAACAGTCAAGTATCCCTCTGCCCCCTCGCCATCCCTTGGCAAATAAAGGGTTAAAAAAATGTTTTATTTCATTTACCTGATTCCACCTCTAATCACTCTCAAACCTTCTCTGACATCAGCATGATCCAGGAAGCTAATGCACATGGGTGACAAGCACCAAGAACGCATTGGTCCTTCCTTATAAAAAGGCATTGACTCAATGAGATGAAGTGGTCTGGGTGCCTACAATGTCCCTTTAGATTGCTAAAATTTGTTTTTTTAGTGAAGAACCCTGAAAGTAAAGATCACATTTTCGAATAAAATAATCGACATGGAATTATTCGCAAGTCAGCTGTGTTTTCAATTTATTTACTTTGGGCCAAAATTTGAACTTCACATTGAATTTCTATCATTTCACACTTTATTAAATAACCTTATCAGTGATTTCAATTAAACTTTATGTGAGATTGGCTCATATACTTAGATTAATTACATTTTAATATTTTATATACACAGTCTTTATCTGTGTAAATAAAATATTAACTCCTTGGCACTCAATGTTATAATCAGAGTTTCTGCAGTTAGGGCATGCTGTTATGCCATCTCTAATGGAAACTCTTTCAATAAATATAATGCTAGTACGACAACTATCTAATAGACATTCTCCACAGATCCTGATGTCCAAATAAGTTTCTGAATGCATTAGTGCACTACTTATATCACCCACAGCCATACCCTCTGCACCACAATCTTAAAAAAACATCTCCCAATATACTTTGTTATTATCTATTTTTCTTAGCTGGGAAGCAGCATTGCACCAAGGTAAAGTTGTCTGTAATGTCAATGTCATATGGGAACATGTCATATGGGAACATCTGGAAGAGTAATGTGTTGCTCTAGATGTCCTCTATCCTGTATCTTAATTATTATACTCCCTCCCTTGTCACTTGCCTTTATTTATATGTATTATCTTTTCTTATATGTGCCTTGGGTCTCAAGACCTGGGCACAGCCATTTTGTTTTCCTCTTCACATGATGTCCGCTGGTTTTCCATTCCTTGGGACATTTTTAATGATAGTGTGGTTAAACTTGATTGGTAACGTAGACAGAGCTTTGCTTTAGAGAGGCACCCCAGGCACCAAAACAACTTCATCTAAATTAAAATGTTATGGTGCCAGGTGGCCCCTACTGCACTCCTACCTTCTGAAATTTCAGTTCCAGGAAGCGCTAAGTGCCGTCGGGTAATAGGGCTGCTGCTTGGCTGAGAGAGTCCGTGACTCCCTATTTACAAAACTGGCTTGGAGAAGGAAGTCACTGATTGGCTAAGAGCATCAGCTGACCAAAATGTAACCAAAATTTCAGAAGCCGTATGTCATCTGGATGGAGTTTAGATCAGCACTGGAGGCAACTTTAGGATTAAACCGTTCAAGAACCTAAGATGGCCCTTTAAGCTCCGTCCATTGTCAACTTGTTTGCAAGAAAGCAAGAGTATAATGCACACACCAAAAAGGGGAAATACTTCCTGCAGGGTGCTCCAAAAAGGGAGGGCCAGTCCCTGGAGATATCAAACGGAAGAAAATATAAATATCCAGGCACACCTGAGGTTTCTTCTAAAAGGCAGTCTTTTATTATGAACAAAAAGGTGGAGACAACATTTCAGCTCCTTTCTTGATAAAGGCTCCGATGAGTCAAAACGTTGTCGCCACTTTTTTTTCCTAATAAATGACTGCCTTTTAGAAGAAAACTTCAGGTGTGCCTGGGTATTTATCTTTTCTTCGACTTTTATCAACTTGATTCTTTATGTGTTTTATAAAAACTAGAGCTGTCAGGAAAACAATAAAAAGAGATTCAGGAGATTAACAGATTAAGTTTATTTTTAGTGACCCATAATATAAAAGAAAATGTATATGAAGAAACTCCGTATTCCATTATATTAATGAAGAATAATTTATTCAGCCAAATATTCAACAGGTGGACCTGGCAATGTTTCAAATGAATGGTGTCATTTAGAAAAAAAACAAAGAAGCGACATCTCACACAAATATCACTGATATACTAATTGATAAAGCACATATTTATATAGTGAGGAAACAGACAAAATATATTTGAAAGAAATAAGGTAGTTAGAGAGCCTATGGATTATTTGAGGGTTGGCTTTGAAACATCTGTAGATTTTGGCAGCTATTCCCACAGGAGTAAGATTATTTTAATGAAATAATTTTTTATTCTGTAAATTTAATCTAAAAGGCTTTTTTTTTGTTACATCACTTTGACTATTAACTATGTTTGCTTTGGAACAGCTGTGTTGATATTTCTTTAAGTAACACTGTCCCTTTTTTTATTGATGTATCTTTACAATGTGACGTAAATTTACAAAAACGTATGGAAGATATTTAATGCTGCTCTCTTGCTTTTAAGTATTTTGCAAAGATCTCATTTCACTGAAATTCCAGCGCAGTCATAATGATATCATAAAACAGAATAGGGACAGTCTCACAGGATCCTCCATAGACGTCTGTACAGCACTGACCTGGCTCCTGGCAAATGACGCACCAGGACCTGAAGATAACAGCAGGTGAAAATTGTGGTTAAAAATACCTTTCCATGCACCCCGCAACAACCAGACCCACACATGGATCTGTCACTTTTGTGGATTTTTGAAATATGCAAAGACCCCCGAAAGTTACAGATCCACTTTAATATAATAAGGCAAATAACCCAGAATATTTTCTTTTATTAATATATACCACGGATGAAATTTCTCTCAAGCAGTGAACAATGTATATTAACTTTCTTTAAAAAAACACTCAACACACCTATATCACTTTAACTTGCATTGGGTGCTTTATGTGTGAAGAGTGTGTCATCTTTTCTTCATTTTAGAAAAAGTGCATATTTCAATAGAAATTGGTACTTTTATAAATTAATCTTGTTACACCCGATTGGCTGTCAATCAGACAATTACTCATGTTAATTTCTGGTTTGGTTAGCTCAGTGGAGCTAAACTTACGAGTCAGGCAATTGCCCAGAACACCCACCTTGCAAAGACTTCTCACTGTGACAGTCACAAAACGTCTGGGCTGGGGAAGAAGAGGAGTGCTTGTAAAGGCTGCAGACACGGGATTTGCAGCTTTTGTAAGCTGTTGTGAAACATACCCCTAATGGAAACATGCATAATTAAATGCATGCATGTTTTATTTGGGTATATATATATAGTAAATAGTGATGTTTTATTGTTTTTGTATTTGGGCAGTGGAGTGTCACTTTAAGGAGACTTTCTAAGTTCCAGATGACTTTAGCTTAATGAAGTGATTTTGGTGTACAGACCATACCCCTGCAATTTCAATGCTCAATTCTCTGTCTTTTAGGACTCAGATCACTTTGTTTATGCAGCCCTACCACACCTTCTCTTGCTACAAGACACAAAGCCTCCCTACACACATCGTGAAAAAGAGGTCTAATTTTTAAACTTCCCTTATTGCACAATGTGTTGCATAAATTCTAATTAGTAAATTACCTACAATTTCCCAGAACAGCCCTGTCCTGACCACACCCCCACTCACACCCGTCTATAGTAAAGTGTCCATTGTCCTTTGTTGGAGATATGTTATAAGTATGTGTTTTGCTGTCATTTTATAAGTAGCTGCCTAATGCGCCTGACCTATATCACAGTGTAAAAGTGATCAGCTTAAATTTGTATTATGGTACATTTCCACAAATTTATTTCAGTACAATTTCTGTCATGTTCTGAGGACTCCACGGTCTCCTATATTCTTACAGTAGAACACGGTGGCTGTTAGTGGAATGTAGAATGTCTATGTACAGAGAGTTACTTGTTCTCAAGCTGTGAAAGGGTTACCGGCAGGTAAGACATGGCAATTACTCATCTGGAAACCTCAGCCTGCAGCCACTAATATAGTCGCCTTCAATGTCATCTCAAGGTGAAAGAAGCTATATCACATTTTTGTGTAAGATTTCCCCCAGTGACATGAGTGTGATGATCCTCAGGCGTGTCTACATCCTAGATAACAATTTCACATGAATGTCATCTCTTTCAGACGCTTGCTCCCTACTGGATACATCATCATTGTGGTATTCTATTTTCACTAAAATGTTAATTTCCGCATATTTTAATAAGGCAACTGAAGTAAAGTCAAGTCTCAATTTGTTTGCTAAATAAGACATAGAAGATTTTGCTTTTCATTGGTTAATTGTTTTTAGGGATCCGCTCTCTAGTTTCGATTCATAAGAACAAAAATTCAAAACACACTTTTAATGATGGAAACATAAAATTTGGTCATTTGCATTGATATGTTAAATCAATGGGATTTCTCAAAATAATATCCTAGCTAACAGAGTTACATTTAGTATAAAGAACAATTTCAGATTATTATAGGGACAATATATATGGGAAGAGTGGCTAAACTGTTTAAATCTAGCGTCACCCTCAACATGCCTATAAAAAATTTACATCCATTAATACCACCTCTGAGTGGGGGTCTTCATTTAGCAAGCCAAAATCTACACAGCTCATTTTCAATGTTAAGCATTTTTAGAGCAATGTTAAAATTGCATATTTTTTTTCACAACAGTGAGGCCATTAGGTCCAATGTGTAGCATTAATTATAGCTTGGGTTAAATTTAGGATAGATTAGGGTTAGGAGTTAGGGAGACTTATTGTATATCTGCCTTCAGAGGCATAAATAGAAATCACTGGGCCTGGTGCGAAAATTGCCCTGGGTCCCCCATGTGTCTCTTCCCCCCCAACCCTTCCATGCGTCTCACCCAGCCAACCACTCCATGCGTCTCATCAACCCCAGCCCCTCCATGTGTGTCATACCCTCATTCCCAGCCCCTACATGTGTGTCATTCTCTCCCCACTACTGTAAAGAAAGTACTGTCAATTTCCGTGTGTGTGCACGGGATGCATTGCGTGTGTGTATGTGTAAAGGATGCATATTGTGTGTGTGCGCATGTGTGCATGTGTAGGGATGCAGTGTGTTTCTATGTGTGAGTAGGGATGCATTGTGTATGTGTGTGTGTTTGTGTATGTAGGTATGCATTATGTGTGTGTATGTAGCGATGCAGTGTGTGTGTGTGTGTAAGTATGCAGTGTGTGTAGGTGAGGCCTGCTAGCTAGCCTCCTGCCCAAGGACTAGGATTTTTAATAACTTTGCAACCCGCCAGCAGAGCACTTTTTGGAGGGAAGGTGCCTGAGACTAAGGTTCACAAATGCTACCTAAGACCCAGCTGGAGCACCCTATATTTTGGACGCAGCACTGCAGCACTGCTACACATTGAAAGTTAACCGGCCAAAGCACCAAACGCCCTGGAACTGTTTTGGGCATAGGACCATGTGCGGCCAGTCAGAACTTTAATGCGGTGGTGTTTCCCCTATACTGCATGGATCTGAGCGCTATTTGGAGAACTTGGGTGCTCAGATCAGGGCTATTTAGGGATATAGGACTTGTGGGGTTACTTTAGGTTTTTATTATGTTTTGGGGTATTTCTGTGTTTTATATTTTTATGTTTGCCTCTTTGTTCCTGGGACATAATTAGCTTACCAGTTTTTAATGCAATTATCTCCCAGGCACAGAGATTTATGGCAGATTTATGATGTAGTGTGTATAAGGATGCATTGTGTGTGTGTGCGTGTAGGGATGCAGTATGTGTGTGTATGTGTAGGGATGCAGTGTGTGTAGAGATGCATTGTGTGTGTATGTAAGGATGCAGTGTGTAGTGATGCAGTGTGTGTATGTGTGTGTAGGGATGTATTTGTGTGTGTAGGCATGCATTGAGTGTGAGAGAGAGGGACCAGGTTTTGTAGGGGCTTTTATATTTATTTTGATAATAACATTTTAAATATTTAAATTTACCCCTCCCGGTTTCCAACCAGCATCCAGGGAGGGGGTAGCACACTCCTTGGTTGTCCGGTGGTGCTATAGAGGCTCTCTGCCTTCACCTCTGACAGGTGTAAGCTCTTCACACGAGTCCTAGCACCACATGTAATCGAGCATTGCCGTAGTTACCACGTGGCGGGCCCCATACATGTGAAAGGGTTGTACCCCACAAAGGAAGCCCTGGTCCAGTGGCCCACGGTTGCAGGGATCTCAGCTGCAGCCGGGCCCCCTGGAGTAACGGACCCAGTCGCAGCTGCAAACCCCTGCAATCCTGGTAGTTACACCACTGTCTGCCTTCAAACTTCTGTGGATTGAAGCTCACATCACTCTGAGGTAGGTGAAAATGGCCACAGAATATACTTCCACTTGATTTATGATCTCTGTGCTGCAGGATACATTGTTGCATTACTACACAGCAGAGTACAGAGCGTAATGATGGGCATTTTTATAAACATTTTAATAGTGCTAAATGCTTTTGAGTAGCCTTTGATTGGATCATACCATGGCATGATGTCAGGAGGGGGCTTGCTTAGCAGCACCGGGAGCTTCACCCAAGGCAGGAGAACAGGTGAGTTAAACTTACAGTATCTCAAAAAAGTGAGTACACCCCTCACATTTTTGTTAATATTTTATTATATCTTTTCATGTGACAACACTGAAGAAATGAATGGATTCTTTAGCCACATGTTAATTTCCCCTTTTGTGAGGCTGTCCATACAAATCCATTTGGTCACACAAATCAAATCTATGTGGTCCCTGTGTTCGCACTCTTTAACCGCCGACCACCCCTGACTGTTAACTGCAGATTGCTTGTCAAGGAAAGTGTTTCCCCTGTGTGGCTGCCGTTCGTATAACCGAACGCACATGTGCAAACAAATGGTGGCCATGTTGTCTCTCGAATGCTGACCGCAGTACATGGTCGTCGACGGCATGGAACTATTTTGGGGCATCACCTCGTGGCTGACCAGTCAAAACTTCACTTGAATGGCATTCCTGAACCACCTAAGGGATCTGAGTGATATTTTGGCAAAGTGTGCACTCAGATCCAAGCTATTCGTTAATGTTACTTTCGTGGGGTTCTGAAATATTGAAATGTGTTTTTGGGATGTTTGAAATTATTGTAGACGTTTCTGTAGCCGAGAGATAACTGAGTTATAGAGTTTTCTCTCAGGCACAGAGGATCCTGGGAGTAAAAACCCTGTAATATTTTTGTGAAGGACCCAATGTAGGGGTCAGTGCATAAAAAGCCAAGTGTGACCAAATAAATTCAGTTGACTCCCAGAACTGTGTGTCGTCCAGTTACTGGGGGATTGGTGTCTTGGATTTTAAATGTAAAAAAGAGATAATGGGTGCTCACTGTAGTGTTTAACACAGGATAAATGTAGGCTGCAGTAACCGGTACAAGGATTAACAAGCCATGTGGACAGATAAAGTTAAAGAGAGAATAGGGAAAACCGTGCCCAAAAATATATGTACAGCAATGTATACCTATACAAGTATTTATGGTTAAGTGCACAATTTACCTCAAAGATAAAAACAAAGAATAGTGAAGTACAGTAAGTGCAGTGAATAGGTAGTGTATAATCTTGTATTATTTCCACTCACATTTGATTGAGCTAACTTAGAGCTATGCTGTATTGTGCATGGACGGAACAATCCCCGTTTAAGGATATGTGATGATATGGTCGTCACAGGTGCCTCAAATAAAGTGCAGTATGCAGGACATGTGTAGAAGTAAACACAAAAAGAGAAGCTCCAATGATGAAGTAAGTACTATAAATAGTAAGATGAATAAATAAAGTAATGTACTCACATTTACCAGAGCAGAACTTGCTCTAGTATAAACAGCATGGGTGGTATAATCCCCACCTAAGGATGTGATGGTACCAGGAAGCGGTACATGGATGAATAAATAGGTATAAATATATATTAGGGATGTGCACTTCAGTTCGGTTCGGCACTACCGAAATTCGGGACTTTGGCAATTCGGGACTTCAGAATTCGGAACATCTGTAGGGCTCCCTAACCCTACCCCTACCCTAACCCTACCCGATGCCTAACCTTAACCCTACCCCTTACCCTATCATTAACCCTACCCTAACTCTACACTATCTCTGTCATCATTCAAGTAGTTTTCCCTCCCTCTCTTGTTTTGCCATTTTTCAGAAATTCGAAGCACTTCGGCACTTCGGACATTCGGAAGCATCTGAATTGCATGAAATTTGTCCGTATTCACATTCGGACCGAAACGAATTGCACATTTCTAATATAAACACTATTTATTAGCCATACAAAAACAATAAAATCAGTATAAAATAACTTAGAGGAGTCCCACTTCATGCGTTTCACCTTTCAAAGGCTTCTTCAGAAGTGTGGTTAGATCCTTGTGGAGTTTAATTTATATAGGGAGTCTGTAGATGAAGATTGCTTCCTGGTGTGGTAATTGCTGATTTATTGTATCCATTTTGGAATGCACGCGTCTCACCGGCATTGACACGGCAATATTCCGATATGGTGATTTGTTGACTTCATGCGTTCCAGCTTGGAACGCATACGAGACCACAATGGTTTTGTAGCGTTCCGATTTGTATTGTAAATAATCCATTCCATATTGGGATTAAAAGTATAATAGTTTAATCTGTCCAATTTCTCTTTAGACAATATTTTTTTTTTGTCTATTTAGTCCCGAAGTGGCCGCTATAGGTCCGGAATGGATGTGGCGTCACAGAGGAAGTGACGCAACGCACTGATCTCTTAGATGCTGTGAGTTCAGGAAATGTCTTTGCGGCCATATTGCAAGAGGGCAAAGAATGGGAAAAAGAGAAATAAAAGGGGTGTAAGGAATTGGAAGAAAAAAACATGTGAATGTATCACTACATACAACATCTGAATCTTGAATAGTAAAATATAAAGGATGTTTATCATCAATAAAAGTATTTCCAAAAAAAGGAGAAAAAAATTAAAATAAAAAAGATCAGAGGATGTGTCAAAATCACTATATAAGACCTGAGAACTAGAGAAGGTGATTGCACATTAAAAAGTATAGTATAATTTAAGTAATGGAAATGACAGGAGGATGGATAATTAAAATACATATATTGAATAAATCTATAGGTATAGTTTATTTAATACCACGATGTCACATCCCAGTTTACAAATTAGCAATAAAAACTAATACTAATAATAATCAGAGGATGGGTATTTAAAATGCATATATTAAATAAATCCATAGGTATAGTTTATTATGATGTCACATCCCACCTTACATAAAATAATATTTTACCCAAAATGATATTGGTGGGAAGAAGTTAAAAGACTGGGAAGCAAAGTGGAAGTGGGTGTTATATGACAACCAAGGGCAGACAGGGAGAAAATTTTAATTGAATTAAGTAAAAATTATATAATAAATGGGGAAATATAAAAAAAAGATTGCTAAAAGATGGTTATAAAAAGTTGAATAAATCAGATTTCACATTTAAACCATTTGGATGTAAGGTGTCCATATGGTAAACCCATTCCATTTTTTTTTTCCCAATTTTTTAAATAAAATCTCTCCAATGATTTCTTACAATAGTGATACCCGTGAAAGTGAGATATTTAGGATTTTTGTCATGCATACAAAAGTGAGATGATACAGAGGTGTTTTTGAATCCTTATCTATATTTCTGCAGTGTTCTGCAATTGTTATTCTTAGTGGCCTGATGGTGCGTCCTATGTATTGGAGGCCATATGGACACACCAATTGGTAGATAACATTTTTGCTACTGCAGGTGATTGTGTCTTTAATGTTATATGTTTTGCCTGTAATATTTGATTTAAATGTGGTTCTCGATTTCTCTGTAGGATTGGTCCTTCTGCAAGCTACACAACAGTTACATTGTAAAAACCGTTTTTTCTCTGTTATGAAGTTACAGATTTTTTTGGACTATTTTTAGTGTAGTTTTTTTGTGAGGTGCATTTTTAAACTGGGAGCTCCTCTAAACACCGCTTTTGGTCTTTCTGGAATTAGTTTTTTAAGTATCTCATCCTCTTTTAACAGATGCCAGTGTTTATTTAAAATCATTTTGAGTTGTTTGTTTTTATTATTATAATCCAACACTATAGGTAGTGAAACATTCTGTTTCCTTTGTCTTTTCTGTGTATAAGGTATTTTTGATTTAACATTAGTGCTTGATTTATCGTAGACTCTATTGCTTTATCTCCACATCCTTTTTGTGTGAATCTTTTTTTTTAAAATCAATTGCTTGTTTTTTTTTAAAAATGGGAGTTTCTGAACAATTTCTTCTTAGTCTTGTCATTTGACCCTTGGGTGTGCTTTCTAGCCATACTTTATTGTGGCAACTCTAAGTGTCTATGTAATTGTTGACGGGCACATCTTTAAAATGGGTTTTTGTATTTATTTTGTTATTTTTTATATAAATATTCAGATCCAGATAAGTGACCCCTTTGAATTTCTGAAAAGTGGCAAAGCCAGAGAAGGAGTGAAAATTATGTGAATGATGGCAGAGGTAGGGTTAGGGTTAGGGTAGGGATAGATTTAGGGGTAGGGTTAGGGTTAGGGTAGAGTTAGGCTTAGGGTTAAGGTACGGGAAGGAATAGGGGCAGGGTTAGGGTTAGGGAGCCCTACAGACGTTCCAAATTGCCGAAGTCCCGAATTGCCGAAGTCCCGAATTTTGGAAGTGCCGAACCGAAGTGACGAATTACCGAACCGAATTTTTTGATCATGCACATCCCTAATAGATATATATATATATATATATATATATATATACACACACCTTTTTATTCATCCATACACCGCTTCCTGGTACCTTAGGTGCTGATTATACCACCCATGCTTTTTATACTAGAGCAAGTTCTGCTCTGGTAAATGTGAGTGCATTACTTTATTTATTCATCTTGCTATTTACCAGTACTTACTTCACCATTGGAGCTTTTCTTTTTGTGTTTACTTCTACACATGTCCTGTAAATTGCACTTTATTTGAGGCACCTGTAACGATCGTATCACCACATCCTTAGACGGGATTGTTCCGTCCATGCGCAATACAGCAGAGCTCTAAGTTAGCGCAATCAAATGTGAGTGGAAATAACACAAAATTATCCACTATCTATTCACTGCACTTTTGAGGTCAATTGTGCACTCAACCATAAAGACCTGTATACGTATATATTTCTGTACATATATTTTTGGGCATGGTTTCCCTTATTCTCTCTTTAACTTGGATTTTATAATGTTTCTTCCAGCTACGAGGACTGCCCAGTGGAGATACCTATGCTAGGTATTGGAGTTCCGCTGCAATTGGTGGAAGAGGTGGGATACAAGCCCCGCAGCGAAAGGAAGCAACGTTTGTAGGTGTTTGGTTATATAAATGGAAAAGTGGAGCATCAAGTTCGTACGCAAGCAGCGGTTTGTATGCAGTTTGGTTATACGAATGAAATAGTGAATGGAAACAAACTATGCAGCATTAAAAACGAACAACATTGAAAGAGTTGCTGGAGCGAAGGCTACACTTATAGCAGAACTATCACAGAGGGAGACCGGTCCTGCAACAATGGAGACTGAATTTAATAGGGAAGTGAAACGCCGGCTAGCTTTCTACGGAGATAACCCCCCGATGGAGATAATCACAACAACCCTCGTCCAAGTAGATACCTACATATCACCACGGGCAGAATTGGAGAACCAACTTTGATTAGCTGAGAAACGCGCCCTGGAAAGAGTGCCAGCTGCCATAACCACAGCAGAGGTAAAAAACAAAATTCCTCTAGATGCTTTCAAAAAGTTTGTGGAAGCAGAAGAAGAAATCGACAGCTTCCTACAGGACTTTGAGTGGCAGTGCCGCCTGGATCAGGTACCACCAACAGATTGGTTGCATATCCTGGCTGGTAAGCTTTCCAACAGAGCAGCAGAAGCTTACAGGAGCAGTTCAGGAGATGGAGAAGCAAGAGAGAGACTCGCACACAGAATGGGCATGCCGGATGCAGCAGGCAGCCCTAGCATGGTTCCAAACGTTCCAGGCCAAAACTGGGGAAGAGGTCACCAAGCTAATCCTGCTGGAACAGTTTTACAGTGGACTGAGCCTAGAGGTAGAGGAATGGGTAAGAGACCGGAAGCCCACTACCCTGACTGAAGCTGCCCGCCAAGCTGATGAATACCAGGATGCTCGCAGGCAGCAGAGATCCAGTATTCGGCCAATGCCCAGACCCCTAAGCATCAACCCAGGGCCACCAGTGCAGCAATCAGGAGGGAACAACTCCAACGCACAAGCAGCCCGACACCCAGCATGCAGCGGAATACAGTGTTATCGGTGCAAACAGGTCGGAACACTACCGGAGGAACTGCGCCCAGAGAAGGAGTCAAGCTTTAGGGCTTCGAACAGGGCCACCTTGCCCAGCACAAGCAGCAGGCCACTACTATCCCGCTCACAGACAGCAACAACCTGACCTTCGACCAATTCTCAGGCCCCAGATCACCCACCAGGGACCACAACTACTACAGAAGGAGGGGAACCCTTCCAACTTGCAGACCTCCAGATACCCATCCTGCAGTGGGGTACAGTGCCACAGATGCAGATAGTTTGGGCACTATCGACAAGACTGTATCCAGAGCAGGTGCCAAGCTGCATGGTTCCGACCAGGGTTACCCCCTCCTGCATGGACAAAGGTTCCCTACTGTCATGCAGAGGTTTTCCCAGTGGTACCAAAGTTTAAACACACCGAGGAGCAATGGGTACTTTTCATGAAGCTGACCCGCTACGGAGAACCGACAGCACCATCGCCAACCTGTCGAGTTGAACAGAAATGTACATATAGTATATAGGGTGAGTCCAGCTAGGGGAGACAAAAATAAAATGTATGTATTGTATAGTGCCAATGGGTCAATCACACTTTGTAGTCAAAGTTTAGGCATGTCTTCTTAATTCTTGATATTGTGGGTCTCGGGCATATGTAAAGATAAAGTGCAACCAAATAAGGTGACTGTAAAACAAATGTGTAGTATAAAAATTTATTTTTTACTTACACAGAAGTTAAAAACAGCTGGCATCAGATAAAAGATAACTTCAATCCTACGCATTTCATCCCTCTCAAGGACTTCCTCAGGGATTGTGTTCAATTCAAAGACAAGTGCCAAATACATAAAATATCCCTTTCTCCCCTCTCACCTATATACACTCCACAATCAGTCCACATCTTCTTTGAATGATTTTCATCTGTGTGCATTCCAGCTCATTGTGATCTTCTCCTCATTACTTCCTGGTTATCTGGCGTCATCGTGTTCCGTACAGGATGACATCATGCGTTCCACGCATGCGTTTCAACTCTGTGTTGACGTCCCAACGTCTTACTGAGGAACAACCTAAGCCAGTTGACCTCAGTGTTCCTGCCATTCCAGATTCCAGGCCCACATCACGGGGACCTACTTACATTCTGAGGTCTAGATGCTTGAATGTTTAGATGGGGGTGCGGTATTGAACCAGGTCAAAGAGGATGGCGCATCTGAGCAGAATGCATGGCTATGGTGTGAGCCCTAGAGGAATTCCAGTATGAATTGTATGGATAGCAGTACTTCCCAGATATCCCCAAGCCGAACCATAACTGATCAGACTGTGTATCCCTGCTTGTGGTTAAGGTGGAGCAGTGTAGCAGAATGGATGCTCTAGCTACACGTTAATTTCCCCTTTTGTGAGGCTGTCCGTACGGCTCCGTTTGTTACACGAATCAAGTCTGTGTGGTCCCTGTGTTAGCACCTTTTAACCCCCGATCACCCATGGCTGTTAACCACAGATTGTTTGTTAAAGAAAGTGTTTCCCCTGAGTGGCCGCTGTTTGTATAACTGAACGCATGTGTGCAAACAAATGGCGTCCATTTTGTCTCTTGAACGCGGTCCTCGGTACATGGTCGTTGACGGCATGGAACTGTTTTCGGCTACACAAACCCGCGAATGCCGGTAAACTGGTATTACTGCCCATCCAACTTCCCGAACAGTTATGTGAACAGTGCTCAGGAGACAGACTACCGATGACCGGTTGTTGCCTTATTTTCTCTGGAACTATTTTGGAGCATCACCTCATGACCGACTAGTCAAAACTTCATTCGAATGGTGTTCCCAAACCACAGAAGGGATCTGAGTGATATTTTGGCAAAGTGTGGACTCAGATCCAAGCTTTTCGGTAATGTAACTTTTGTGGTCTGAAAATATTAAAATGTGCTTTTGGGGTGTTTTAAATTATTGTAGATTTTTCTGTAGCTGAGAGATAATTGAGTTATAGAGTTTTCTCACGCAATTATCTCTCAGGCACAGAGGATCATAGGAGTAAAAACCCTATAATTTTGCGTGAGAGACCCCATGCATAAAAAGCCGTGTGTGACCAAATAAACTCAGTTGACTCCCAGAACTGTGTGTCATCCAGTTACTAGGGGATTGGTGTCAAGGATTTTATACTGTTTCTTCCATCTACGAGGACTGCCCAGCGGAGATACCTATGTTAGGCATTGAAGCTCCACTACAGATACTCTGCTACAATGTAAAGTAGTAAGTGTACAGACTGTATAACAGCATAAATTTGCTGTCTCCTTAATATAACTCAACACAGCCATTAATGTCTAAACCGCTAGCGACAAAAGTGAGTACACCTCTAAGTGGAAATGTCCAAATTGGGCAAAACCATGCAACGGTTTCACAGGACAGGGTTCACTCAGAGTAGGCCTTGCCATGGTCGACCAAAGAAGCTGAGTGCACGTTTGGGAAATAGACATATGAGTGCTGCCAGCATTGCTGCAGAGGTTGAAGGGGTGGGGGTTCAGCCTGTCAGTGCTCACACCATACATCGCACACTGCATCAAATTGGGCTGCACGGCTGTCGTTCCAGAAGGAAGCCTCTTCTAAAGATGATGAACAAGAAAGGCCGCAAACAGTTTTCTGAAGACAAGCAGACTAAGGACATGGATCACTGGAACCATGTCCTGTGGTCCAATGAGACCAAGATAAACTTATTTAGTTCAGATTGTGTCAAGCGTGTGTGGCGGCAACCAAGTGAGGAGTACAAAGACAAGTGTGTCTTGCCTACAGTCAAGCATTGTGGTGGGAGTGTCATGTTCTGGGCCTGCATGATCCCCTCCCTTTGGAGACTGGTCCGCAGGCCAGTACTCCAACATGATAACGACTCCAAACACACCTCCAAGACGACCACTGCCTTGCTAAAGAAGCTGAAGGTAAAGGTGATGGACTAGCCAAGCATGTCTCCAGACTTAAACCCCATTTGTTTTATAATTAATGAAAATGTATCTATGTACATGTCAGCTCAAATTGAAGCCCATTTTGCCATCTAAAAAATGGTATATAATATGTGTTGGTGCTAGACATGTGCAATTAGTTTCGGTCCGAATTTAAATAAGAATAAATTTTGGCAATTCAGACATTCGGATGCTTCAGAATGTCCGAAGTGCCGAATTGCTGTAGAAGTGAATTTCGGAAGTGCTGAACCAAACCGAATTGCCGAAGTGCGGAATTTCGGAAGTGCAAAGTGCTTTGGATTTTTGAAAAGTGGCAAAACAGGAGAGGGAGGGAAAATTAAGGTATTGATGATGGGAATCTAACCCTAACCCTAATAGGGGTAGGGTTGGGGTAGGGGTTAGTGTTAGGGATTGGGTTAGGGCTAGGGGTAGGGTTAGGAGTAGGGTTGGGGGTAGGGTTAGGGGTAGGGTTAGGGAATTGCTGAAGTCCCGAAGTGTCAAATTCCCGAATTGCCGAATTCTCAAATTTCGGAAGTGCCGAACCGAAGTGCCGAATTGCCAAAGTCCCGAATTTCTGATTGCCGAACTGAATTGCCGAAGTTCCAAATTGCCGAAGTGCCGATTTTCGGAAGTGCCGAACCGAATTTTTTGCCCATGCACATCCCTAGTTGGTGCAATAAATGACAGAGATGCAAATTGTGTTTGAACACAGACAGCAAAAAATGCAAAAATGGCTTGTGTCCCTAAGGGTAAGTTCTGTTTTTGAAGCTGCATCCTTAAGTCCTTAAGGGGTTAAGGGTGTCATTTGGGTAAATGGTACCAAAGGTTTTGTTGCAGCAATTTATATATATTGTTTTGTTCACTAACTAGCACTTTATATGCATAACTTCTTCAAGTATGGGGAATCGGTCCCCCATGTCCCACCACATACCAAAGAAACTCAATTTTGGAAGATCCTCAACTAATTTTATAAAAGGGAGATTAATTTTGTAATCAAACTATGTGAGACTATAGAGATTATAATTAATAACATTATTAATGTTGCTCATGTACAAAGGTTGGGGAGTTAACAGGAGACTGGTGAAAACACCAAATATATAAACAAAGGCTGGACAATGGAGCACCATTTAGTAGGATACACAACACAATTCCATCTAAGGTCCTTATTTAGCTGATATCTACAGGAAAAAGCACATTTGCCACGCACACCAGGTATTCTGGTTTACTTATCACTTTTTCATGCTGATGGGCAGCACATGATAAGTTTCAAATTGTGTGTTAAATATGGCAGCTAGGGAAATCAATTAACTAATCATGATTCCTCTTTCATTAAAAAGGTTTGACCAAGATATATCCATTCTCCAGCATATTAAATCTGCATGCTATTTTGTAGTCCTTTTTATAAACCTTTCAGTATGTAGAAGTGATGTTTCTATCTATCTACCTATGTATCTATCTCAATATTAATGGACAGACACTCTTGGACTTCCAGAAAAGTAGTTACCTTTATTCTATCACACATCTTCTCAATTTTCTCTTCTCCACATTGACAAGGAGTGTGACAGAATAAAGACACTTCATTTTTATTAAAGCCAGCCTTGTAAAATTGAAGTATGTATGAAGACCTTACCTGAGCACCAGGCATAGGAAACAGCAGACTGAGTATAATTTATATATATATAGAGTGAAAGAAACAGACAGTGAAAAAGAAAGGGAACAAAATAAATACTGCAGAAAAAATTAACTTTTTATCTCTTGCAGGGTGAAATAATTTGGCAGTTTTTGGTATTGCTCGCACTAACTAATTAATGCAGATATTGTAGACGCAAGTCAGCTCATTAGAGAGCAATACCATTGCTGAATGTTCAAATGCAATTAGTAATAGTCCGTGCTTCCAAGCTTACCTTTCCTAGATTACTATACAGAGTGTCAATATTGCTGCCATCGCAGCTTAGAATATATTGCTAAACACACATAGCTATTTAAGCTTTTTTCTCTGTAATTAGTTTGCTTTTTGGCAGGATGGACAGCCTGTAATTCTTTGAAACAAGAGGCAAACATGAAGTTGAGAAGTCACTTTATTTTAAGGGGACACGATAGTCAGCAAAACAACTACAGCTTATTGTATTTATTCCAGTGAGTAGAATCATTCCCTTCAGGCTTTTTTCTGTTAACACTGTGTTTTCAGAGAACATGCAGTGTTTACATTACAGCCTCCACTGGCCACTCCTCAGATGGCTACTAGAGGTGCTTCATGGGGCAGTGTTGCGCAGTGTGCAGCACTGCCATTCACCTTCTGCATGCAGACACCGGACTTTCCTCATAGAGATGCATTGATTCAACATATCTATCAGTAGATGCTGATTGGCCAGGTCTGTGTCTGGCTTGTGCTGGCTCTGACCCTGATCTGCCTTCTTGACAAGCTCAGCCAATCCAATGTGAAAGATACCTCGCAAACTACAGGTATGTTTTCAAACTATTTGCCAGTGATTACAATGGAGTGGTGATATTGTTTGGAATGTTCCTTTAAACAGAAGAAAAAAAGAGAGAAAATATTTTATTTTTTGTTTGCAAAAGATAGAAGTAGCACAAAGGTAAGCAAACATCCCATTCCATGAGAGAAGGCAATGAGAACAATGGTTGCCCTAACGTCAAAATACTAGCAACAAGGTGCCGAGGTGAAACAAAAAAACATAGAATGTGACGGCAGGTAAGAACCATTCGGCCCATCTAGTCTGCCCAATGTTCTAAATACTTTCATTAGTCCCTGGCCTTATCTTATAGTTAGGATAGCCTTATGCCTCTCCCACGCATGCTTAAGAGTGCAAGTTCAGATGCAGGTTCTGTCACAAAATTACTAAGAATTGGGTACTTCAAGAGACTACCCATATCTTGTCCCTGTAGGAAGTAGAATAGATTGTCTGATATGCACTTTTACAACAAGCTGTTTGTGTGTTTCCTATAAACTCTTCAGGTGTTTCTAATTTCAGTTAATGAGCAATGTGTGCCAGTGGCATAACTATCAAACGTTTGATCTGATACAGTTTGGCTTCAGAGGCAAATAGAGTCAAACAGCATTGTATAACTGAATATTATAAATAAATATAAACACTAACATCTGCCTGGGCAAATTAGCTCAAAGCAGCATACCGCTATTAATGACAGTGAACCGAGTATTTTGAATAGGTTTGTGCAAGTCTGCTAGGCTCCAAATGTCATTGACTGATTATCTTTACATGTCCTTTATAACGAACAAATGGATAATTATCACACAGCATTGTCAAAATATGGTTAACTAATGTGTAGTCGATGCATGGAATAGTTACGCAATAGAGGTCTTATTAACTGATCACAACACCAGCATTGTAAGGGTTAATTCATTTGCCTTTAACTAATACTTATGAGGTGAACTGTGTGGGAAGCAATGTGTTAGTGCTACAGCAAATAAGGAATATTTTGTTTTCTGGTTTGTAAACCAAATAGTATAGAGAAATATATAATTTGACACCGATCCTTGATCCCTGAGGTCCAGTGATATTTATAACCAGACCTGCATATTGTAAGTTAAAAGAAGGGTCGTTCCCTTAAAACGTGGATGTTATTTTAGATGCTATTTTGGTTTAGATGCATTTTGCATGAAAAGTACATCATTAGTGATGTCCCGAACGGTTCGCCGAACGGTTCACGAACGGTTCGCCACGGACTCATCATTGAGTAAACTTTGACCCTGTACCTCACAGTCAGCAGACACATTCCAGCCAATCAGCAGCAGACACTCCCTCCCAGACCCTCCCACCTCCTGGACAGCATCCATTTTACATTCATTGTGAAGCTGCATTCTTAGTGAGCTGTCCAGGAGGTGGGAGGGTCTGGGAGGGAGGGTCTGCTGCTGATTGGCTGGAATGTGTCTGCTGACTGTGAGGTACAGGGTCAAAGTTTACTCAATGAAGAGTCCATGCCGAACCGTTCGGCAAACCGTTCGGGACATCACTATACATCATGTTTAGTCTCAAATTAATTGTCTGGATTCACCAAGATGATCTGACCTGGTTACAAAGCGATCAGAAGCATCTGTACATAAGTGTTGAGCACTGTAAATTTTTAGTTCAATTTTGGAATATATGAAGTTCCCTTCCTAAAACTGTAGCAATTCCTTAGAGGAACGGCATAGAACCTGAGATGAGCAGAAACTGTATACAACATCTTCTAGAAACCAAAAGAACTTTGTAATTAGACATGTGCAATTTGTTTAGTTCCAAATGTACCTTCGTACAAATTTCATGCCATTCGGACATTCGGATGCTTATGAATGTCCGAAGTGCCGAAGCACCAAAGTGATTCGGATTTCTGAAAATTGGCAAAACAAGAGAGAGGGAGGGAAAATTATGTGAATGATGACATGAAGCTTGACCAATAAGCATTCCTTTTGTGCAATGTAATGCTTGCTTGCCCAATCCGGTTTCACTATTCCCTGTCCAATGAAATGAGCACATTTTTGTGATTGATGTTAGAGGACAGCCTATTAATGGTGATTTTGTCACTCACACTTGGTCAATGAAGGCACACAGAGTCATTGGGGAGGGATAGTATATAATAGGCTGTCAGGGTTTTGGCTTGTATTAATGTGGCCAGACTAGTTGTGATAGCACAATAGACAGAGAGATAAATTACATTATCAGGGGGAGAGAGAGGGAGAGAGAGAGAGAGAGGGAGAGAGTTTCCTTTTTTTCTTTTGCATCTTGTTTCTTTTTTGAAGATGGGGGTGAGAGAGTGTGTGGTTGTGCAAGTCAGGTAGTCTGATTGCCAGGGTGTTTCTCTGCTGCACTGTGACTTTACTGCAGTGATTAATTTTGTGTACCAGCCATCACTTGCTCTTACTTTGCTCTCTCTCACACACTCACTTGCTTGTTCACACACTCTGCTCACTCTCTGCTCCTAAACTCTCCACAAAGATGGTATCAATGGGGTGGGATTATATAGTGTGCAGAAGTGTTGCATGCTGGTAGTGCTCCCTGATTGGCTGCACTATCTGTACAGTGAAAATGTAATTTTGTAAATACTAAACTAACACTACTAATTATTAACTAAACCCAGACAACTTCTTTAAAATTTAGTTGTCTGGGTGCTGCTGTGGTCCACTATGCATTGTAAAACATTGCTGTCTAAAAAAAAAGCACACAAATGTTTATTTTTCAAAATGAATGACATTCCGAACTGACGAATATCTGAAACGAATAACATGCCGAACTGCCAAATTCCCGAAATGAATGCCTGAATGCCGCGTGCCTGAATGCCATTCGGCAGTTCCGAAGTGCTGAACGCCATTGGTCTGGATTGCTGAAGCAGGAAAAAAAATTTTACTTACCCAAATTTCCAAACCGAACCAAATGTTTTGCCCATGCACATCCCTATTTGTAACTCATTTTGAGAGCCATATCAAATTTGTATCAAATTTGTAGTGGATTTCAATTTTCCTTAATAATATCTCTTCTGTCTCTTGGGACAGAAAGGTAAATTTTTGTTAATTTTCTCCATTATTATTTTGTCTGTTTGTTGGTTCAAGTTTCTTTATAACTTATTTTTTATTTGTATCCATGTATCCACTGTGACTATTTTGTTCATAAAAACAGAGTACAAAGAGTTGTCATTAATGGTAAATTTTCAAGCTGGACAGAGGTGGCAAGTGGTGTCCCTCAGGGGTCTGTTCTGGGACCCCTTCTATTTAACATGTTTATAAATGATCTTGAAGACAGCATTGAAAGTCATGTTTCAGTGTTTGCAGATGATACAAAACTCTGTAAAATAATACAATGTGAGCAAGATATTATTTTGCTGCAGAGGGATTTAGATAGACTGGGGGACTGGGCACTAAAATGGCAGATGAAATGTAATGTTGAAAAATGCAAAGTTATGCACTTCGGTGTAAAGAATACACAAGCAACGTAAACCCTTAATAGAAGCAAATTAGGGATAACAACACACAAAAAGAACTTGGAAATTGTTATAGACAACAAACTATGCAACAATGTGCAATGTCAATCAGCAGTGGCCAAGGCCAGTAAGGTATTGTCATACATGAAAAAGGGCATTCATTCTCGGGACGAGAATATCATTTTGCCTCTTTATAAATCACTGGTAAGACCACATATTGAATATGCTGTGCAATTATGGGCACCTGTTCTAAAGAAGGATATTATGGCACTAGAAAAAGTGCAGAGGCGGGCTACAAAATTAATAAAAGGAATGGAACATATCAGCTATGAAGAAAGGTTAACAAATTTAAACCTATTTAGTTTAGAAAAACGTTCCCTGAGAGGGCATATGATAACATTATACAAATATATTCGGGGCCAATACAAACCATTGTGTGGAAATCTATTCACAAACCGGACTTTACATAGGACACGATGTCATGCGTTTAGACTGAAAGAAAGAAGATTTCGTCTGAGGCAAAGAAAAGGTTTTTTTACTGTAAGAACAATAAGGATGTGGAATTCTCTGCCTGAAGAAGTGGTTTTATCAGAGTCCATACAGATGTTCAAACAGCTACTAGATGCATACTTGCAAAAACAGAATATTCAAGGATATAATCTTTCAATGTAGGGTAATAACTGCTTGATCCAAGGATAAATCTGACTGCCATTCTGGGGTCAAGAAGGAATTTTTTTCCTAGCTTGTTGCAAAATTGAAAGTGCTTCAAACTGGGTTTTTTGCCTTCCTTTGGATCAACAGCAGAATACAAATGTGAGGAAGGCTGAGCTTGATGGACGCAAGTCTCTAACTATGTAACATGTTTCCTTCTGCCTTTAACTGTTATAAGAATAACATTGCCAAATATACTTATATTATAATACTGTGGTTTCATAAAAATGTTTGCCAAATGTTTGCAAAATAGTGTTTGTGAGTTTTTTAAATAATTTGGTTGGGTTAACCTAAGATGCCCAGTTGATAAATGGTCTTGCTGGTGGCAGCTTTTATACTATAATAGATGTGAGTGGTGTTAAAAGGTATATGGTATCATTAGTTTTAATTTAGTGCAGACAAATAGTGATTTCTAATCCTTTCTTCCACTGAAGGAAGTCATGCGCCTGGCAGTGGAGGTCTTCGTGACACTAAAGATAGCAATATATCTAACCATGAATCCTGCTTAAACTAGCATAGTAGTTGAGACATATTAAAACAATTGTAAAAACAATTATTTCCATTATTGTAAATAGACTACCTTTTGATTGAGTATTTCAGATAAATTAACACTGAGTTGTGTTCTTCAGAATCTCTATAAGTATGTATATGTTAAGGGTGATTGCAATATTTGTTCTTTTGCATATACTTTCTAATTTAAATGACTCACCCTGATATCCTTTATCATCCAAAATATATTAATACGCAAGCTGACGTTCATTATAAAAAAAATATAAAGCAAACTGCAGGACATACACAAAAAAAAAAACTTGACAGGTGGTACACTTTAACGATGAGAGAGAGATATTCAATAGAAGATAAGCACTTCTGTCCAGAAAGTTATAAGAATAGAACGTGGTTCTTTGCCTACTGAAATATTATAGGCATGACTATGATAAAGTCTGAACTTTTAGCTAAAACTCTGGCCATCTAAGGACACGAATGAAGACACTCATTCCTCTTACCATACAATCACAATCCAGACACTTCTCAGGGTATAGAATAGCAAATTACCATCGGTTCTTTTTAACCCATTAGACATTCACACCTAATATGAAAATTAATAGGAACTTAGAATATGTAATAATCTACAAATTCCACTGAGTTTTTTTCTCAGTAATAAGAAATGTCTATACCTCAAATAGCATAGCAACTGAGATCATAACTTCTTAGTTGGGTAATAATGTTATTTCTTGACAAAAGAGCATGCTTTCTCATATGGTATAAACTCTTACATGGCTGTAATTGTTCTAACCTCACACCCTGCTACCTTACAGCATATACATTCTGAGTACTTGTGCTTTCATAGTGTCCAAATGACCCACTTTCCCATCATGAATATAGCCTTTGAAATGTGTTCTCCCCTATTATATATTTATTGACACTCCGAATGGATTCTTCTAATTATACTAATAAATGTTAATGGTAATATACATTCCTAAAATAAATATATATCCAGTAACGCGACGTAGTCGCTGAGATTACTCTCAGAATATATTCTTCCATACAACATGTTTGATGACTCCCTGAGCACGCACCCTACATACAAATCCATAGCAAAATAGAGAAACATGTATCTATATTAAATTCATCCAACATTAATTATTCTACACCACGTGAAAGTATAGATTTATAGTACTAAGCACGTAACCCTTTCCCCAGAGGGTTACGCTTACATCAGTCTTCAAATTAAATAAGGTAGTCACTTGATCGAGTTAGTTGATATTTGTTCTGATAATTATGACTGCATTTGTAAGTAATGAAATATGGCAACATGATTAGAACGAAAATTATTGATTCGTTCCAACCAAAATACTATTTGTTAGCCCTAAACACTGTTTTTTTTTTTTAAATGTCAAATGCAAATGTAGAATTGCTACATTTTGCAAAAAATAAAGACGACCACTCATTTTTAATACAAATACACAAAAATAAGTCCTGCACTCAAACTCCCACGACTCCTAGTCGTCAGCAATGACCATAATACACATCAGCCCCAATACTTACAATAAAAAACACAGAAAAAAAATTATACTATTCCAAATCCCTATGCATATTTATATAAATAGAGGTTTTTCGTTCCACTCCAATGGCCATTAGGTGTTAGCCCACCTGCCACGTCACGCAAACCTCTTTGGTGGGTCCTACACTAACAAGTCACCTTGCTTGCTTCAGCTTAAGGCAAAAGAAAATCTCTAATGAGACAGAAAAGGTTTTTTTGTTGTTTTTTTTTTTTTTTTTTTAAACCCCTGCATACTTATTAATCCTTAATAGGGAACTCATGTTTGTGTGTATGATAACCATGAGACAGATAGAACGAGCAGTCAACAAACAGTATCAAAGTAGGTTTAGTCCTCTTCCTAATTTACTGCACTAGCAAACATAAGCATTTAACTTTGACATATAATGGAAAAGACATACTGTCAATGCTCCCATAAACCGTATGCATTCATCTAGAATATAGGTTTTGATATGCTTTTCTTTCAATATCATGAAGTCATGTTTGAATGTATCATCCATTAAATTAAAATGTTGATTCTTGGTAGTTATATGAAATGTCAGCTAGACATTGTTCTGGTAAGAGAATTTATTTGTGTGCTGTATGTCTGGTGACATTCGCTATAAAGGATATTATGGATTTAATTGTCAATCATCACAAGCATTGATGGTGGAGCTTTTGTGTCACATATAATAACGATCTATTTATATAGTGCATTTCTCTCAGAAAAGAATGAGAAGCCCTTAGCACGCATTCTCTGAATTAACAGAATCACTAGTTTATGCCACATTCTTCCCATCTCAATGCTACTTGTTTTATTGAATTCTGAAGAGTAAAAAGCCTGTTTTATATCTGCACACACAAAAAATGATTTATGACTGCATTTGTACACTTGGTGCATTCTAAAGGAAAACTGACCATTCCCATGATTTTTATATTATATTTGAAAGGGTTACTATAACATGCTATAAGGACAGGTGAGAATTAATCTTCTGATGAACTAATATTTCTTTTAACTTTTTTTCTTAAGGCTGTTGTTACTTAATTATAAACCACTGCACATTCCTATCCTGTTTTCACTAGTCTACTTCTGAGGGTCTCTGACCAAGAATTGTGCTGTTTTCTACTCTAGTGATGGTCTTTGACCTGTATCTAGCAACGATTATTTACTTATTCCTATATTTAACAAATATGTATTTGTGAAGTGTTTAAAATAAAATTAGATTTAAAAAAAAAGATGCGCTATGGCTTTAAGACTGTAATATTACGTGACGTCATCACATATATAAGAGGACGCCGAACCCAGCCTCATGGAAGACTCTAACGGTACCCAGACCCTATATCGTGGCCAGAGGGACTGGGAAGGAGCTTCATAAGGAGTAACGGAGGGACGAGACGATCCGCTTGCAAAGCTGTTTTAAGGTTGTTTGTCATAAAGATTTATTTTTACCTCACTCTAACCTCAAGTACGCCTGCATTTCCTGGGGCATATTTATTGGAGTCTTCAAAGTTAAAGCAGACTCATCTGCTCTATACTTGTGAGTGTGCATTTTTTAGAGTGTATATACACTTAGCATCTAAACAATATTACACTATTTTTTTTCTTCCTTTTTTCCTTTATATGTATGTATGAACATTTAATACATTATGAGGATACCTCTGTACAAGTGAATTTGAGAAGGTATTTGCATTATATAAATTATTGCTACTTTGTGCACAAATAAATGTTCAGGTGTTCACTTTATATAATGGTCTTAAAGCCATAGTGGACCTTTTTTTTTCCAGTTTTTTTTTTTCATTTTCAGTGTTTTTTTGGATTGACACTTTCGAAGTGCCATTTTTACACTTGTTTATTTATTAAAATTAAACATAGATATCCACACCTTATTATAATTACCATTTTTGCTGTCTCTCATTTTTCCTGACATTGCTTTCCTGGTGAAACATACTCCATTTATCTTGCTTTGTCTGTTACTGAAGGGATTCAGAGATTTCTTGGTAGCAGAAAAGAAAAAATTATGTTTTGCTAATTTCTGGAGTGTAAGCCACCTCCCCAATCACCAACTCAATTATAACTTGGTTATTTTAGACTAAAATTATCCATTGAAATTTTAATTAAATTTGTTCTGATTCAGAGATTGCTACATAAGCCTCATAGAAGCTGTTCTCTTACATTTTCATAGTACACCTATTGTACTGAGGTAGTCCGTGTGATCATTCTTACATCATATTTTGATTTCCGACTGCCTAAACATTCCTCTCCACACCTTCCAAGCCCCATCCCATTTATTCATTAATCATCAATTGTGTGGAAGGACTTGGCTACAGCTTTTATTACCAATAACATTAAACATCATAAACATCTGGATTGTGAGCTTGAACAAATACCATTGCTGGTTATAAGATGCCAGCCAAACAGGCAGTTGTGCATTCTGCAAAATGCCACCAAATTACACTCCTTCACATTACCGTGTTTCTCCGAAAATAAGACTGGGTCTTATATTAATTTTAGTCACAAAAAACACACTAGGGCTTATTTTCAGGGTAGGGCTTATTTATTTACGTTACCAGTATGTACAGCTCTTTCTCTTTGCACTCATCTTGTCTGGGGATCAAAATACCATACTGTCTAATTAATCCACCTCCCTTTAATAAATCCACCCCCCCCACTCTAATTAATCCACCCCCTCTTTAATAAATCCATCCCCGTTTAATAAATCCACCCCCCTTTAATTAATCCACCCCCCTCTAATTAATCCACCCCCCTTTAATTAATCCAGCCCACCCTTTAATTAATCCACCCCCTTTAATTAATCCACCCCCCTTTAATTAATCCACCCCCCTTTAATTAATCCAGCCCACCCTTTAATTAATTCACCACCCCTTTAATTAATTCACCCCCCTCTAATTAATCCAGCCCACCCTTTAATTAATTCACCACCCCTTTAATTAATTCACCCCCTCTAATTAATCCAGTCCACCCTTTAATTAATTCACCCCCCTTTAATTAATTCACCCCCCTCTAATTAATCCAGCCCACCCTTTAATTAATTCACCCCTTTAATTAACACCCTTTAATTAATTCACCCCCCTTTAATTAATTCACCCCCCTCTAATTAATCCAGCCCACCCTTTAATTAATTCACCACCCCTTTAATTAATTCACCCCCCTCTAATTAATCCAGCCCACCCTTTAATTCACCCCCTTTAATTAATTCACCCCCGCCCCCTTTAATTAATTCAGTCCCAGACATAAAATATCTACCGGTACTCACATTTCAAAGATTCCTTGCCGAGTCCGACCACTGGGTGCCTCACCGCCCGGAAATGGATCCTTCCGCTGAAGATCCGTGAAGGCAGACTGACGGCGCTGCGAAATGTCGTCATCACGTTGCGCGATGCCGCGGCCCGCAACGCTCCTCCTACAGTAGAAGAAGGAAGTCTCGCCGCAAAGGTGCAATGCCTAGGTCTTATTTTCGGGGTAGGGCTTATATTGCAGCCCACCCCGAAAATCCGAATAGGGCTTATTTTCGGGGTAGGGTTTATTTTCGGGGAAACACGGTATGTCAATGGCCACCAAATTATGCTCTAGCACAGCACCATGTAGAGGGATTGGTAGTGCCAGGAATACAGCTTTGTATTCCTGGAACTACAGTGTCCCTTTAACGTGAAAGAAATATTCCAACATGGTGTAAGCTAACTAAGCAAAACCAGTAAACATGCCAAGGCCAGGATTCCAGAAAACAGGATGTCAGACAAGCCAACTTCAGGACAGGCAGAAAGAAGGGATGGCCATTAAACAAGCCAAGGATAAAACTAACAAGGAAAGGTTAAATGATCTTAACATGTATAGCTTGGAGGGATATGATAGAAACATTTAAATACATAAAGGGAATCAACACAGTAAAGGAGGAGACTACATTTAAAAGAAGGAGAACTACCACAACAAGAGGACATAGTCTTAAATTAGAGGGACAAAGGTTTAAAAATAATATCAGGAAGTATTACTTTACTGAGAGGGTAGTGGATGCATGGAATAGCCTTCCAGCTGAAGTGGTAGAGGATAACACAGTAAAAGAGTTTAAGCATGCGTGGGATAGGCATTAGGCTATCCTAACTATAAGATAAGGCCAGGGACAAATTAAAAGTTTTTTGAAATATTGGGCAGACTAGATGGGCCGAATGATTCTTATCTGCCATTACATTCTATGTTTCTATGTTTAAGTCAAAATAAGAATACAGGAAGACAGGATACACCAGATCCTGAATCAAATGAACAGCACACAAACTGGGAATAACTCTAGGGAGACTCGGACCTTATAAAGGCGTAGGCCAATGACATCACATGGAACCTAAACAGCACAAATGGGAATTATTTCAATGACCAGTATTTTATAATCTGGATGTATGTGCTCTTCATCACAAAATATTACCTGCGATCACGAATCCTATTCCACTTTGGGTTGTATACTGCAATGCATTATTCGGTCCTATTTAGTAAAAGACCAGTTTTAAAACTCATTATGGAAATTAGAAAAATAATTCAGATGGAGAGAGCGCAAATAAAAACATTTTGACCAGAAACGAAAAATAAATGGAGTATTTGGCTAAAGGGGCACTGACAGACCTGAAATATTATCAAGAGGCAATGAATTGAAGAGAAACAATATGGTAATTTGCAGAATTGTGCTTTCCCTCCCAAGGGTAAAATGCTGATTAAAATAGATTTGTGTTAAGTGCTGCGACTCTTTTACATTCAAATAAATAGCTTTGCAAAACAAATAATGAAAACACTCCTGTAAAATTGATGCATTACCCTCAGTTAAGAGCCGCATTGTGTGGTATTAAGGCACTTTAACAATATGAATGTAAGTATTTGTGCCGAAGAACTGCAAGGCTTGGCAGATATGACTTGTGTAATATATGCATTGCCCATGTTCCAAATAAAAGAGTAGAAAAAGGTTCAAGTTAAGGGCAGAACAGAAGTGTATTTGTCCTTCATTGTGCAAAGACTGTACATTACGCTGCAGTTGGAGGAATTTGGAGTCTAATTCCCGCGAACAAAAGAATGTTAAAAACATAAAGTGTAAAGTCACTAGCAACGAGACCCTGATTGACTCTCCGGAGTTTCAATGCTATTTTTATATCTTATATTTCCTAGAGCCATTATCACGGACTTGCAGAGAAGAATGCATGTATTTACTTTGCCTTAGAAATACATTGTACAAAACATCAGAAAATAAAAAGAAACAAACGTAAAGTAAAACAGAGTGAATGTAATAAATGAAGTGTTGAATGATAGAGAAATGTGTTAACACATTAACTGCATATACAGCATAGTGTTTTTAGATTAGTGGCCTATCTTTCTAGTGCTATATGTTTTTACTCCTGTCGGTTTATATATCTTGAGCATTGTAGTGTAATATTTTATAAGATTTAAAGGGACACTCTAAGTACCATAACCACTATATCTTAATACAGTGGGATCTCGGTTTATGAATTTAATGCGTTCTTCAGAACGTTTCTTATTGCGAAAAATTTGTAAACCGAAATGTGACTTCCCAGAAAAAAAGTCAAAATGAGCTGGCATGAAAAGTAACCCACAATGCAGAACACACAATAAAAGGCATACAAATGAATAAGCTCAGCTCCCTACCTTTCCACAGCTGGAGAAATTCACCAAAAAGTCCCAAAACAACTGCAAACAATTTCCAGAATGGCTCCAAAACTGGATGCAAAAGCTGCTCCAACACCTCCACACTCTACGCCACGTGCTACCCACCGGCTCCAGCATGCAGGAGGCAGTGCTATAAACCTCCCAGGTGCAATGCATCCTAGGGAAACTTGATTTGTTTTGCGAAAAAAATTTGTAAACCCTAGGCATTACTTTCAATGGATTTTCATTTGTAAACCGAAAATTATGTTAACTGAGTCGTTTGTAAATCGAGGTCCCACTGTACTATATTTTAATGTAGTGATTTTGGTGCATAGATACTGCCCCTTTTCTTTGTCAATGTAAAATATTGCCATTTCAGAAAAATTACATTGTTTCCATGTTGCCTAAAATATACCACTAATGCCTATTAGACAGACAGCCACTAGAAACTCTTCCTCCTTGGATCTTGGATGATGGCTTTACAGCATGATAACGCCGAACGAATCCAGTGTTTCTTGTAGAGGAGCACTGGATGTAATGGTTCTCAATAAAAGCATTAGACTGGTAGAGTACAGCAATTTCAGTGCATGCGCCATGTGTACTCAATGTTTCTCTAAAACTCATGGTCTCACAGAAGAAGTGACTGTCCCAGAACTGATCTACAGATTAGTTTAATTGTTTTTTTCTCACTTATTTTCCTAAACATGCAGGGGGGTACTGCATATAAACACAGTAAGGAACACGCCTCAATTTAAACATTATATGTTTATTTTGAAATATATGATGTTCCTTTTAATTTAACAAAATATACAATGCCCAATGTCAATATCATAATGTGCAGCAAGAATGTACAAAAAGGTTTTGGATCCAATGATCTAAAATAACCTTGTGCATTAGCCAAATAATTGGGGAACATCATTGCACTTTTTTATTAGATCTCACAGGTTCCTTCCATGTACTCTGGAGTTCCTCATCAGAATCTATTTTCAACCATATTCTACAGGGTTTACATTCAACTGACAGCCACTATTGGTCCCACAGCATTTACATGCAGTGATTATGATGAGCGTGTGTTCTAGTGTTGAAATGTTTTTTCCCCAACCTGACAGCTTTGTACATGTGAAGTGCCCTTGGATGCCCCATCCAGGACTGTTGTCACACATATGCAATGACATTTGTTTAAATCATATTTGACATTAGTTTTGCTCCTAAATTTCTATGATGTCTTCATAATAGTTCTCTGATGTCTCAGAAATAACTCTGGATGGCAGCATGTAAGTCCCAAAGCAATAGTCTGGCTGGATCTGAGATAGCCTGAGCAGATCACAGATGATTTATGATAACAAATTGGAAATTGATCTTTAAATTATATCTTTTTAAAATTTGATTTTACAAAAAAAGTATTCTGTGGCATAAACTATATATATATTCATATCAGAAAGTCTAATTGTGTTTGTGTAGGTCTGAAAATGCTGATATAAAATATCTACTGATTAATTTCTTCTGAAAAAGGCTAATAAGCAAGTTAGAGAAAATAAAATGAAAATTTGCAGAGTTGCAATAATTTTCTAGCTCTTTTAGCTATTTGTTTTCATTAATACAACTCACTTTTTAGAGTAGCAAAATACCAACAGGTTATCTACAATACAATAATAACAGAAATACATAGGACAATATGGCAAATATTAAATGGAATATGAAGAGGAATGAAATTCAGTCACAAACCCAGATTGATTGAAGGCATATCAATTAAGGAGTCTTGAAACAAACTCAGGACATATAGGACATCAGTTCATGTAAGGAAAGGAAATGATAGTGCAGAGTTTGTCAATAAAAGACACTTCTTTATTACAAGATACACATACAAGATAAAAGTAGTACACAGGCACATCACAATCTGTTGAGGAGATTGTAATTTTCAGTCCTTGGATCCAAGTGCAGGATGGGATAAACAACCAGGAACAGAAGGTGAGTGAAGTGTAAAAATAAAAAACAGTAAGGAAGAAACTCTATTAAAAGAAGCCCTATGCGTTTCGTCCAATATGGCAAGAACTTCTTTAGGGGCACGAAACAAAAGTCCTTTCCTTCCCACAGCATACTGGTATAAGTCCGGTGATCTGCTTTTAAACCTGTGGAAAATTGGCATCAATTTCCTTAGACCGATCCGCAAGTGGAGCACTTCCTCGTTCATCATCCAAGCGCTTCTGGGTTTGCCGGTCAAGCCTCAATGTCATATCATGTCCGGACGTAATGCCACGCCAGTGTGGTTTCATCGCTCGTAGATGAGCATAAAAGTCCATAATGTCCATAATATGGCATAAAAACAAATATTGTAAGGGGAATAACTAGTGCACTTAAATAAATTATAGGAAATATACCATAAAGAATAATTCACCACAGAATATGAATAAGAATATATGATACAAAAATAGGCATATATAAAATAATCTATCAAAAAAGATTTATAGGAAACGTGAAAAATATTTAGATAAAACAAGTGAAAAAGGCTAAAATTGATCAAATATGAAGGTGAACAATAGTGGGAATAAATAGAGGTGACAGAAGACAAACCAAATTATAAAAAAACACATTAAATCGAAGTCAACATTCAAACCTCTTGGTTGCATGATTAGATGAATCATTAGGTCACCTCCTCTCTCACTGTTTAGAGAACAGACTCCAAATGTAACTGGCTGTTAATCACAAGTGATTCACCACCACCTGCCAATAATATTGTTTAACAGGACAAATTATAAACCAAATTATTAAATTAAAAACCTACGTAGACTGCTTCTAGATTATCTTTACATTACATAGAAAATAAATTCCGTAAAACAAACATTTTGTAGACACGCAATATCCTTAGTAACAGTTACCTGTCAAAGCCATGAATTCAGTTAAAGATCACAATCAGAACTGATAAATTTACTGTAAATCTTAATAAAATAGATCACTGGTTCCTAACTCAGTTCTCATGGCCCACCAACAATCCAAGATTTATGTATTTACCTTTTTTATTCAAATGGAGATACTGACAAAACCTGGACTGTTGGTGGTCCATGAGGACTGGGTTTGGGACCACTGAAATAGATCATAGTGCTTTTGTACAAAACAATAAAAAATTAAGTATTTTGAAACAGTTTCAAAATAAACAGCAGTAAGCAGAGAAATCATACACCAAGAACAATCCGAGTTTCTAGCCCTTGTCCCGTCATTCCAGATTTGTTCTCTGGTGTCCTGCCAACTTGGGACAACAGGAAACTGTCCCCAGCAAATGATATGCTCAGTGTTTTTAGGGCATCGAGCACAAGCATAAAATGAAAAACACCAACTCTCCAGGACTTAAAGTAGTGCAGCATAAAATATAGTTTTTATCTGTAGACACAGTTTAACATAAAAAAAAAATAAGTAAGAAAAATGGGTTAGAGAATGGTTACCATTATGATCATTGCACTGTCCATAGTCTACCATAACAACATCAGTCTCAAAAAGAATGTTGTGATCCACCTCATGTGTTCTATGCTACATCTCAGCAATCAGAACATACCTATAGCGCTTCAGAAGCACCCTGCACATGGCAATACTTGGTCAAGCAAAAGTCTCTGTGTCCCTCTGGCACGTATGTCTACTTGCTAGCATGCACCCTTTTTCCTCTTTAGGCCTGCCCCTCATTGTCACCTCTTTGTGACCAGCTCACCCTGGTTCCAGATCCAATATTGGGAGATATAATACACATTTAATTTGTAGTGTTAGTAATTTGTTGAAATTCCACAGGGTAAATAATTACACTCCTAATACACCTCTGAATGGCAAAAGTCGGGGGGGTATTGTGAGTCTGCTAAGGATAGAAAGAGAGTCACAAAATGGTGTACGAGAACGATATGCAGAAGACAGTAGAAAAGCTTCATCACAAATATTATTTTTCTTATATATATTTTTATTTCTTTGCTGTTTTTATTTAACCCCTTAAGGACCAAACTTCTGGAATAAAAGGGAATCATGACATGTCACGCATGTCGTGTGTCCTTAAGGGGTTAAAACGTTTTCCCTCTTTTTTTCTCGTGCTGTTTATATTCCCCTCCTTGTGGCTGCTGCTGCTGAACTAATTAGGGGGAGTGCCCCTTAATTTCCACCAGTGTGGGATTTGTATTACCAATATAAACCCACTACTGACTCACAGAGTTTGCTTGAAAGTAGTCTATTTTAAGTAGGAGTTGAAACAGGAGCTTAAACTATAAGCAAGTTCAAACCAAATAGTAAATATTGTTTTGCTCACTTGTGCTTTTGGTAACTGGGGATGAGTGCTAGCAAGATTGCGAGTTTTACTCAGTGCGCATCCTGCTGCATGTATGCACACCTGGATAAATCTGTCTGGGGTCCATACCTCTGTGGTGGGTGTGAGCAAGTGGCTTTTCTGGAAGCTCAGATTGGAGATCTTGAGAGGCAAATTGCAACAAATTGATTGGCAATCTTGAGAGTTGAGTGGGTGCAGGTAGTGGAGTGGCAGGAGATGAGACAGTTGGTGAGCAGGCACATAGCTGGATAACAGTGGGGCAAGGAAGCACGGGGGAGGGAAGAGGAACGGTTTAGCTAGTCCTGATCTTGTGCAGTCTAACAGATTTTCCCGTTTGAGTGAAGTTGTTGGTAGCATTAGCTTAGGAGTAGCTGTACTGCAGGAAGGTGTTCCTTCTAACAGCCCCTCTAGTACGGGTGGCGTTGAGAGGGTAAGGAGGTCTAGACAGGTTGTGGTGGTAGGGGACTCTATTATTAAGAGAGTAGATAGGGTAATCTGCCACTCTGATCGTCTCAACCGGACAGATTGCTGTCTCCAGGATGCAGCATGTTGCCGACAGAGTGGAGGGATTATTGGGAGGGGCTGGGGATGACCCAGCTGTCATGGTCCATATTGGTACCAATGACAAAGTAAGAGGAAAATGGAAGGTCCTATAGAATGACTTCAAGGAACTAGGAAGTAAGCTAAAGAAAAAGACCTCCAAGGTAATATGTTCAGAAATATTACCTGTGCCACACGCAGAAAGGCAGCAGGAGATTAGAGAGGTCAATGTGTGGGTGAAGTCTTGGTGCAGGAAAGAGGGTTTTGAGTTTAGAGCACTGGGCCGATTTTGTGCTTGAGTACAACCTGTATGGTCGTGATGGATTGCACCTAAACGGAAGAGGGTCTGCTGTGCTGGGGATATAATGGCTAGAAGGTTGGAGGAGATTTTAAACTAGTAGTGGGGGGGAGGGTCAAAGCAATCTAGAAAATGGAGATAGGATAGAAAGGAGATGGGCTTTAGCTCAGTATAAGGGGGACGGGAGTAGGTATGTAATATTGATGAAAATTCACAAAAAGTACAAATGACTCATGATAATATTAAATCTATGCTTACTAATGCAAGGAGCCTATATAACAAAATGGGGGAACTAGAGTCAATAGCATACACTAAACAATGTGAAATAATAGGCATAACAGAAACATGATGGCATGAGACACATGACTGGGCAGTTAACTTAAATGGGTACACGTTATTTAGGAAGGATAGGAAAAACAAGAAGGGTTGTGGGGTATGTTTGGATGTCAACCATGAGTTAAAGTCAAATCTTGGGCATGTGGAGTGTGACAAGGAAAATGTGGAAGCTTTATGAGTAGATATCTGCTAGGGGAAAACAAAGGGAATTCAATTATTGGTTGGTATATGTTATAAACCACCTAATGTAGATATTAATGAGGTAGAACAGCTGTTAGAGCAAATTGGGGAAGCTGCAAATCGGGGTAACATGTTAATTATTGGAGATTTTAATTACCCTGACATAAATTGGGATAGAGTGACTAGTACTTCAGCAAGAGGAATCAGGTTTTTGAATGTGTTAAATGACACCTTCATGTCACAACTAGTACAAGCACCAACTAGAAAGGATGCTTGTCTGGATCTCGTTATAACAATGTTGATCTTTGACCAACATTCAAGTAGGGGAGCATTTGGGAAATAGTGATCACAACATGGTAATTTTTTAAATAAACTCAAAAAAAGCAAAAGCACATGAGGTATACTAAAAAGTATAATTTAAATAAAGCCAATTTCAATAAGATTATGGCAGCTCTACAACATACGACTGGCATAAACGCCTTAGTGAAAAAAAACTGAGGATAAATGGAAACTATTCAAACAAATATTAGAAAGGTATATTTCTCAGTATGTACCATTGGGTAATAAATATAAAAGAAACAATTTGAAACCAATGTTGCTTAGTAGAGAAGTAAAACAAGAGATTAAAAATAATAAAAGGGCATTTAAATCGGACAAATCAGAGGCATCCTATATGAGATATAAGGAAGCCAATAATGCTGCAAAAAGGCAATTAAAGTGGCTAAATTAGAAAATGAGAAACTGATTGCCACAGAAGGCAAAGCAATCCCAAAATTGTTCTCAAATAGATCAATTATAAAAAAACAAAAAATGAAAGTGTAGGTACACTGGAAACAGAGACGGGTCTGTTAGCTAACGAAGACCAGGAAAAGGCAGAAATTTTAAATAACTATTTTTCTTCAGTATATATTAATGAGGATCCTATGGCAAGAGATATGCAAATGATTGCTGCAAAAAACTTGCAGATAACTTGTGATTGGATGACTCCAAACAAGGTGCTACAGCAGTTAAAGAAAATTATTGTAAATAGAGCTCCAGGGCCTGACGGTATTCACCCATGAGTAGTTAAGGAGCTAAGTGGAGAAATAAGTGAACCTCTGTATTGAATTAAAGATTCTTTTGTTTCAGGTATTGTACTGGAGGATTGGAGGAAGGCAGATGACGTTCCTATATTTTAAAAGGGTTCAAAATCCTTGTCTGGAAATTATAGACCTGTGAGCTTAACTTCCGTGACTGGGAAAATATTTGAAGGACTATTAAAGGACCACTCTAGGCACCCAGACCACTTCAGCTTAATTAAGTGGTTTTGGTGCCAGGTCCAGCTAGGGTTAACCCTTTTTTTAATAAACATAACAGTTTCAGAGAAACTGCTATGTTTATAATAGGATTAATCCAGCCTCCAAATCCTCTAGTGGCTGTCTCATTGACAGCCGCTAGAGGCACTTGCGTGCTTCTCACTGTGAAAATCACAGTGAGAAGACGCAAGCGTCCATAGGAAATCATTGTAAATGCTTTCCTATGAGACCGGCTGAATGCGCGCGCAGCTCCTGCCGCGCGTGCGCATTCAGCCGAAGGGGAGGAGAGGAGGAGGAGAACTCCCCGCCCGGCGCTGGAAAAAAGGTAAGTTTTAACCCTTTCCTCTCCCCAGAGCCGGGCGGGAGGGGGACCCTGAGGGTGAGGGCACTATCAGGGCACTATAGTGCCAGGAAAATGAGTATGTTTTCCTGGCACTATAGAGGTCCTTTAAGGGATTATATTCTGGAATTCATTGGTAAGAACTTTGTTATTGGCAATAATCAACATAGTTTTATGAAACATAGGTCATGTCAAACTAACCTAATTGCATTCTACGAAGAAGTAGGTAGAAGTATAGATCAGGGTGTTGCAGTGGATGTGATCTACTTGGATTTTGCCAAGGCATTTGATACGGTTCCTCACAATAGGTAAGTCTTCAAACTAAAATAAATTGGTCTAGATGAATATTCTTGTTCTTGGGTAGAACATTGGCTTAAGGATAGAGTACAACGAGTTGTAATTAATGGTACATTTTCAAGCTGGACAAAAGTGGTAAGTGGTGTCCCTCAGGGTTCTGTTTTGGGACCACTTCTATTTAACATATTTATAAATGATCTTGAAATAGGCATTGAAAGCCATGTATCAGTGTTTGCAGATGATACAAAACTTTGTAAAGTAATAAAATGTGAGCAGGATATTGCTTTGCTGCAGAGGAATTTGGATAGATTGGGGGACTGGGCACTAAAATGGCAGATGAAATTTAACATAGAGAAATGCAAAGTTATGCACTTCAGGGTCAAGAATGCACAAGCAACTTACACCCTAAATGGTAGTGAATTAGGGATAACCACACACGAGAAGGATTTGGGAATTGTTATAGACAACAAATTAGGCAGCAATATGCAATGTCAATCTGCAGTTGCTAAGGCCTGTAAGGTTTTGTCATGTATAAATAGGGGCATAAATTCTCAGGATGAAAATATAATTTTGCCTCTTTATAAATCACTTGTAAGACCACACCTTGAATGCTATGCTATTTTGGGCACCTGTTCTAAAGAAGGATATCCTGGCACTAGAAAGAGTGCAGAGATGAGCTACAAAATTGATAAAAGAAATGGAGCATTTTATAGTTACGAAGAAAGGTTAAGAATTAAATCTCTTTCGTTTGGAAAAACGGCGCCTCACAGGGGATATGATAACATTATACAAATATATCCAGGGCCAATACAAACCATTATCTGGAAATCTATTCATAAACAGGGCTATACATAGGACACAAAGTCACGCATTTAGGCTGGAAGAAGGGAGTTTTCACCTAAGGCAAAGAAAAGGGTTTTTTTTTACAGTAAGAGCAATAAGGATATGGAATTCTCTGCCTGAAGAGGTGGTTTTATCAGAGTCCATACAGATGTTTAAACAGCAATTGGATAAATACTTGCAAAAACATAACATACAGGGATATAATTTCTAATTAGTGGGGTAATAGCTGCTTGATCCAAGGAGACATCTGACTGCTATTTTAGGGTTAAGAAGATTGTTGCAAAATTGGAAGCGCTTCAGACTAGGTTTTTTTGCCTTCTCTTGGATCAACATCAAAAACATATGTGAGGAAGGCTGAACTTGATGGACGCAAGTCTCTTTTCAGGTATGTAACACAAAATTTCTCTTACCAGAATTGCCCCCTCATGCTAGAATAAATCGAAATATCCCTTCAACCCACCCTGGAAGAGGTTCTTGAGAAATGGTGTTGGTAATCAATGATGTTGACAGTTTACCACAAGTTATTAACATACTCGTTTTCCTGGCACTATAGTGCCCTGAGGGTGCCCCCACCCTCAGGGACCCCCTCCAACCAGGCTCTGGGGAAATGAAGGGGTTAAACTTACATCTTTTTCCAGCGCCAGGCAGGGAGCTCTCCTCCTCCACTCCGCCTCCTCTCCACCTCTTCGGCTGAATGCGCATGCGCGGCAGGAGCCGCGCGCGCATTCAGCCAGTCCATAGGAAAACATTCTCAATGCTTTCCTATGGACGCTGGTGTCTTCTCACTGTGATTTTCACAGTGAGAAGCACGTAAGCACCTCTCGCGGCTGTCAAGAGACGGTCACTGGAGGCTGGATTAACCCTATTGTAAACATAGCAGTTTCTCTGAAACTGCTATGTTTATAGAAAAAAAGGTTAAACCTAGCTGGACCTGGCACCCAGACCACTTCATTAAGCTGAAGTGGTCTGGGTGCCTATGGTGGTCCTTTAATTAACCAAATTGCTAAGTCAGGAAATGCCAAACAATGGCTATGTTATTTCAAATTAAAACAAGCAAGTACCGCACCCTTCATTAGCAGAAGCACTGAGGGATCCCTATTTTTCTAAAGATAATATTCCATTGATTTTATTTTAGCATATAAACCATTTTCCATTATCAAACAACCTAGAATTTCATTATGCTTTTTACATTATTATGTATATTCATTTGAAGGTTCTGTACCAGCGTAGCATAATAAAGCGATAAGGCAAAAAATATAATAAAAAGTGTGTGCTGGGCAGTATTTCATTGTAAACTAGTAAAGTGACAATAACAAGAAGAGTTTGTACATTGGATGAACAATATAAATATGTGATCCCTAGAAACAAGGATAGCTATGACAAAAAATAAATACATGGGAATTAGATCATTCATATTTTGTTACATTACTCAGGGCCAGATTAAGAGCCCAGTGGGCCTGGTGCTGTCAATTATGATGGACCTAATTACAAAATCTTATCGACTAGAAACACTAAAACAGTCCTACCTCCCTAGCATCATGTATCTGATGGAGATGGTCCTGGAGGGATACTCATAGGATGCAGCTATGAGAAAACACATACTCTATGCTAATCTCTTTCAAGTAAATCCATATCCCCTAACAGCAGTGTCCAATGAAGCAGGAAGTCTATGGACGGGGTAAAACAGTGGGCCACTGACGCGAATCACGTAACCAGAACTGCCGAAAGGGGAAAACATACCCAAAAAGGGGGCATGTCTGCCCAAATAATTTGAAGAACAGCCTGGCATGAATTCATGTCCAGGGCCGGATTAACATAGGGGCTGATGGAGCTGCAGCTCCAGGCCCAGGCCCATTGATTTTCCTTCCTTCCCCCTCCCCCCAAAAAAAAATGTTTTTATTTTTTTTACACAGTACTCTTAGGGTTGCCACCTGGGTGGTATTTATTTGAGTCTGCCTGGCCTTGCCGATATTGTAGTATTACTGGCAATACAAATGCCGGTATTTTTCTCAGTATAAACAAAGATTACTCTGCAATACCAGCACCAGGCAGTAGGGGTCGCTGTGTGTGTGGAGAGAGGCAGGGATAGGAAGTCACAGCATATACCTGCATCTCTCTACTCACTGATCCGCGGGGGAGCATCTTCACAGCACAGAGAGTCCAGACAGCAGCTTCCAGCTTCAGAGACAGCCTAAAGCTCAGGGAAGTGAGGGATGGGGTAAAGGCTGCAGGGAGACATGGGGACACTGAGACACTAGGAGATACTGTGAGACATGGGGACACAAGGAGACCTCTGGGGACGCTTAGACACGAGGACACAGACACACATGGGGACACTGAGACATGGAGAAACAGACACACATTGGAAAACTTGGGGACACTGAGACATGGGGACACTAAGACACTAGGGGACACTGAGACCTGGGAACGCTGAGACACTAGGGGATGCTGGGAGACATGGGGATACAGACCCTTGGGGACACAGATACACATGGGGACACTGAGACATGGGGAAACAGATACACATGGGGACACTGAGATACTTGGGGACACTGGGAGATATGGGGACACGGAGATACTAGGGACACAATGTCCTCAAGTGTCTCAGTGTCCCTATGTCTCCCTGACAGTGTCTCAGTGTCCCCATGTCTCCTAGTGTCTGAGTGTTCCCATGTCTCCCAATGTCCCTAGTGTCTGTGTGCCCATGTCTCCCAGTGTCCCTAGTGTCTGTGTGCCCATGTCTCTCAGTGTCCACTAGTGACATGGGGACACTGGAATACATGGGGACACAGACACTAGGGGCACTGGAAGACATGGGGCACTGAGACACTGTGATACATAGGGACACTGATACATAGGGACACTGTGATACATAGTCTCAGTGTCCCCAAGTGTCTTCAAGTGTCTTAGTGTTCCCATGTCTCACAGTGTCCCATAGTAACATAGACACAGACACTAGAAGACACTGGGTGACATGGGGACACTTGGAGACAGAGACACTGGGAGCAATTCATCTATACAGCAGATTAAAACTGTAAGTAGTTTTTAGGTGATCTCACAGAATTTTCTCTTACTCCTTGTGATTTATATAATGTGATGTCACACATACATAATTAGTTATGCAAATTAGTAAGGCCTGTAATTTTTCCAAGAAAGGTGGCAACCCTAACTACTCTTCACAAACTCTTGCTTAAGAATGGAAACTTAAGAGGGACATATGGAAAAAAAAAAAAACTTGTGTGGACTAGCTGGAATGTAATTAGTTAAGGTAATGCTGACTTTGGTCTCTCTAACACTGGGGCAAGTTCCCATTCTTCTACACTCACTACATCCACCTTTTCTCTGTCTCACATTGTATACCAGGAGCTTCTGCCTGCTAGTAAGAAGGAGACAAGTGGACATGTAAGTGCTAGGGGACAGTCCTTAGAAAGTATGGAGCAGGCGCATAATTAGATGCATTTATGCCGAGCGAAGGATGCTGTTGGCCAGCATGCATGATTGGCAGGCAGCCTGATATGCATTCATGCCAGGCTAGCCTTCCAATTCTTTGGGCAGCCTCCTTTTTAGGCATGTTCGTCCCTTTCAGGAGTTCTGGTTACATGATCCGTGTCAGTGGCCCACCCTTTTACACCGCCCATTGACTTCCTGCTTCACTGGACACTGCTGTTAGGGGGTATGGATTTACTTGAAGGATGAAAGCATGAATTAGAGAGAGATTAGTATATTTTAAGAGAATCTGTGTTTTCTTATAGCTGCATCCTATGAGTTTCCCTCTGGCAACATCTCCACCAGATACATAACGCTTGAGAGGTATGACTGTTTTAGTGTTTTTGGTCGATAAGATTCTGTACTTAGGCCCCTCATAATTGTCAGCACCAGGCCCACTGCGCTCTTAATCTGGCCCTGTCCATGTCAGGCTGCCTGCCAGTCATGCAGGATGAGGGGGGGGAGAGGGGTTGGAGGACGTGATTGCATGCTGTGTGAGGGGCAGGACCCAGAAGGCCCAAGCAAATGCTTGCACAGGGTTCAATCGCTACTAAAGACGGCCCTGCTGTCAGTGAGTGTGTGTTTGTTGGTGTGTGTCAAATAAACAAGTGTGTGTGCCTGTCGGTGAGTGTGTCTGTTTAGGTGACTGCCCCTCCCCCCCCCTCACACACACTTTCAATCACATGGGGAAGGTGTTTTTACACTCCTATTTTTCCCACGCCATTCTGGACTCACTGTGGCTGTTCCCGTCTCCATGGCTGAGATCATTAGTCTTGATCTCAACCATTCCAATGATTTCCCTTAGGAAAGCAATGGAAGGCTATTACAAATGTGCACCAATACACAATGCTGCAGCAATCAGCATCCCCTCATGAAGATGCATTGAATAAATGCATTTTTACAGGTAGAATTAAGAGTCATGCTGAATGTAGGTGGTGCACACTGTGCAGCACATCTAGTTGCCATCTGAGTGACTGTCACTAGAGGTGTTACTAGGCAGCAATGTAAACACTGCAGGGACAGGATATAGACTCCAAAACAACTACATTAAGTTGTAGTAGTTCCGGTGACTATAGTGTCCCTTAAGAAAAGAATTTTTGGTGTTGAAAAACTTTACTCCTAACTTTTTTAGCTGGCTTCTAGATTCCAATTAAACTAGAATCCATTCCCTTTACTCTCTATGCACATCTCTGTGTGTGTTACCTTCACAATATCCCGCTTTAGCTTCCGCTGTACACTGTCCTAGCTCCCATTGCTTTTCTCTAAGCATTACATTCTGCTGAAGGATGTGCAAATTTCTATTTTTATTCTCCAGTATGGTGTTTCCCAGAGACTCCGATAATTTCCATGGTAATCCATTGCATCACTGAATTATTGAGAAATGTCACATTACAAATTAGATGTACATGTGGTCTGCACCTGCTGCAGGTGCAGACCACAAGTTCCTTGCACTAGTAAGAGAGTTGTTCAAGGCATGCAGTGGAGTTTCTGTGATCTCCCTAAGGAGCACATTTGAGTTTGGCCACCTTGTGTAACATGTAAAGGCACCCCACGTACTATAGGTTGCCAATCCCTGCACTTAATATACCATGGAGGCTGCAGTAAATCTAGGTCAACAGAAAACTATTGGCCATTATTACTAGAGCAGCAACACTTGTGTGTGGGAATGTACAAATCTAAAACATTGCTGTAGAACAAATTCAAGGAAAGTAGTGGATGCATGGAACAGCCTTCCAGCTGAAGTGGTAGAGGTTAATACAGTAAAGCCCAAGGCTATCCTAACTATAAGATAAGGCCAGGGACTAAGAAAAGTATTTAGAAAATTGGGCAGACTAGATGGGCCGAATGGTTCTTATCTGCCGTCACATTCTATGTTTCTAAGTATCAGTGTTGATTTTGTTGCAACGCCAAGAGGGGTGTACGCATCTTTATTCAGGACATGCATTATCTATTTGTTATCTAACCACGCAAGAATACATAAACATTTAACAATGGCACATGATAAATCAGCTGGTGGTTTAGATGCATACACAATAATGCACTGGCTGCCCTTTAATCCAGAACTCATGACAAATGTGAAGTGGCCCAATCTAACCTAAATCTCTCCATACCAATCACAGGGTCGCCAATCACTAGCTGCAAGACTTTATTCTCTTCAAATAAACTGTCACGGAAAATTAAATGTTGCTTTATGGGTCAGAGGGGATTTTTCTGTCACACAAAAACGACAACTGTGATGTGTGTTGGCCCAGCTTGTACATAATAATCTGTTTCTTTGAATAAGAATAGGTTTGAGAAGCAAAGAAAAATGTCATCATTGTTTGAAAGCAATGATTTCAAACCCATCTGATATTCGAAACAACACAAACGTGTCACTCATCTTTTAGAACCGGGTATTTTTCCATTCTTCCAGTTCTATGCTATTTTTTGTCGCCGGTGCCACAAGCAATAGATAATGTACCTGTTTTCTTTTGTGCATTGATTTTACAATTGAGAAAAATAATAGAAATTACCTCTTTCAAACACAGAAGGTCCACACATTTTCTCTGGTTTCTGTAAAAGGTACCAAAGGGCCTTCTATTAATGTACGTGATCACTAGAAACAAGTGCCTTGTGGCAAAGATAAACATGCAAATAGTGGAGAGATATTGCTGGCTGACTACCTGTGATAGAACAAAGCAGTATCCTTAGGTCAGGTTACAGCACTCCTGCATCACCAAGGGGAGAAGTAAAAATAGTAGAAAGGTAGTTGCAAGAGCAATATTTAATCACAAATAATCCATTTAAAAGTTTTTTTTTCTTTATGGTTTAACTTTTCTGTAACAATTTTGTATATTGCAAAGGACAATTACTTAGAGGTTATTAATTGATGTAATAAACTACTAAGCCCTTTAAGGGTATTCAAACTGGATGACTATATTGGTTCCTTATTCCAAAATTCCGATACGGCTCATAAAAAATCTAATTAAATTTTTGGTACAGGGAACGTCATATGGTATATTTTGAGCCAAATTGTACAACCAATTTTTTTTTTATACTTATGATGTGATTTAATGTTAGAGTTATTTTACATAGATATAACTATTTAGCGGTTTATTTTGTAAACATGATATGTGCTACTCTAATAAAACCACTAATTTCTGCCTAGCTATATCTCCTGAGTATCTCCTAAGAATAACCCCCTTCGTGTCAGCAGTTACTTACCTTAGCGGTCCACCAATCACATGGCGATCCGATCCAGCAGACTGCCATTTCTCCAGAAACTCCTTTGGTCTATCTAACGCACTGTGTACACGCCCCTTTAAATGCCAGCGTTATGATGTCACTGATACCAATTCTTCTAGTTTTCACTGCCCCCTCACGTTTTGGGGCATGGTTAGCGCAAAAAATCAGAACTGATGTTAGCAGAGGGATTTCTAAGCTAAACAATGGACCGTGGTTTGTGACTGACATCTGTCTGTTTTAGATTCCCCCTGGAATAATAAGGAAGGGGGAACATGACTGCTGCCCAAGATTGTGGGATGGATCAGGGAAGACACAATGTTGCTAATGTTGGGGGTTCTTAAGGAAAGGGAGAGGGAGGGGACTTACCAGTCGGCAGGATCACTTGAGGGCTCCTAACTGTTTTCCTGTCTGACTGTCCCCTGAAAATTCAGAAAAGAAAATTATTATTATTATTAATAAAATAAAAATTTGGGGGGGCAGATCACCTAAACGGCGAATCTACCCTGAGCCTGTGCATCTCGCTATTATGGCTGCCCCAGCTGCTGACTTGCAGAGGCTTCTGCAAGCTTACCTCGAGGCCCACGGTTGAGGGGCCCTGGATGAATTAATGTTGGGGGTGAGAAGCATGGCCCAGGAGGAAGGAGAGGCGTCCGGTCAGCCTGTGGCATCTGGCGGATGGAGGGCCAGGAGATTGAGGCCTCCGTCACGCCTTTCCCCCGAGCCCGGTCCGGCAGTGTGAGAGGAGACATAGTGGCGGCTCGGCCGTGCACTTGGAGCGGCCATCGGTCCCCAGGAGGCGACGGAATCGGGCAGCTGAAGGTGTCCGGGCCCAAGATGGTGGCTGCGGCAATGGCGGAGGTGAGGCCGGAAGATCGCACAGCCCACGCACTTCTCTTCCGGCCCAACCGGACGTGACATCAGCGCGCACGCCACGCAGCGTGCGCACGCCGGATGAAGACGTCAGGACGCAAGGCGCGTACGTGACGGCATCGCGCAGGAGAGCGCAGCCGTCATAGACCTTGCGTTCCACCTTGCGTTCCACCGTGATTACGCTGGTGCTGGAGCCGGCCGCCAGCAGTGGACGCAGCAGAAGATTGCAGTCGGGCAATCTGGATCGGAGGAGGAGGCATCCTCAGGCAGCCACAGGTGAGTGTTGCGCCAGCGCTTGGGATGCACTGGCGGGAGACAGGGGTGGGAGGGGGAAGAGGTGCTGGGGTTGCTTAGGGCAGGTTTAGAGAGGCTCCCAGGCCCAGCTGCTAGCGAGCTCCCTTCCCAGTCCTGGGATCAGAGTAGGCATGTGGGGGTGCGTTCTGGTTGGACGCGGGGGTGAAAGGAGCGAAAAAGGTACAGCTCCGGCAGTTACAGGCATTGCTAGGGCATCTGAACTTTGCCTGTCGGGTGCTACCGATGGGCAGGGCTTTTTGCCGGCGCCTTTCATTAGCGACGGTCGGAGTCAAACAGCCGTTTCACTTCATTCGGATCACCCACAGACATCGAGAGGATCTGCAAGTTTGGAGCTCATTCTTGTGTAGGTACAACGGTCAATCTTGCTGGCTGCGCCCAGCGGTGTCCAACATGGATTTAGAGTTGTACACCGACGCGGCCGGGGCAGTGGGCTTTGGGGCCTACTTTCAAGGACGATGGTGCGCGGAGGCCTGGCCCCGCCACTGGTTGGAGACCGAATTGGGAGGTAACCTAACGTTCCTGGAGCTCTTTCCCATTGTCGTGACGGTGGAACTATGGGGTTCAGAACTGGCAAGCTGGAAGGTGGTGGTGCACACGGACAACATGAGTGTTGTCCATGTGATCAACCGGTCTTCGTCTTCATCCCCTCCGGTTTTGGCGCTTAGTCTTGCTTAGTTTAGAGTGGAATTTGTGGTTGGTTGCGCAGCACGTGCCTGGGGAGTGGAACGTTATAGCTGACTCTCTCTCTCGGTTTCAGTGGGACTGGTTTCGAGAGGCAGCTCCCGAGGCGGGCCAGACTGGAACCTCGTGCCCGGCAGGCGGCTGGGACCTGGTTTCCACAATCTGAGACGGTTGGTGAGGGGGTCGCTGGCTGCGTCCACGTGGAGATCGTACTCTGCAGTATGGCGGAGATGGACGGATGTCTGCAGTGGTAGGGGAGTGTCCTCAGAGGAAGGTAGGTTGTCGGCTATGCTGGCTTTGTTGGAGTTGCTCTGAGAGGAGGGTAAGTCGGCAGCGGTGTCCGAGAGAACGTTATCGGCCTTGTCGTTCCTGTTCCAGTGGTGTGGGTGGCAGTGGTTCTGCGTCACGCGGGTCATGAACGGATGGAAGAGAGATCGCAGGCCAGACGCTCGGCGTCCCATCTCCAATGAGATCCTGTGCAAACTATTGGAGCGGCTACCACAGTGTGTCGAACTACGAACTGCTCCTGTTTCGGGACACGTTTACCATTGGCTTCTTTGCTGCCCTGCGGGTCGGCGAGTTGGTGGCCCCAAGTACGAGGGCGCCAGCCGCCATGCAAATGGCGGATATCAAGGTTTCTACGGGGGACCTTGCGTTGTTCATCCGGAGGTCAAAGACGGATCAGATGGGGACGGGCCCCTCGGTTCGGATTAAGGCTACTGATCAGCAGTTCTGCCTGGTCAGGTTGCTGTGGGAGTTCTTGGAGGTACGTGGGATGGCAGCAGGGTCGCTGTTCAGGCATCGGGATGGGTCATCACTCAGCCGATTTCAATTCGCCAGAGTGCTTCGGGCTGGGGTGATAAGTATTGGCTTGTCTCCCGGACGTTATACTACGCACTCCTTCCGGATTGGGGCGGCTACTCAGGCGAGTATGCTGGTTCTTCCATCAGAGGCTCTCAAGCGGTTGGGGCGCTGGCAGTCGGGGCGGTTCCAGCTCTATGTGCGCCCTCACTTGCTTTAGGCCAGCGGCACAGTGCAGTTGTGGTTTTTGTTGTTTCATTGTAGGTTCTTCCCCGCATTTTATTTGGATAATCGGACACTCCTTTGTGTATTGGGCAGCTAGACGGGCCGAGAGTAGACCCTATGGCCGGAACCTCGGTTTACCATACAAGATAGCAACGGTACGTTGGAGGGGTATCCAGGGGCTGTCCTGGGACGGGTCATATGCTGAGCTGATTCAGCTCAGGCGCTACGGTCGGTGGACCTGGTGATGGTCGGTGGACCTGGTGCACGCTATGCAGCATGACGTGGCCCGCTGTGTCACGTTGTTCGGAGACCTGACTCTCGTCTGGTCAGAGATTGTGCCCCACCCAGTTTGGCGAACCAAGGGAAAGGGTAAGGCCACAGAACGCTATATGCGAAAGGTCAATATGACCATGGCCCTGTTCGTGCACCGTAAGGCACGTTGAATTGGAAGGGGACAATGATGCATTAATGAGGCGAGATGGTGTGCACTAGTGATGTCCCGAACGGTTCGCCGAACGGTTCGCCACGGATGGCGAACATATGCGCTGTTCGGTCCGCCCCCTATTTCATCATTGAGTAAACTTTGACCCTGTACCTCACAGTCAGCAGACACATTCCAGCCAATCAGCAGCAGACCCTCCCTCCCAGACCCTCCCACCTCCTGGACAGCATCCATTGTGAAGCTGCATTCTTAGTGAGCTGTCCAGGAGGTGGGAGGGTCTGGGAGGGAGGGTCTGCTGCTGATTGGCTGGAATGTGTCTGCTGACTGTGAGGTACAGGGTCAAAGTTTACTCAATGATGACGAATAGTGGGCTGACTGAACAGCGCATATGTTCGCCATCCGCGGCAAACCGTTCGGCGAACCGTTCGGGACATCACTAGTGTGCACTTGTCCCCCATTGGGTTGGACACCTTTAACATGGGCCTGCAAGCAGGAATTGAGGAGGCGCTGTCGACGGGGGGGCGCGATGCCCGCGCAGTGTAGTGCGCGAGGAGGGGCATCGCGGTGGCGGTTTCCCTGGACATCGCAGAGGAAGAAAGGACATTGGGGAGACGACAGCCAGCACGGAGTTGATGGTGAGGAGCTGGCTGTCGAGGCTCATGGTACCGAACACCCAACAGCTGGCAGATTTGGACTGAGTTAAATTGTTAATTTAAATAAAGCTGTGGCTGCCCCTGTGGGACTGGTTGGGTCAGCAGTCATGGCATGACAGCAAGATCTTTCTTTCATGCTGAAGCTGCTCTGTCAGGTGCCAGGCAGCTGGCAAAGTTCATCAGTGATCTCAATCAACAGGAGAGCATGCAGGGAGACCCTGTCAGAAACTTTTTAGACAATATGGGTCACTCTTGGACAGGTTGCAGCCCTAAAATCACCACAGCTGAGAGTGATTGTTAAGTCAAAGTGATTTAAATGAATTCAAAAGGATACACGTGGCACTCACTTTGAGTACTGCATACAGGTCATCTGTCAGTGTGGGGCCACTAAATATGACCCCAGCTTACAGCAAGGACACCAAGGTATCAGTTGATATCTATGTCTCCCTGGTGTGTGAAACGGTTTAACAGAGTTCACATCAGATTTTCAAGTCATGGGATTTAAATGCCCCACCTAAAAAAACTCTATGCAGAGTTCACTTTAAACACTGCATATGGCTCATTGGTCAGTCTGTGGCCACTAAATATGGTCCCAGCTGACAGATTGATATATGTGCCCCTCTGGTGTAAGGATTTAACTCTGCTCACACAAAATTGTAGCCGTGTTGGAGAATGGTAAAATATCCATTTAAAAGACGAAAGATGAGAGCCAAATACCTCCTAAACGCACTTCCCCTCTTTGTTAGACTTTCACCCAATCTCCATTCCTTCAAAAAATCTTTGAAAAATTACTACTTTAGGAAAGCATATCAATTAAACTGTAAACAACTTTCCCTTCCCGCATCCTGGTTCCTCTCCTGAAACTGTCATCAAAACAAAACACAAAACCCTCAATGGACACTATCCAAGCAATGTACTTTTCTACCCTACCCTTACCTTTTGTGTCACTGTACCCCACTCCCTCTAGCATGTAAGTTCATTAATTAAAAATAAATTAGGTACAAGTGTGATTTTCTGGTATTGTCACAAGAATGTGACATTTACTGCAGTGTCAAACTGATCATCCAGAAAGCATTGCTCTTCATTATTTTCCTGGTACATGCTCTTAAAAAATAGGCATTAGAAGCTTTGCATAACTAGATTGCTCATTGCACTCTTACTCCCTAGGTTTTGATTAAATCATCCTCATGTTCTTCTATGATACCGTGCAATAGTATGAAATGAGATAGTCAGATTATTAGATACTTGGAAATAAAGCAATTTCTATGTTAAAATGCATTTTCATGTCTGTAAAGAGTGGATTGCTATTGCTATATAAATGTATTTATCGACCCAGTAGTTAATGGAAGTCTAGGTTATCAGATAAAACTAATGGGTGTATATATATCTTATTTCTCTCTTGTCTAAAAACATGTCAGGAGTAAAATAGTTTGAAAGACAATTACATTTAAACGTATGAGCTGAAGATAGATCAATAGATGGATAGATAGATAGATAGATAGATAGATAGATAGATTTCTGATTTACTGCCCTTACTGGTCATACATCACACATATGGGTAAGAATATCATGTATTTTCATATATGAAAAATAAACTGCTTATATATATGTGACGGTGGTCATCATCACCTGGGGTTCCTCTAGCCCTGGGATAAAGCAAGAGAGCTAGGCCTGCGAGCCGTAGGTGTCTTTTTAAAGACAAGAGCTATTTCATTACAGGCGGATATGGATACCTTATAGAAATATACAATATAACCAAAAATTAAATACAATAGCACCCCCAGACCACGTGAGAATTTAAGAGGTAAAATTACCCTTATATAATGAAAAGATTGTAAGAAGATTCATCTTATATTCTATTATACATATATACAAATACAATCTGAGCAACTGAGATAGAGCTGGAGTGATGTGACAAATCTGTGATGAATTACAGATAATGTAGAGTAACTCACAGATAATAGCTTGTAGCAGGCACGTAAAGGTTTCTTTATAGGGTGTGAACCTTCTGTGGTATTTTCAATCCATAAACCATATGGAAAATAGAAGAAGAGAAGCAAACATAGTGTATTCCTTTAAAAATTAAATAGCTTTATTTTCACTAAAATGCACTTACAAAGTGAATTCTTCAAGCTTGCATATGATAGGATGTGTGTCCAGACTCAGGGTATGGTGAAACTTGATCCTCTGAGATCAGTAACTATATAGCAGCTTCTTGGTCCACAAAACAAATAACAGAAAAAATACAATCAAATGAATAAATAAAAAGTCACTATGTCCTTCTCTCCTGGCCCTACGCGTTTCGTCCTTCAAATGGAATTCCTCAGGGGCATCCGATTATGAATGCTGCTTATGTGGATACCTGCCTGGAAGAAGGACTGCAATGGAAGAGGCAGAGGGGACTATACCTTCAGCAGGGTTGAAGTGTATAAGGCAGAGGGGACGATACCTGCCTGAAAGGAGAGCTACAGCCTGGTTGGGTGGAAAAGCTCCAGAAGGACCTCAGTCAAGCTTCGGCGAGTGGGCTGAAGCGTTCCAGGGTCCCTGCAAGGGGCTAGGAAGTGGACTGGGCAGAGGTACTTGGTCGGAGTACAGGAGCTCCGTCACAATATGTATATAATTATAAATAAGCTAAAAATACAGAGTATCTATGTATGCTACATAAACTGTAAAATAATAAAAATACATAAAATATTTTATAAATATTTTATGTATAAAATGTATCCATTACAAATATTATTTTTTATATTTTTTCATATAGAGCTTTTTTGAACAGTACTAGTTTTTTGATCTAATGCAAATATTTAATATCAGAGGGTTACAGTTTCTGAATTACAATAAAATACATCAAGCAGCCAGACAATCTGTCTGTGCTTCTCTTCATTATTATTGATGGTCTCCTACACTGAGGAAATTTTAGGTGTGAATGTAACTAATTTGCTTTCGTCTCTCTCAAAGCAGAATTATGTGCACTTACTTAAATCAATAGATATTTGAATGCATGGGTGAAAATACAGATATGTCTGGGAAGAATTATGGCTATTAAATCGATATTACTTCCCTGACTATCTGTATCTATTTTCTTACATTCCCCTTTCCATTAGAATTTCAGGTATGACCTTGCCTCTAGATTCCTCAAATTCACTTGAGGTTCAAAATGCCCTAGAATTAAATGAACACTCCAAATACTATAACTACAGCAGCCCTCCTGGCACCCTCAATGAGTAATTGGTGAAACTCTTGTAGAACTCTGCAACAACTTACCTGGGTCCCCCGAATACCTGCACAGCATCCATTCTTTTTTAGATTCACAGGGTCCTGGTTTCTGGTCCCCTTCCCATGCCCAATATACCGTTAGAAGGGCTATGCATTTTTACATCTAGACCAGAAGTATAATATTATTATATATATTGCCATAAACACAAAACTCTACCAAATGTTTATACATGTAAGTCTAGAGGAGGAACATGTGTTCTCCAATATAACTTTCAATGTTGTTCTCCAAGAAAACACAAAAAGCTGTATTTTTCCACCCTCCAGTTTAACAAGAATTTATCCTTCCTTTGTAGATCGATATTTTCATAAACGGGATATAAAAAGTGCCTTTTGGTGGGCGGAGCTTGACCACCGATGAAGACGGACGTGTGATCCCTGAGCTCCCTCTCCCCTGAGCTTTCCATCAGCATCCTTCGGCTTCCCAGTGTACATTCACGAGAACAAAACCACAGAAAAAAGTGACAAAACAAATCACCCACGCCTAACAACATCATGGGTGGCAACAAAAAACAAAAAGAGGAACCGCCCTCGGTGGCTACTATATTTCACGCCAAAGAACAAGGGCGGCCATCTTTGTCCCAAGGCCTACAAGAAAAAGAGTCCGACAACGAGGACAGCAGGCACACTAACGATTCTAATGCCTCCATCACCATAGGCAACCTCCGGAGACTTCTCCTCGAGACCTCCACGGATATTAAGGCCCACGCTGCAAGTGAACTAGAGAAACAGATGGCCGGGTTCAGGAAGGAACTCGAGGCCCTTACCGCCCACACCAGCGCAACCGAGGCAAAAGTCGCACGCCTCACGGATAAAGTTCAGTTCCACGATCATGAACTATATATCATGCAAGACCGGATAATGTAACTTGAGGATGGCCTGGAGGACCTCAACAATAGGTCACGCAGGCAGAACATACGTATAAGGGGCCTACCTGAATCCGTCGCGGCAGACAAAATATTAACTAGCGCTCAGGGGATCTTCCAGGCACTCCTGCCAGAAGCCTCGGCGCAAGATCTCAAGATTGAACGGGCACACAGGGCGCTAAGACTACCCCTGCCCAATTCCTCCATCCCGAAGGATGTCATCGTCAAGCTGCTCCTATTCCCAATAAAAGAACAACTTATGGCAGCCGCAAGGGACCAACAACCGTCCCACCAAGGCCACACACTCCAATTTTTCCAAGATTTTGCTCCAACAACCCTAAGGAAAAGGAGGGAGCTCAAACCCCTCACCACAGCCCTCGCACAACAAGATCTTAAATATATGGGGGGTCATCCCTTTAAATTTATGGTACAAAAGGACAACCAAACCTACACCCTCCACAGAATCTCGGACATGGCGGACTTTGCGGCCCACATAGGGATCTCCCTCTCACAAGCGAACCAGAGAGAACCAACCAGAGCCCGAAGACCCTTGAATGCAAGACCTGGAGACGGTCCTCTAACACCTCGCTAGCCTCAGGGAAAACGCTCAGCCGCACAAACCAATGGAATCACACAGGACACTACCTGAATGTACTATACCTGCCTGCGGACACTGTTTGAGAGACCGGAGGCTATCACCCTGGTGACTGATCAGGTCGTAGTCAATTCAAAATGTGATATACATAGTTAAACCTCTATTTTAATTTTTATCTCATATGGTATGGTTATTATCTACGCAATTGTAAATGCTGATTAAATGCTGCCCAGCACAACCCCTTTTTCAGCCCTCCCCCGGCCCCAATATAAGCCTTCACACCTGGGGGCAACCACCCACAGACTCCTCGCCAGCCCGACAGGGGATAGGGGCATGTGGCGACATGTACGTAAACCCACGCCACTCCACCTGCAATAGCCACCTGGCATCCCCATAATGGTCCATTAACAGCTCTTCACCCCCCTCAACACCTAAATCTAACAAGCTACATCCAACAGGGGCACCCGCACCCTGGACCGATGTAACCCGCACCGGTAACCCTACCCCACCACAACGCTGGCAGCTTTATCAATAAACGAGAAAATGGTAAAATAAGAAGGCAGGACAGTTATACCAGGCCGAGAGGAACAGATTCAATGGTTAATGTTTAATGTTTTTACTCTTTGTAAGGATAAGACACTCTTAAGCAATACCTCTACGCCACACCAGCTCATCAATCCACCCACTCAGCTCTAGCCAACCCAAAAAGGGAGAAATGGGAGACCCTCACGGGGGGAGGGGAAGCGGGACGACGCCCCAGACCACCTAAGATAAATCACATCTCCCCCTCACACCAGATGGACCTTTAGACACCAACCCCCCCAGGAAAGGGATACCACCACCCCACGGGGGAGTCCTGGGGGCTCCCTAGCTGGAGACGGACCGGGTTCTCCCCCGGGGGGAATACTCCCCCCCCTCAGTAACCCCTCACATTGCGGGCACCACAGTCCGCAAGTCCACCCCCTCCATGCAAGTAAACAGCACCCCAGAGAGCGGGCCTCACAAACCCACCCAAGAGACAGAGGAGCTCACTATCAACACCCCCCCCAAAACACCCAGGTGACCAAAGCAAGAGTACCTCCCCGAGGTACATGACAGGCCAAGGGAAGAACAGCCCCCCAAGACCAAACACTCTCTTAAGGGAACAATTGAGGCTTTGTTGCAGATACTACCTGTTTAAATGTTCATGTTTTGCATGTATAGTTCTTACTAGATTTATGACAATGTTTTTGGCATCTCAATTGTACATTTGACGACACGGAAACCCCACCAGCAGCCTCCCTCCCAGACCTACGAACCACCCCCAGCCTCCAAAGCACCCACGCCACAACCCACGGACCACACCACTAGGATCAGTAAAACAACCACTACACCCATCATCCAGAGAACAACTCCAGGACCTAAGATCAAACGACCCAGGGAACCCCTAGCCTACACCAAGAGCCACAATCTCACACACACACCGGCACTAAGGTACGCAAACTCACCCCACCCAACATTTAAACAAACAAAATTACACCAAGAACTCACTGGATCAACAGCCACATGACCATCACTAAGGCACACTCAGGGGGAAGGAGGGGACCACTACCACCACCCTACTAGGGCACAACACCACCCACCCCCCCGCCACACAGACAAGACAGACATACAGCACTTCCACCCACACCCGGGATTGGGACCCTAACCCCAGCCCGCCCCAGGAAAATTCCGCCCCAACACCGCCTGGCAACCCAGGAATAAGACCAGGCTCCTCAACTGATGCACCCCTCCGTCTTTCTTCTCCCACGACAACCCCCTCACCCCACCCAAGGGATACACCAACAATCTCTTACCCCCTACGCCTCGTCCCACCCCCCCCACCCCGCCCACTGCCCAATTCTGGGACTCCCTCTCATAAACCTACAAAAAGGACCCCAAACAGACCCCCGCCCCAACCACCCAGCCACAAAAAAGGACCAAGGGCCAACCTCCAGAATGACAGCTACCCTGTCCTGCACATCCATAAATTGTAAAGGCTTAAATAATCCCCAAAACACCACCAAACTATGAGATAGGCAAACAGAACCAAATCCCAAATTATACTACTCCAGGAAACTCATTTCACGCAGTCCAAACCATTCCCCCTCCTAAGCCGACATTTCAATAAATACTATCTGGCAAGCTCCCCAACAGAGAAACAAAACGGCGTCGCAATTCTGATCCACAAATCATGCCCACTGATAATAGACTGCTCCATAGCTGACCCACAAGGCCGTTTTGTAACGATAGCAGGACACATAGGACCCCAGATATACTCCATCACGTCGGTATACGCACCAAACACGCCCTCTCCGGCGTTCTGGAAAACTCTACAAGCCCATCTTGCTCTCTTCCCTCGCACCTACAAATAATAGGGGGAGACTTCAACGCCACCCTCTCCCCAACAATAGACAGACGCAAACCGCTTAATCCCACTTGTCTGAAAACCCCCACAGCCAAAACGGATAAACTTTTCCATTCTTTCGTATCTCGTATGCACCTCTTGGATACCTGGAGACTACAGAATGCAGATGCTCGGGACTACACCTTCTTTTCCCACCCTCATCAATCACACTCACAAATTGACCTCTTCCTGACCACCCCTAACGTAGCCCCCAGGATTAAGACCACATCAACTGGACCTATCACGTGGTCAGACCACGCAGAAATCTCGCTCCAAATCACCCTGCCACACACACATAAAACTGAACCTCACCATATTACAAAACCCAACACTACGAGACGCCATCTCCAAGGACATTTCAGAATACTTCACACTAAACAAAGACTCTGTAACCTCTAAAAGCACCCTCTGGGCGGCCCACAAAACAGTTATCAGGGGATGACTGATCAGCATAGCCTCCCATGAACAGAAAAAACGCTTGGCAAACCTTGAACAAACCCTCAAGGAACTACGTACACTCGAGATCCAACACAAAATCTCCCCCACACTGGAACGGAACACCAAAATTTTACAATGCCAAACCTCAATAAAGACATTTATGGACAGGGATTCCACGAAAGCATTACAATGGACCAAACAACTGTACTACGATAAATCAATCAAAGCTGACTCCCTCCTAGCCCGAAAACTCAGGCGTAGAGCGGACCGAAAACGCATAGGCAAAATCCGAACGCCAGACGGGACCACCCACGATCTCCCGGACAGAATAGCCAAAACCTTCCAAGACTATTACACCTCCTTATTTGACCATAGCCCACACACCCGCTCCGACCCGGAAACCACAACGAACCACATAAACGTGTACCTAGACTCGATCCACCTACCCTCCATTACCCGCAAAGGGTCCGACATACTATCCTCCCCAATCACTCCAAAAGAGATCGCGACCACACTCAAAACCCTAAAACCAAATAAATGCCCGGGGCCCGATGGCTTCTCAGGCCTATACTATAAAACATTCTCCCCCCTTCTGATTCCACACCTCAGCAATTTATTTAACTCTTTACTAGAGGACGAAAAGCTACCTGCAGACATATTGCAAGTGAACATTTGCCTCCTCCCCAAACCGGACAAAATACACATAGAACCAGGACATTACCACTCCATATCGCTCCTTAATGTGGACATTAGGATCTTCTCTAAACTACTGGCAGAACGACTCAACCCCTTCCTTCCTAAACTCATCCACCCGGACCAAGAAGGGTTCATTCCCACGCGACAGGCCAACGACAACACTAGAAGGACCTATGACCTTATCTGGTACGCAAACAACAGACAGACACCGACCATATTCCTGGCATTTGATGCCGCTTTCGACAGGCTACTGTGATCCTTCCTATTCGACACCCTCCACAAATTCGGCATCCCTGACCGATTCATGAGAGCACTACGATCCCTATACTCAACACCCATGGCGGCCCTACTCCTCCCCGCCTCACGACCCCCCAACTTCAACATACCAAATGGCACCCATCAAGGATGTCCCCTTTACCCAATCCTGTTCCTCATCTCACTGGAACCTCTACTCCAAACCCTCCGCAAGCAAATTGACATCAAGGGACTCACCATAAGGGACACAGAGTACAAGGTAGCATCATACGCCGATGGCCTGCTCATCACAATCACGGACCCCATGAACTCCATCCCACCACTCCTCACAGCCCTACAACACTACACTTCCGTATCGGGGTACAAACTAAACGTTGAGAAAACAGAAGCCCTCCCCATCCAAATACCACAACACACCATCCGAACCCTTCAACGACAGCACCCCTTCCAATTCCAGAACGACAAGATTAAATACCTAGGCACCGTATTACCAGCAGACCTATCCCAAACATACCAACACAACTACTCCCCACTCCTACAAAAAGCCCACCAAGACCTAAACACCTGGCACACCATGCCCATCTCATGGCTCGGCCAACTCGCATCGATCAAGATGAACCTCCTGCCCAGATTCCTGTACCGCTTTCAGGCACTCCCTGTCCAGATCTCACAACGCGACTTCAAAAAACTCCAGACCCACATTGACAGATTCATATGGGCAAACAAAAGGGCAAGAGTTAAATGCCAAACCCTACATGTCCCAAACAGAGCCAGAGGTCTGGGACTACCTAACTTCATCCATTACTTCCACACCGCTCAACTAGCACAAACTCAAAACCTCCATGCACAATACGGCATCAAATGGTGGGTAGATATCGAACACACGATCATGGGATGGGACTTTCCATCCCTGCACATTTGGCTCCTGAGAAACGCTAGACCTCCACTGCCACCGACCTCTCCAGCAATTCTCACAACCATAAAAAATATGGGACAAAACAGCAACCAAATTCCGCCTTATCTCCAACCCATCACCCCTAACCCCCATACTTCAGAATGCGGACTTCACCCCCGGTATGAATCCCAAAGACTTTTCGAGATATGAAGACAACAAACTATTCCGACTGTGCCACTTTTACCACAACCAGGAGATCATCCCCTTCACAGACCTCCCGCAAAACACACCCCTGACTACACACGACTTTTTCCGCTATATTCAAATAAGAAGCTTTTTTACGTCACCCAACTACAAAAGCGCAGGCCCAACCTCACTCACAACCTTCGAAAAAGCCTGCAACAACAACCCAGTCCAGAAAGGCCAAATCTCAATTATCTACACACACCTTAGCCAACACGCGAGAGCTGAATCACTAACATATATAAGTCGGCTTGGAGAGGGACCTGGGCCCTCCAGAGGACCCCGGGGATCTATTTGGGATGCCACCGCCTCCATCTCAATTTGTGTGAACCACAAAGAACAAGCATATAAAATGTTTTTCAGGTGGTACCTCACCCCACTCAGACTCACCCAGATGGGCAGGGCAGACACAGACCGCCGCTGGAAGGGCTGCGGGGAAAAGGGCACCTATGGTGGGAATGCGCACACATTGGCGCGAAGTGGCGCTCCTGACCTCCCAAATACTACACACTGACATACCAATGGACCCCTGGATCTGGCTACTGTCTAAACCCCACAAGCACAAAACAAACTCATAGCCAAAATCGCACTGACCACCCGAAGAGCAATAACCACAAACTGGGGTAGCCCCGATATTCCCACGCTAACCATAGTGACACGGAAGGTCAAAGAAACAAGAGAAATGGACTACCTGTAAGCACTCATCCACGACAACACCAAATCCTACCACAAAATATGGGACCCATGGCTCACGGAATTCCCCCTCACCATTTAAATAGAACACCCCAACCCCTCCCTCCCCCTACATCCCTCCAGATGGAAAACACCCCCCCCCCAGGCAAACCCCACACAACCTACAAGAACACAACTTTCAACATAGTCAACGCACCCCCCCACACCCAACAGCATCCAATTGTATGTAATATTATGATTTATTTATTGTTTTTTGTTTTTTTGTTTATGATATATTTCATGCCTGTTAATCGAATAAAAATAAATACTAAAAAAGACAAACCATCAAGCATTAGAAAAAAGTAAAATATATAATAAAAGAGTAAAAAATAATACGAAATTTACTAAAGTAAAAAAAAATGCTAACACTATTTGCAAAAAAAGGACAATTTTTTTTTTAAATAAAAATGTTGTTTAACACTTGTTTCCAGACTACAATAAATCCAGTCTGATGGTTTCAGTATCTAGATTTAAAAAAATCTAGCAATATACTCATGCACATTCACTATGTATATTATAGTAAAAATTGGGGAGGGGGGATGAATAAAATGATACTAAAAATAGTTAAATGATTCCTGTTTTCCATGAATACATTGTTCACATCCATTGTAGAATCCATGTATGATCTGTGTGGAATGAATATATTTGATGATTTGTGCATTCATATTGCATTGTGGACAGTGAATACAGAATAAAACTCATTTAAGCCTATTCATAGAATGACAGAGGTTTCTCGTTTAAACAGTTATTGAGTAGCTTATATTTTAAGGTAAATTTATGAAAATTTTATTTCAATAAATATAGTATATGAAGACGTCTTTTTCTCAACTCAAATTTCTTTTAAATCAATGTTTTAAATATTTAATTTCTTTGTTTAACAATAACCTTGCCTAAGGATTTTTTTAACGTTTAATTTTTACTGAGTTTTCCGGTATAAACAAGCCGTACATACAGCCAGACGGTGTACTTCTGAGCGGTTACACAGTCAATGTAGGTTTTACAAGCAAGAATACTGTAAACACAATTCATCTGTGCAACAGTAGTCAGGAATGTCTGGCTAGATGTGGGGAATATGAACAGTCTCAGATCATGAGGGGAGAAAAGGAAGAATGGGGGAAGTCACAGATTAATATTGAGCTGGTGAATTTATGCCCCTTTAAGTTAAGCCCAGCCATTTAGCTACAAAATTGATAAAAGGAATGGAGCATTTTAGTTATGAAGAAAGGTTAAAAAATGTAAATCTCTTTAGTATGGAAAAACGGCGCCTCAGAGGGGATATGATAACATTATACAAATATATTCGGGGCCAGTACAAACCATTATCTAAAATCTAATTATAAACAGGGCTATACATAGGACACAAGGTCACACATTTAGGCTGGAAGAAAGGAGATTTCATCTAAGGAAAATAAAAGGGTTTTTTTTACAGTAAGAGCAATAAGGATATGGAAGTCTCTGCCTGAAGAGGTGGTTTTATCAGATTTACATTTTTTAACCTTTCTTCATAACTAAAATGCTCCATTCCTTTTATCAATTTTGTAGCTCATCTCTGCACTTTTTCTAGTACCATGATATCCTTTTTTAGAACAGGTGCCCAAAATTGCACAGCATATTTGAGGTGTGGTCTTACCAACGATTTATAAAGAGGCAAAATTATATTTTCATCCCGAGAATTTATGCCCCTATTTATGTATGTATTTGTGTCTTGTGTGTGTGTATGTGTCTGTATGTATGTGTGTGTGTGTCTGTATGTCTGTATGTGTGTGTGTCTGTATGTATGTATGTGTGTGTGTCTGTATGTATGCATGTGTCTGTGTGTATGTATATGTCTCTTTGTGTATGTATGTGTCTCTGTATGTATGTATGTATGTATGTGTGTCTGTATGTATGTATGTGTGTCTGTATGTATGTGTGTTTGTTTGCATGTGTCTGTGTGTGTGTCTGTCAGGGAGTTGGGGGCCATGGATCAGTTTGGCACCGGAGCCCCATGGATTGTGTGTACACCACTGCATCTCCCCATGACTTTGTGGCCATAATGATGATTTCTATATTCGTCAACAACTCTAAAACTGTCATTATTGTTATTATTATTAACATTTATACAGCGCCAAAATATTTCACATTGCTTTACAATTATAGAATGGGGATATTTGACAGCAAGTAAGTGACAACATATAAAATATTAACAGAGAGAAGAGGTAAAGAAAGTCTTGCAAAAGTGAGCTTACAATCTTATTTTATTGGTTAGTTGGATATTATAGCTATTCTTAATAAAAAATGTAAAAAATTGGTTCAAAGATTCCTCACCTTGACTCGGGTCACTCCCACCATGACAGTAGGGCAGGCTAACGGAAGCTCTGTGCTAAATAAACAATTTCATAAAACATAAATTCCATAAAGCCTTTCTAGGAAATACTGGATTGCAGAGTGTGAACACGATTTCCAAACTTAAATTACCCACAGTGCTATGGGATTTCCTTCTGGAAGAATAATTAAATTTCTGCTATCTGTGTTTTAGCGTCTCAGCTCCCATTTTTTCAGGGACAACATTCCAAGAAGGTTTGAAGCTGTTCTTAAGACAAAAAGTGGTTTTACGCATTATTACGGCATAAATATTAATGTTTTCATGTTTTTCCTTAGCCTTGCCCACCCATGTAGCACACACATATATGGGGGGTTTTTGTGTGATAAAAAGCAACATTTAATAATTTAAGGTCATTAAAGTATTTTTGATGCCTGAAGTCATCTCAAATCATTTCACCGTTTAGTGTTAAACTGATTTAAAATGGTTTAACACTGTATGAAGATCGAGATCGGTTTGACACTGAACAGTAAGATTCTGGCAGGGAACATCAGGCACCATAACTACTTCAATGAGACGTCTATCTTCAATAATGAATGATCATGACTTCCCATAGGAGGAAAATTACAAGTATTCTGGATTCTATGTCCTAAAGGTCTGTGATAAAAAGAGAATAAATTAGAGATAGTTTAAAGAAAAACTAAATTACTGACATCAACTGTAGAACATCAAAATACGAAAAAGAAATGAATATTTAATGATCGAAGGGGATAATGAGAATAAATATTCTCAATTTACTTGCATGCTGAATATGTTCTCACCATAGATAAAGAAACAATATCATCATAACTATTTACAACAACTACATAAGGTAGAGAAAAAAAAAAAACAGCATCTCTAAAATATTCTGTTTCTATAAGACTGTCAGAATGCCCTGCAGCAATAAGAAAATGAGCACACAAAATATTGTCACACTCGGGATTTCATGCCAACATTTCTGTACATATATATGCTGTTATTTATTTAAATTGCCTTCATTAGACCTTAGAAATGTTGATCTTTCCTTTTCCCGTACACAAAGTAGATTAAAGATGCTACTTACGTTTCATAAAACATAACGTAATGGATAGATAAAAACAAATGTTTACAAAGTTGTTTTTCTTATGCTATGGAGGAAAAAGACATTCAGCCTTTCACCATTACCGCTTTTTGTCACATGGCTACAAACAAGAATTAATCCGTCCCGCGTGAAATATAAAAGTTCAGGGTTTGGATTTTCAGGGAATATCACACCCCTAAACCAAATTTTTATAATCTCTCTTTTCTTTCTGTATAAGAATACCTTTGGCTATGTTGACCTTAAATATTAGATAAATAACGCACAACCCTTCTAAGTTTTGGGGCATCATAACTGAACAGTGATTTGTGAATATTTAGTTCAAAATAAATGCGAATTAGATGTCCAACTTCATTTGTATCAGTCCTCTACCCTGAGAGCCCTTTTATCATTTTTGTTCCTCTACTTCAGTTAATCCAAAATTCCTCTTTGTATAAAGTTGTATTGCCTTATTCCATCTTTCGCACTTCTACATGAAAACAAGATAGATCTCAATGTATTCGCCCTGGTAAATTATTTACACATAATAATAAATGACTGTGTTAACTGTCTAAGAATGTATTTTTTCTGCTATTTTAACATATTAAAATCTTTATATGTCTAATTATAGTTCTGCTTAAATTCTTGAGTCGATGCCCTGTGACCTATTCTTCTTAATCAATTAAAAGTAGATAAAAATATAATTAAAAGAATAGCGTAATAATGAAAATGTTACAAATCCACTAGTACAATTTCCATATAACAGAGCAAGTCTGCCACCACATGGTTACTTTTGGTTCTGCTCCACGAGACACAAATCCTGAACGAAAAAGTATAGAGTTAATTTCAATAAAGGAAAGGGACAATTTTAGCTTCAGCACTAAAAAGAAAAATATACTTTTAAAACACCTTAAAAACATTGAAGGTAACCATGAAAAGATTATGTATAAGTTATGTGGTGCACAGTGACTTTATGTATCATACACACTTTGAAAGATAGGAAAATGCTTTCATTAAATAGTTAACACCCATATAACAAAAAAACTATTTTAATTAATACTCCAAAACCAAAACCACTTCCACTCAATGTAGTGGTTATGGTACAGGAGAGCTCTGGTATCCTCTTAGAGTATGAGGGCTGTATGCTTGGAGTGCTCCTGTCTAAAGATGGGTTAAAATCTAATGCTTTACAGAATATGTATAGAAAATGAAACGTATGCTAAATTGTCACACTCTCGTATAAGTTTACAACTAAGTATAAAATAAATAAGTAGTTTATGATGCAACTGATTTATTTCCCTCTGTTTGTTTGTTTTTTTTCCTTACAGAATCCAAAAGAATTTGGTCCAAAGGGGAAAGTACATTATCTAAAGTTAAGTTCCACTAAGTGAAAAAGCATGGTGGAACTAGGAGACACGGGAGATCCAATGAGATCATCAAACAACACAACAGCATCACAGATGATGTCACAACATGAACATTTAAATAATATGTCCAATGGAAAAATCACAATAGGAAGATGAAATTATTTTCAGAATAGTGAAAGAGGTTTATTAATAATTGCTTAAAAGACGTGAAATTTGTCTTGGTTCATTATTTTGTTCCATTCCAGTGCAGCTTTTTGTCTTACCAAATAGTCTAGTGCTGGCTTCTCCAAACTCCGGCCCTCCAGATGTTGCTGAACTACAACTCCCATGATTCTCAGCCAATCTATTTCATTCATTGAATCATGGGAGCTGTAGTTCAGCAACTCTTAAGCTTCTTCTCAATTTCACTGATGCTGTTTCGGACGAGAGGTCTATGTATCAGGGCCGGTGCAAAGATTTTTGCCGCCCTAGGCAAAAAGAATTTGCTGCCCACCATGTGACATCCCAATGCCTCGCCCATATGCTCTGCCATATGGGCCAACGCCAGTCTGCACAAAGTGTCTTTTATCTGAAAAGACAGTGTGTTTACATTAAAAAGCCTACAGGCACAGGCTATAGACACCAGAACCACTACATTAAGCTGTAGTGCTTCTGGTGACTACAGTATCCATTTAATGTGAGTTAAATGAGAGATAAGTGCCACTAATAATATATTGGATTGCCTACTTACCACCAGATGAGGACAAGAGGCTGATGATGAGCTCAGTCTGGCTCCACAGGTCTGGTGTAGAAGAGGCTCTCTGGAGACTGTTTGTAACAGTGCTCACAACAATTAACAAACAGGAAGCAGCTCCATTTTTTGGAGCCCCTTACACAGTTCAAGGTCTGGGCCCCGAGTGCTTGACCGTGAGTATGCCTACAATGCTCACCCATAAATCCACCTACATGGCCCACCCATGAGTTCTCTCACAGGGAGTGGAGTGCATGTGTGTAGGGGATGTTTTATGTGTTATTGTAGAGGATGTAAAGTGTGTGTGTTTTTATAGAATGTAGTGTATAGGGATACCAATTAGTGTAAGGGATGTAGTGTGTGTATAGGGGATGCAGTGTGTGTTTGCGTGTAAGGAATGCATTATATGTTTCTGGGTGTGTGTGTGTGTTTGTGTAAGGGATGCAAGGTGTTTTTCTGTGTATGTATGTGAATGCAGCATGTGTCTGTAAGGGGTGCATTGAGTGTGTAAGAGATGCATTTTGTTTCTGTGTGTAAGAGAATGAGTGTTTATGTGAGCGTAAGGGATGCATTGTGTGTTTTGGGTGTGTCTGTGTGTGAGTAGGGATGCATTGTATGTTTCTGTGTGTGTGTGTGTGGGGGGGGGATGCATTGTGTATGTGTGTAGTGTAAAAGAGAGGGTTTGTGGGGTAAGATAGGGACTGAGAGGGGAGCAGCTCTTTATTTTTATTTTAAATTTTTCATAGTGCTCTCCCCTCCTGTCAATTAGTGATTTCCCCTTCCCTCCTGTCCCTCAGTGTTCTCCCCTTCTGTCCCTTAGTGCTCTCCCTTGGCCCCCTGTCCCTCTGCAGTCCACCCTTGGTGGTCTTCTCCCCCCCTCTCCCCCTTAGTGGTCCTCCCTCCCCTTAGTGGTCCTCCCTCTCCCAAACCCCTTAGTGGTCCTTACCCTCCTCCCCTCCTTAGTGGTCCTACCCCTTTCCCCCCTCTCAGTGGTCTTTACCATCTTTCCTCCCTCAGTGTTCCTTTCTGCCCCCCCCTCCCCCTTAGTGGTCCTTACCCTCTTAGCGGTCTTACCCTCCTCCCTTCTCCTTAGTAGACCTTCCACTCTTCCCCCCACCCCCTTAGTGGTAATCTCCCTCCCCTCAGTGGTCATTATCCTCCCCTTGAGTGGATTCCTCTCTCTGCCAAACCCAGGACCTTCCCCCTCCTCCCTCGTGGACCCTCTCCCACAGTGTTCCTTTCTGCCCCCCTCCCCTTAATGGTCCTTACCCTCTTAGCGTCCTTACCCTCCTCCCTTCTCCTTAGTAGACCTTCCGCTCTTCCCCCCACCCCCTTAGTGGTAATCTCCCTCCCCTCAGTGGTCATTATCCTCTTCTCCCCCTTAGTGGTCCTCTCTCTGCCAAACCCGTTAGTGGACCTTCCCCCCTCCTCCCTCAGTGGACCCTCCTCCCACAGTGGTCTTTACTCCCAACCCCCTCCCCCAGTGTTCCTTACTCCCTCCTCCCTCAGTGGTCCTTACTCCCCCCCCCTCCTATGTGGTCCTTACTCCCCGTCCCCAGTAGTCCTTACTCCCCCCTCCCCCAGTGGTCCTTACCCCCTCCCCCCAGTGGTCCTTACCCTCCTCTTCCTTCCTGCCTATGTAGCGTGGCCAGGCTTCTGTTTCCTGTACCCGGCCACCGGCGGACTGAAGGGAAGCGCTCACTCAGTAAACACTTCATGTCAGTCTGCCGGCGGCTGGGTACAGGAAACAGAGGTTCCTGTCCCGCGTTCCCCGCGGCCCGGCCACGCTACTTTGAGAGACCGGTAGGAGAGAGCGCTCTGCGCTTCCCTTCTGCCGGTCACTCAAATCCGGCCGCCCTCCATCCAGCAGTGCTTGCAAGGGTGCTCAGACGGCGCAGCATGAGGAGCCGGAGGAGCCGCACCGGTGATTCCGGGCGCAGGGCTCTGGCGCCCCCTGCTAAGTTGCGCCCTAGGCAGCTGCCAAGGTTGCCTTACAGGTAGCACCGGCCCTGATAAGGGGACTGCCATTTTAGACTGGTTTTCTTTAATCATTCAATTCAGAGGTAGCTCTGCAGAAAGGCGAAAGGAAAACCTCCCTGGTTGTGCTCTTGGGCTTGTGGACGATCTTGGGTCCACAAGCTGATTCCGACCAAAGATTATTCAAAGCAGTAGCTCAGGTAAAACAAAGGGGAACTGTGCCGAGTACAATAGCAAAATAAATTCAATATATGTGATTAGACTAAAGCAGCCTAAAATGCTATTCCAGAGTCTGTTAAAAATAAAATATGAAAACAATTCATCATGATTTTCTTTTCAGTATTCTAGATACTGTCTCTCGATCTTGCATGAAACATTCACCACTCCTTAGGCAGTCAGTCTACTTAATTTATATCTCTATAAGGATAAGGCCACTTAGCAATATTTTATGGGGGATATAAACCTTGGTTGAATTTGTAGCATTTGCAGGACTATACAATAGTCAAAAGCCACATTTTTAGGGTCCGCATTTCATGTATAAATGATAGGGTAAGGGTAATAAGGTAGCAGTCCTCAATATGTTTGGTGATGAGGCAATTTTTCTACTTTGCACAATGGGCCTGGTCTGACCTGAGAATTAACTGCCAGAGAAATAGTTAGTCATGCATCCTTAAAATATTGAATCAGGGGGGGCGGGGCCTGACCGCCGAACGGATCAGACGTGTCTCGTCTGAGCTCCAGCGCCAGAGCCAAATTACCGGAGCCAGCTCCGTGCCACTTTCAGCCACTGACCTAAAAAGGTGCCCATAACATGCACGAGCACTGGACGAACACAGCGATACCGCTGCTGACCCAGCACGACATAGGAGCAACCCGACTGAAGCCCGAGGCCTAGCGAGCTTGAGCTGGAGAGAGACGGCCGCTCTCCCAGTTCTCTGACCGGCGTCTGGCTGTCCCTGTCCCCCCCCCTTTGGATCGGCGGGGGTTATCCCGGTCCTCACGGGCAACCACAAATTAGCACCATCAGGCCCAAACATCAACAATGCCACAGAGAAAAGGTCAGACAGCCCGACATAAGATGGCGGCCGTCCCACAGCCGCGTGTGCAGACACAGCATGGGCAGAGGCGGGAGGCAAACCAGCATAATATACTGCACCAACCTGCAAACTGCGACAGCATCTGGGACAAGCTAGCTGACTCCCTCTGGCAGCTAAAGGAAATGACTAACAAGTGGAGGATGAGCGGGCGGGAGCACTCAATATGGCACCAACGTGCAACCTCACCGGACAGGCCCACCCGGGCGGCAGACCTCCAGGGGATTACGCCCTGAGCATCACCCACCTGCCCAGAGGATCCGGCGCCACAGACAGCGACCTTCCATCAGGATCCACAGCAGCCCCTGACTAGGGAAGAACGCGGCCTCCCATGGGAATACCCGAGTCCACAGATGCTGGTCTCCGAGACCAGTGGGTGATCCCGCTTGGAGTGACTCCAGATCTCCCGATAACCCCAAGCCTACTACCCAGCCAGGACATTTGCTAACTCTGGACTTAACACTTACTACGAACTGCTGGCCTAGCCACCCGCACACACAGCCACTCCAGCCAGCAAACATGATCACACACATACCACAGCCTAACCGACAACTACCGATGAGTGAAAACACACAAACAGTGATACTACAACACCGACCGGGCAATAGCACACACTAGCTCCGACAGAAATGCATACAGACCTCATACGGTGAGCAAACGTTGACGGCCCGTACAATCTCACACATAAAGAGCAGGTGCCCGTGGTAACCCAAGCTTGTAACCAACTAAGAAGCCCACTAGACAAACGAGCGACCTTACACTTAAGCGTACAAAGCCTGTAAACACTTAACTCCACGATGTACACACTTCTCAGAATACCATATCTGTACTCCACCTTTTACCTCACTGTAATCGTTAAGCGCTGCAGGAAATACCTTTGGGGCAAGCAATGCTAAGCCATATGGAAGCAAACGCTTATACTTACCTTACAGATGCATATGTTTGAATTATTAGAAAATTTAGCATAAAATCATATCTCTTCTCTTGACATAATGTTTCAGTTTTCGCCTGTCTTTAATATAAAAATGTGCTTTTAAATTGTATGCCATACCAAATTCATTGCTACTACCCAGCTTGCTATTGCTGTTGTGGCATCGCAAGAAAATGTTCACTGTCTTTTCATGCACAAGAAAAATAAAGAATAAAAAAAAAAAAAAAATATTGAATCAGGTTTTGGCCACATAGTCCACCTCAGGATTTGTGGTACAAGGGAACAGATTTGTTAACAGTGGGAAATTTAGTGCCCCATATAAATTTAGAATTTATTATTCACTAAACACTGAATGACTGAATTCCAAATTTGGCCCAATCGAATCTGCAGCAATCACTGGGATGCATTCAGTGTCTGGATTAAAAATGGTGCTATTTGATCAGAATCTTATACTGATTCAAAAATTCTCAAAGTAACCAAATACATAATTAGGAATTATTTTTCCTTTAATTTGGGGCTGTGGGGGGTTTGGCAGCTGTCAAGGTCAGTTACATTATGCTGTGGTGCCATGCACGATGCCATGCGGTCTCCTTCAAGCTGAACGTCTGAGCAGTGGCCATCTTGGATCTCATAAGTGCTCTCAAGATTCTTGGTGACCATCTTGTTTTTAGCCCAATCGTGGGGTTCAGGGCCACTGTGCTTGGAGAAGGCACGTTCAGCTTCTCCCTGGCAGATTTTTTTTCTTCTTTGCAGGTATTTTCTCATACACTTTGATATATATATACGAACACACGTGGGATTCAGCTGATATATCTAAAGAAAAATGAATAAACAGAGCATGTAAAACCGTTAAACAATAGAAAACACACGCTGTTTTAGATTGCACTCACAAGATGTTTGAATAAGAAGCGCTCCAAAGGTGCCTTCCCCGAAGTAGATGGGGGACTAATAATCCTTCTCAGGATCAGGTATCACCGTTATTCAGGAACCAAACAGGACTCCGAAAGGTAGATAGGCGTATATAAAATACAGTTTATTTGGTATAAAAAAGGGTTTAAAATATCGGTCTTACGCATTTTGTCCCAGCATTGGGACTTCCTCAGTGACCAAATTATAAATAAAAGCAGTGACAAATTACAATGCTCCCAAATGCAGCCTAATCCCACCGTCCCATGATTCCCCTTAAATAGGGCTAGTCCCTCAAGTTCATTGGTGCTCCAGTGAGTGTCTTCTTTTCTTTCCAATCCCATTGTGGGGTCCACTCTCCACTTCACCTGTAAGTCAGTATGGTATAACGAGCATCTCCTCTCAGCTGATTCATATTCATTCGATCGGCAGAAACAGGAAGTGACGTCAGAGACGAACTTCCGTGCGTTCCACCGTGGATCCAGGAAAGTGATATGCTTTCCCCCTATAATTTTCTGCAATTAGATAACTAATTCGACAGGTGGAAAAAGACATTAGTTTATCATGCTCTGGTGAGGAGTATCCAACCTCTCGGAGAAGAAAGCTATAAATTTCAAGTGTCAATTTTCTTAAAGGATCACTATAGGGTCAGGAACACAAACATGTATTTCTGACCCTATAGTGTTAAAACCACCATCTAGCCCCCCTGGGCCAATCATGCCTCCATAAATATAGCAAAATCTTACTGTATTCAAGCCTGAAGCTGTAGATCTGCATGCTGTTTGCCTCAGAAAAAACAAGCAGTCTGCTGACATCATCAGAAATGGTAGCCTGATCCAATCACAATGCTCAACAAAAAGCCTGAAGGTAATGATTCTACTCACCAGAACAAATTCAATAAGCTGTAGTTGTTCTGGTGACTATAGTGTCCCTTTAAATAATAATTAAAATATGTGAAAGAAATTTGCAATAAAAAAGTGCAATGTATGTATCTGACTTAATATGTGATGTTCATAGTTATCTTGGTTATAAATTTTAAATGTACAACAATTAATTTAAAGTGAAAAGCTACACAGTTAGTTTATTCTCAAATCACAGAATTATCTTAACTGGACAATGAATTCATATATATATATATATATATATATATATATATATTATAGCAAACTGTGGGTGCCACACATACCCATTTACCATCAACATGGTTCACAAATATTTTGGGTATTGATAATGATGTTATGTAATAATGTCTAAAATATTTTCTTTGCTATTTATACTTTGCCACATATAGGCCTACTCATCTGGGCATATTAAGTCAGTCACTGTGACTCAGTCTGCCAACTATACTGGGTGAGGTGGGGTGAACCCCCATTATACCTATTCATATTACTCATGCTGGTTGTTGCTAGGGCTGTGGACCCTGCTTTACTGTGCCTTGTCTGGGATGAGCTCCAATGATAAGCAGTAAGCTTGGTCAGACATGGAAAAGGGCCTCTGCATCAATTGGATTGTATTTTTGTATAAAAGTGTTTGCTTGCTTGTTTTAAAAAATATTTGTCAAGTGATGCATATTCTTTTAATGTGGAGGTTATCAAGTGTTGGCCAACTACCACATAACCCATGCACCACCAAGAGGTTTTTTTTAAAACTATTTTTAACTAGATGGAAAATTGGATTTGCTTCCATATTTGCTCAGTATTTCAGTTGATTGTTGGCTTTAAATCCAGACATTGTTGAATTGCATGAATAATGTCCAGATATTGCAGTCCAAATGGTTTGCATCTGGTACAGTGCCATCCAGACTTCTGTAAATTGCCCCAAAATAAATTTAGAATAGTAACTTTAAAAAGGCTGTAACCATGACATTTGGAGTTTGACTATGGAGTTCAAGCTTTTTAGATAGATGTAAGAACAGTGTCAGAATGTTAAAGGACAGAAAATGATAAAGTGTTTTTAACTTCCAGGACCTTAATATGGGAGGGAGCCCCCAAATTTGTAAGCAGTGTGAAGAAAAAAGGCTGTAACCATGACATTTGGAGTTTGACTATGGAGTTCAAGCTTTTTAGATAGATGTAAGAACAGTGTCAGAATGTTAAAGGACAGAAAATGAGAAAGTGTTTTTAACTTCCAGGACCTTAATATGGGAGGGAGCCCCCAAATTTGTAAGCAGTGTGAAGAACTAAAATCACTGCCACAGGAATGGCCATACACATTTTATTTATATAAGGATTAAATTGCATATCATACTATAACAGAAAACTGATACACCTCTAATATATAAGCATATATTAGTTCTGAAAATCCCCTAAAAATACATTTTATCTTTACAGTTCATTTTATAGATAAGACTATTTTACCAAATAATGATATCTCAACTCGATAATTGAATTGATTCTGACAATTTAATCTTTGACAGCCAGAGAAGCATGCACTATATAGTATAATTGTATTCCTATTTTTAGCGTTGGTACCATACGATTTACCATAATAATAACCATTGAATGCATTACAGCAAAGAAAGTCTATCATGCAGGTTAACATGTCAAGAAAACATTTAGGGACACTCCGGACCTAAATAAATATTTGCAATTTTTGCATGCTCAGTTTGGTATAGTTTTACACCTCCCATTCTAAAATACTTCCATCTTTCAGGTACTGTAAAATGCTATTTAACAGATCATCCACACACAGCACTGACAGTAGCATACATCCCAACTTTCCCTATTTAGGAGAAACAGTTCCTACTTAGAGCTAAAATCCCTCTGTCCCTCTTTTCTATCAGAATGTTAGTCTTTCTAGGAGCTTTACATTGTTAGTGTATCTGAATGTATAACAGAGCTCCACAGCAATAATACTCACAGTAATGTGTCTTTAAACTACAATAAATGTGTTTACAAATCAGTCTGTGTAAATAAGATACTTTGTTCTTCTTCTACATTACATTTTAGTTGTAAAAATTGCTATTAGTAAATCAGCCAGACTTTCTAAGAACAGCCTTGTGTCCTTGGACACATCCCGCTCACACCCCTAAAAATAGAAGTATTCCTCTTTGGCCATGTATAATGTTGGGAGGTATGCAATAGCCAGAGTTAATTTACAAGAAGGCGCTATTAGAGCAGGAAGACACCAGTCATACAGTTAGTCCTTAAAGGACCACTATAGTGCCCTGAGGGTGCCCCCACCCTCAGGGTCTCCCTCCCGCCTGGCTCTGGAAAGGGGTTTAAACTTACCTTTTTCCAGCGCTGGGCGGAGAGCTCTCCTCCTTCTCTCCTCCTCCGTTCTGCCCCGTCGGCTGAATGCAGCGATTTATACAGATATCTGTGCCATTTGAGTCCCTAAACCTTGTGAAATGCATATGTAGCAACCGGCTACTTGTTATGCCTGGATAGAGGGGCCACATCGGCTACATACCTAACCCGGTCAGGGGATCCTGTGAGTGCAGCGATTCGGTGTCTGTGAGAGGCGACCAATCCACCAGTTCTAAAACCTTATCTTGCAGCAAACCACAAGCCCCCGAGTTATCCGACAGGCCTGAATGGCCAAACCTGGAGACAAGCTTTTAAAATAAAATTTTTACGAGCAACGCCAAACCTTCTGGCTATGCATAAGCGACCAATCTGCCATAGCTTCCCCTCCAGCTGCTTGGAAACTGTGTTTTGTATATAACCTGAATACAGTAATTTAGTAAATTTAGTAAATAACTAAACTGTATTCAAGTTCAGCAGAATCAAAACCTCACTAACTATTGTAGAATCTAAACAGTTTCACATAGAGCGGTTAGATGACAAATCAACTTTTCTCTTATGTCATACGTGTTTAGTTAGAAATAAATGTGTGTCTTATTATTATTGGCATTTATATAGCACCAGCTTTACAATATTATAAAAGGGGGAAATTTAACAATAAATGAGACAATTACAAAATGTTACAGGAACAATACGTTGATGAGGACCCTGTTCAAATGAACTTATCTACCGTATTTTCCGGCGTATAAGACGACTGGGCGTATAAGACGACCCCCAACTTTTCCAGTTAAAATATAGAGTTTGGGATATACTCGCCGTATAAGACTACCCCTCTTCCAATGCACACCAAATAAAAATTAGCCATGATGTACAGTGAGCAGACAGAGCTACACAGCAAGACATTAAATAATGATAATCTGAAATAGCATTTAAAGCCCAGGTATGTGCCAGGCTGTTTGGGCATATAATCCATGCCTGCTGGTCTAGCACACAGGAGGCTAATTGCGATATATTCTTTTTACTCCCCCCCTCCATTCTTTTTACTCCCCCCCCCCAATCCTCCCTACATTCTTCTTACCTCCCCTTCCCTGTGCACTTCCTTTCAGTCCGGCCGGGAACAGGTAACTGAATCTCCTGTACCGCGCGGTACCCAGCCGGACCAACAGGATGAAGAGGAGCTCGGCCACCCACTCTGCAAAGGGAAGGGGAGGTGAGAAGAGAGGCAGTGCGGCAGCCGTCTGAGCGCTCTCTATAGAGCGTTCAGGCGGCTGCAGCATTAGAAGGGCCAGAGATGGGGTCGCAGGGCGCCCCCGGCAGCCATATAGACCCTATACCCGGCGTATAAGACGTCCCCCGACTTTGGAGAAGATTTTTCAGGGTTAAAAAGTCATCTTATACGCCAGAAAATACAGTACCTATTGTACAGCACTGATGTATATAAATAATTCTAATTACACGTGAAAGACAACAGAACTGTAAAGAAATTGTTACATAAATGAACAAACAAAGTAGAAGTCAAAACAATGGGAAACTTGGTCTTTTATCTCAGAATGAAAATAGAAAGAGATGACAATAGTAGTTATCTTTTCAATCAAAGGCACACAATTCAGGCTTTTAAAGAACTTATGGAGCTATACCCACGTCTGCAAACTTCCTCACATGGTCTAATGATAGTGAGACAACAATATGTATAGAACATTACTAGGGAAGCTTTCGTGCCTACCTATAACTTGCAGGCCTGACATTGTATCTGCAGAGGGTATACTGTGCACAAAAGTGAGCACTCACACAGCACACAGTGACTGGATTTCACTGAAAAACTTATCAGCTGTCAGAGATTCCAGACTGTTAAGACATACAGACACAGATTGGGCTGTAGACAAATCACTGACAAGTGCGTAGTCAAGATGGCTTCCACTGTGTGGTGGTTTTATAGTCTCCCACGTCACCCAAGATGCACAAAATTGGCTTTCTATAACCTTCAATAAATTCAAAAGCCAGCAAAATCCTCATATTTATCTGTGTATATTATATATATATATATATATATATATATATATATATATATATATATATATATATATATATATATATATATATATATATATTATCAATAATAAGGATGCACTCTCCGGTCTTTTTAAATATTCCAAGGGGTATTTATTCCATCACATACTATGACAAATTGATCAACGTTTCGACCCGTTCGGGTCTTCCTCAGGATCCTGAGGAAGACCCGAACGGGTCGAAACGTTGATCAATTTGTCATAGTATGTGATGGAATAAATACCCCTTGGAATATTTAAAAAGACCGGAGAGTGCATCCTTATTATTGATATACTATACACTCCAGCGTGGGATAGCACCAGGGCATAAGATGTTTAACATACCAGTAAGGGTGAGTGCCATTATATATAATATATACATATATACATATATACATATACATATTTTTTTTTTTTTTTTTTAAATTAATTTTGTGGTTAACCTTGCAACGTCAGCCTGTTGAGCTAGGCATCTAATGATTAACAACAAACTCATGAGATGTTGTAATATTGAAAATTATTTATTTTATTTTTAACCATTTCTATTTTCTCTATTTTTTCTAAAGACATATTTTCTCGATTGCTTCTAGATAAATTATAGAGTTCAACATAAAGGTCTGGAAGAGATATGTCTTCTATTCTGTTTTTATTTGCTTTCATTTTTATTAAATACCCTCTAACTACTGACTTGTATGCACACCATGACATTGTTGAAGAGACATCGTTGGTGTTTTTCTCGTCGAAGTAGCATTTAGTCATTCTGTTTATATACTCTTTATTTTCTTCTGGTATTAATAAAGTATTATCCAGTTTCCAATCTGGTCTAATAGGTAAAACTAACTGGTCTTTGATTTCCATTATCACTCCATTGTGATCTGTCCATGTTAATTCTTTTATATATATTTTTAATTTCTTATATAAAAGGAATTCTAATAAAAAAATAATCTATAGGTGAGCACGAATAATGTACCCTAGAAAAATGTGTAAACTCATTCTCGTCTGGATGTACCGTTCGCCACAGATCATATAGACAGTATTCCATTAAAAGTGACAAAGGTTCTAGTTTGGTTCTTAACTTCGTTAGGCACTGCCTTTCTTTCCAGATATTTCTTATCCATTTTATAATCTAGTACCATATTGAGATCCCCAGGCCATTATTAATAAACCTTGTGTGATATTTTCTAATTTAATGCATATTTTCCTTAGGAGACCAACTGGGCCTTTATTGGGTGCATATATGTTTACTAAAATAAACAAGACATCATTTAATTTGCAGACCAGTATGACATATCTAGCATCATAATCAATTTCTTGGTAAATAGTCTCGAAGTTTATATGGTCGGATATTAAAATTGTGACTCCTTTTTTTTTTTTACTATAAAGGAATCTATTATGTTAGAATATCCCTTTAATTAGGTATTTTCTTTAATTTCTTTGGTCCAGTGGGTCTCCTGCAGGAATGCTACATCTATATTTTCCTTTTTTAGGAAGTCAAATAGCGTCATTGTTTTATTGACTGTATAAAGGCCCCGAACGTTTAACGTTAGCCACTTGGCCATTTCGCAATAGGAGTTTTCTTATAAATACAGTTTTTGATACATGGACTGTGCAAGGACAACATATACATACAAAAAAACCAAACAACACATAACTCTAAAATACTTGGGTATGTTTCCCTTCCACCATATCCCAATATGTGCCATAAGACACCTAGGCACTACAGATTAATATAACGTACATACATAATGAGGAGCTGCACAATATTTATGTTCATCAAATAAAACAAAACAAACCAAAAAAAATATGAAGCCATAAGGCTGTACATCTGAGAATAGGTAATCCCTCGTGGAGGAGAAGGGAGAAATAGGGAGAGGGGAGGAGAAGCGAGAGGGGGGTAGGAGGGAGGATTCTCTATCACCTTCTCTTTCTCTCCCTCTTATTATCTAATATTGATTTGTGTCAGTCTATAAAACAATCTTTTATAGTTATTAACACTCAGAGAAAATGCCAGATGTAATTATCTAACATTAATTCCATGTTGCATTAATTGTGAATAACACAAAAAAAAATAAAAAAATAATATTATACACCTAATATAATAAAAACACAATGTAATATTTAATATCTCTATATTTGTGTGGCATTTAAGTTAATCATTAGTGTGTTTATCAAATATCTTCCCTGATTACCCTATTCCCTTCTATGTATTTCTTTATAACTTCTAACAAGTCTGCCCCACAGTGATAAACACTTATTCTATCTTATATTATCACATTATCAGTGAATATTTACTCATTATTTATACGTCTCTGTTCCTCTCCTTCCTCCCCTCCTCTTCCCCCTGCTATGTTTTCAGCTGCAGGCTTAAAACTAGAGGGGCCTGTCACCAAGACCACTTCATTAAGCTGAAGTGATCTGAGTGCCTATAGTGGTCCTTTAACTGTTAATAGTGAGCAAGAGGTTAAATACAGTTTTCTCTTTTCTTCTTTTCCTTTTTATTCCCTTTTTCCTTTTCTTTTTTTTTTTATCTTCTCTGCTTACTATTTGGGATTGGGGAATTCCTTACTTCCTTATTTCTCCCCTTTTCTTTTCCCTCAGTTTAATAGATAAACCCTTTTTATACACAGGGCTAAATACCTTGCCTTGCTTATTATATAGGGTTATACACTTGGTAAAGAAAAAAAAAAAAAACAATGTCTCTGAGAACAGATTATATAGACTTCTATAATATAGTAAATAGTCTATACCTGTTTTTCAGCTGTCAGATGGCGAGTAATTAGGGCAGTATTCCTCCCATCTCCGCAATCCGCCTGCAGTTTTTCACCCTCCTTTTGCCTCTTATTGGTGTTAGATGTCACGGGTGGCGGTACGGAAACCGGGACCCAGACACTGTCCGGGCAATGGTGCGTGGACCGGGACCCAGAATGCCTGATGTTGAGAGTAGGAGTCACAGTGTGGAAGTGGATTAGCAGGGTCTGGTGCTGTGTAACCGCACGCCCCCTGGTGTTGAGCACCAGCGTTTGTACAGCCACATACCAAAACCCTGATGCAGCTACAGCGGATCCCAGGAACTTGATATGCAGACCTCCCAGGAACTGGATAGGGGGGCTCTGCAGCAGACATTTATCCAGTACAGAAACAAGGCAAGGCTAGAACAGGCACCAAACAGGAAAACAAGACAGAACTAGTAGAACCCAGAACCAGAGAAGGATAGGAAGCTAAACCCAGAACATGTACACAATACATAAGGGAACATTAACTAAACAGGGGCAGGACAGGACTGTACATGGACTGGGATTACAAAATAAAACAAGACAAGATATAATAGGCAAAACAAGAGGTGACATAACTAAGCACTATATATGAAAAGTATGGGGATTTAGTTACATTATATGATCATACATTGTATAAGCCTGCCACAACACCAATGTACCCCATATTCGGCAGGTCCTACACTGCCTAATGTTCGCTAAAAGAACCATTGTAAACCACAATAGCACTTACCTGCAAGAAAGGGCAGAGACTTGAAACACTGCTGCAGGTCCAGACTGAAAAAAATGGAAAACAAACGGGTGTGGCAACATAAAACAAACATTTAAAGGAAACCTGGACACTGGGAATTCCAGGGACGGATGACAGGAATGAACCCAGAAAAACTCAGCATAAAGAAAACCAGACATAGAATAGAAAACCAAAAAAAACAAGAAAAACTAAACAAGAATAGTAAAAAGAGTACTGGATACCAGAAACCAAAGCCAGACATCTCTGCAGAACATGGCATAATGTGACATTAGATTGGTAATCTCTTCCTAGAGAATATGGCAAATAGCAATGAAACAACATCTAATTTGCATTGTATTTTTCCTCCTATAGCACACCAGTACACCAGGACGCTGCTGCTTCCAGCTAACATATGGACAAATACAATTTATCTATGTTTTTAAAATATTATAAAGTAAAAAATATATTGCAAACAGAAAAGTTTAAATCACTACTTCCCCCGTCTACCCACTCGGCGACCAATGGATTTGCCTTTGCCCTCCCTTCCACTCTACGTTTGCTCAGAAGCATGAGCAGATCGGATATAACACTCTAGGCTGCTTCCCATTATGCACAGCCGCGTCTCATGCCATGTACCGCCTATTTATGGCGGTTGACGCAGCTTTACTACAATTCCCAGTATGCATATCGAGTCAGTCACGTGGCGCATGGCCGAAGTCGCGCATCAAGTGACACAGAATATATATTTTAAGGGTTATAAACCCTCAGTTTAATACTTTATTGTCTGCAATATATTTGGTAATGCATAATAGTTTAAAAACATAGATAATAAAGTTTATTTAAATACAAAAATATAATGGCTGAGAGGTGGCTCAACACTTATGTGGGGGATCCCCTTAATCCCCACAACCAAACACACAGAGAAATATAAGTGGAGCTCTAATATACCTGAGTAATAGTATGGGAAATAGTCTAGATGATAAATATCAAACACAGATTCACATGAGAGAACCAATAAGTCACCTGGCTCTAGTGTATAGCACCTTTGGATCCTTTAGGGAGATCCAGAGCCCTCTTTCATGTCTTGCAACCCAGATAGTCGTCAATAGGGAAAGGCAAGAAACCCGAGGGTATTAAAGAATGTGTACATCTATTAGTAATAATAAAGTAAAATAAATCTAATCAAATGATCAATATACTTAAAAAGAAGTGTATATTCACTCCAAAACGCGTTTCGCATTCAGCAGGCTTCCTCAGTTGGTGAATAGTGTAGGGCTGGTAGTTCTGTCTTTTATATTGTCTTAATTGTAAACTCGTCGGCATCTGTGTTTCCCGGAAGCTTGTTCTGTGGAACACACGTTACGTCCGTCCTCTATTGGTAAAGTCCAGTGGAACGTAACCTGCGTTTCATTAGGTGATGTCACTTCTTCTGTTTATATGGGAAGCACGTCTGCATTCCACTCATGTGCTTTTGAAAGGAAGTGACCCTCGGAAGATTTTTATATTGTTTGTGGAACGCATATGCGCTCCATTTTGTCCAAAGCACAAAATATAGTGTGCATATTCATGAATAAAATGTGGGAAGAGAAAAGGATATATAATCATTAAAAAAAAAAATCAGACATTAATAGGGTGCACAGACAAATATAAAGCATGTATTAACACTTAGAAAGAATGAAGACTTCATTTGTCATATGAAGTGAAATAATAAATAGGCAATATAAAGAGATGCCTTACTAATATACAACAGTGTATTCCACACAAGAGAAACTGGAGGGGGAGATTACTTATAATGTGGTAAAAGATAAAATAAATATATATGTATATATGTATATCTAAAAAATCCAATTAAAAATGACAAAAAAAATATATATAAAAACATTTAAAACAGGAGGGAAAAAATAAGTAATACAAACTCCACTGTTATTAAATAATTAAGTTAAAAAATTGCATAATTCAAAATCTGCATTCAAGCCATGGGGGGCTAACGTATTAAAATTAAAGATGAATTTAATTTCTTCAGTGCCAATTTTCTTGTTAAAATCTCCTCCCCTCCAATTTCTTTTTACTAACTTTAGTGCACAAAAGGTGAGATCTTGTGGATTTTGTTGATAGTGTGTTTTGAAATGTTGGGAGACACTATGTGTTTTGATGTTCCTAACATAGATGGTATCACTGTACTCAGGAGATGTTGCTGAACACATATTGGGGTGTTCTTTGGCAGTAATACATAACAGGAGCTTAGAATCCATGCCTAATGTACAATGTGAGAGAAAACTAACAGAAAGAAATTACAGACCAACAGGTTGACAAAGACTGGTGGTAGAATTAGTGCATGGAAAGTGTTAAAATACAACCATTTGAAATACACTAGGGTGTCTACTTTTCAAAAATATATGGTTTGATGGGGTAAATTACACTGGTCCGCTTGAAAAATGTCCCTAATAGGACATGTGTGTCAGGAACTGCTCTGCTTTGTTCTGATGTCTGACCATGGCTTCTGGTATCCAGTACTCTTTTTACAATTCTTGTTAAGTTTTTCTTGGTTTTCTTTATGCTGGGTTCATTCCTTTATTCCTTTCCTGGAATTCCCAGTCTCCTGGATTCCCTTGCATGCTGTTTTATCTTGCCACACCCTTTCCTTTTCCATTAATCCTTTTGTTTCAGTTGGTTCCTGCAAGCAGTTGCTCCAAGTCCTCTGCCCCTTTCTTGCAGGTAAGTGTTGTGTGGGTTTTATTATTGTTTATTTAGTCATGCATATCTAAGTAGATAGGACCCACCGTATTTCGAGTACTTTGGCGCAGTGGTGGGCTGCATACATCTTGGCCATTTATGTATGTCTAAATCTCCAATGTTTTACACATATAGTACTTAGTTTTGTCTCCTCTTGTTTTGCCTTATATATCTTGTCTTGTTTTATTTTGTATTCCCAATCCATGTACAGTCCTGTCCTGCCCCTGTTCTGTTAATGTTTCCCTTATGTATTGTATACATGTTCTGGGTTCTGCTATCTATCCTTCTCTAGTTCTGTGTTCTACTAGTTTTGTCTTGTTTTCTTGTTTGGTGCCTATTCTAGTCTTACCTTGTTTCTAGTACTGGATACATCTCAGCACATTCATCTGCTCCTCGCATCCGTATAAGCTGCAACAGGGTCTTAGTATGTGGCCGCACAAACGCTGGTGCTCAACACCAGGGGGTGTGCGGTTACCCAGCACTAGGCCCTACTTATCCCCTTCTACGCTGAAGACTCCGCTCATCATCTATATCAGGCACAGGGGTCCCGGTCTACGGACCGCCACCCTGACAATGGGTGCATGATGACCAGATGTGAATATTCCAAGTTGGAAAACTGAAATGTGCACCCTCCAAATAAAGTCTTTTAGCCCCCAGAAAACTCGACACACCTATTCTTTGGCAGTAACCCTTAAAGTTCTCAGTACATGTATTCTTACAGGGACACTCCAGGCACCCAGACCACTTCTGCCCTTTGGATTGGTCTGGGTGCCAACTCCCCTTAACCCTGCAACTGTAAATATTGCAGTTTTTATAAAGTGCAATATTTACATTGCAGGGTTAACTCCTTCTCTAGTGGCTGTCTACTAGACAGCCACTAGAAGGCACTTCGTTTTTTATAGCACAGATTTTCTGTGCTATAGCATCACTGGACGTCCTCACGCTGTGTGAGGACCTCCAGCGTTGCTGAAATCCCCATAGGAAAGCATTGAAAGCATCTTTCAATGGTTTCCTATGGGGAGGTCTAATGCGCGCGCGGGTCTCCCCCGCAGCTGGCCGCGCATGTGCAATAGGTCTCCGACGGGGGAGGAGCGTGGGCGGACCCTGAACCAGACCCTGAACTAGCGCCGAAGGACATCGTAAGGTAAGTTACTGAAGGGGTTTTAACCACTTTAGCAAACCTGGGATGGGGGGTGGGGGGGGGAGAGGGAACCTGCAGTGGCAGGAAAATGGATTGTTTGCCTGGCACTTGAGTGTCCCTTTAAATTGCTATGTGTGTCAAATCAATCTCCAATTATTATTATTTTTTTAATTTGGCATAGATTGGTGGTAAAATGGTTGCATTAAAAGAGTCAAAATACCCCAAGTTTAATACATTAGGTTGTCTTCTTTTAAAAAAAAAAATATATATATATATATATATATATATATATATATATACACACACGTGAAGCGTTACTCAGGGATTCCTGACAGATATCAATGTTACAATGTTGCGTTAATTTTGGGGAAAAAAATGGTTTGGAAAGAGCAAAGTGCTACTTGTAGTTATTGTCCTATAACTTGCAAAAACAAGCTGAGAACATGTTAACATTGGGCATTATTTATCATGGGTGTTTTTTGTCGGTTTTAGATGTGTAACAGATTTTGGGGGTCAAAGTAAGAAAAAGTGTTGTTTTTTATATCATATTTTATAAAAATGTTTATATTAAATTATATGATATGATAAAAATAATGGTATATTTAGAAAGACCATTTAATGGCGAGAAATATTGTATATAATATGTGTGGGTACAGTAAAAAAGGAGAATTACAGCTAAACACAAAACACTGCAGAAATGTAAAAACAGCCCTGGTCCTTAACGGTAAGAAAATTGAAAAGCGGTCTGGTCACTAAGGGCTAAAGGTGAAAATGTGAAGGTTTTTTTTAGCTTTATCTAAGGTGTCATCCTCCAATTCCATAACACTTGACCCTTCTTTTGATACATTTAATTAACTGATCCTCATCAAAAAACAGATACATCCTCTGAAGAAAGTGAGAAAGACAAACCTCAACCTGAACTGGAGCTTAGTTTCGAGTTCTCTTTTTTTTCTAAATTATAGATAAGTTATCCGAATCTGAAGTGCTAGGACAATTTAATAATTCAGCAGGTTTAATATCCAGAAAGATTTGTTGCAAATTCTGCTGAAACTAGTTCACTAATGACATACCTGCTTTTTAGCTGTTTTAGCAACTTTTTCAAATGCAGGAATTACAATATTTTTTGTTGCGTCTATCAGGAAAAGTGATATTGCAAGAGGAACAGCAAAAAGGTTTTGTGTTCAAAAGACGTTTATTGAGAAAATTTGTGTACATTTATAAGTGATAACAATGAATTGAAAAACAGTAATAATACTTACCGTAAATTCTAATTTCCTTAGTAACGTGGCAGTACTGTACAAGTGGATAGTTCCCTCTGTGAAGTGGACAAGAAGCTCTGCAATAAAGTCGAAAATAAACATAATCCCGCCTACTAGCTAATAAAAGACTGATTCTTCATTCCAGCCTCTGTTATCTAAATAACAATACAGAAACCAAATACTGCAAAATATAATTTATTATCCAATGGGAGGGGAAAAGGCAGTACTGCCACTTTACTAAGGAAAATAGAATTTACGGTAAGTAAAAATACTGTTTTTCCTGTCGTATGTGGCAGTACTGTACAGAAATTAAAACGGGTGGGTAATTAGTAGGCCACAGCTTGAAGCATCTTTCGCCCAAAAGCGACTTCGGAAGAGGAGAATATGTCCAGCCTGTAATGCTTTATAAAAAGTGTGGAATGAGGACCAAGTAGCAGCTTTACAGATATCTTCTGGAGAAGCCGACGACCTTTCAGCCCAGGATGTTGACATTGCTCTTGTAGAATGTGCCTTGACTGGAAATGGAAGGGAGATGTTGCTAGATTCATAAGCCAATTTAATGGCCTCTGTAAGCCATCTGGCTAACGTAGATCTGGAAGCCATCTTGCCTTTAAATGCACCCTGAAAGTTGACAAAAAGATGGTCTGAAATTCTCTATTGGGCTGATCTGTGGAGATATACTTCCAAGGCTCTTTGTACAGCGAGGCAGTGCCATTTCTTCTCAGTGTCTGTAGAATTATTTTGGCAAAAGGTAGGATGATAGGTTGGTTGATGTTATGTCTTGAGATAACTTTTGGTAGAAAAGATGGTTAGACACAACTTTCTACTGGTGACAAATGTAAACTCGGGAGAGGATGACAGCTTGTACTTCACCAATCCTTTTAGCCAAGGTGATTGCCACCAAAAAGGCAGTTTTAAAGGTTAAGATCTTAAAAGGAATCTCGTTTAAAGGTTCGAAGGGAGGACAGCACATTGTCCTGAGAACTACAGATGAATCCCAAGTAGGAAAAGAAGAGATACGAGGAGGACAGTTTAAGATAAATAGACCTGAAGAATCTACGAATCAGCCTGTTAGCTGCCAAATCTTTAACCAGTCGAAAGTCAAAGCCGGCTTATAGAAAAAACAGGATGAATTTAATTGAAGACCAACATGACCCATAATTCCTTAACAAGCACCATTGTAAGAATTTTTGCCAGATCCTAAGGTAAATCCTGGTAATAGAACTGCAAGTGGAGGACAGGAGGGTGTCACAGATGACGTCTGAAATACCCTGCTATTTGAGTATTACCCTTGCAACAGCCAAGCCATCAACTGGAACATCCTTAATGTTTCTATTGGGATGTGTGTTTTCCAGTAAGGTTAGAGAGCAAGGAAGTATGAGCGATCGCCATCTGATTGACTTACAAAAAACAGCTCCTGTTTGGCTAGTATGGAAGAATTGCTAAAATACTTGCCTTGTCTGCTCGTATTTTTTAAATAATCCGAGCAATTAATTCCACCGGGGGAAAAATGTACGCCATGTTGTATTTTAAAGGGATTAAAAAACTGTCCAGAACTAAAGGGAGATCTTTCATAATGGAAGCAAAATGTCTTACTTTTGCGTTCCATCTCTGGTAGACCAAACCTTCTGACTAGGATCATGAATGTTTGAGAATGAAGGGACCATTCTGTCTGTGTCCAGCGTTGCCTGCTTAGATCATCTGCCACTATGTTGCCTGAGATTGACTCTAAATTGCTGAGATTGACTCTACTTGAGCCCAAGACATGATCTGTGTACAGAGCCTTTGGAGAGATTTTACCTTTGTACCACACTGGCGGTTTAGGTAAGAGACAGTGGTGAGATTGTCTGATTGGATCCTCACTGATTTTTTTTTTCTTATCTCCATTCTGAAAGCTAGAAGGGTGTTCCATACAGCTTTCATTTCCCTGAAGTTTGAAGACTGAGCTGCTTCTTTTAGGGACCATGTACCTAGGCAAAACAGTGATCCCAGATGCGCACCCCAACCTTTGACTGATGCATCTGTATTGATGGTGATCCAATTTCTTTGTTCGAATGAGAGGCCTGCTTTTACAAATCTTGATTCAACTGATCTTTTACCCTGGCTAAAATTTGGATTTCTTTGTCCAGATCTTTTTCTGTTTTTGACCATTTTGATAATATGTCCCATTGTAAGGGTCTGATCTCCGACCTTGCACATTTCACCGCTGAAATGGTGGATGTAAGAAGGCCTAAAGTGCTCATTGTTTGTCTGACAGAAAGTAATTCCTTCTCTGAAGCGTACAAATCTCTTTTTCAATTCTTCTTTGTTTCGCTATTGGTAAGGAGATTTTCAGAGCTACTGAATCCACAAAAAGGCCTAGAAACTGTATCCATGTGCTAGGACACATTTTGGATTTTTAAAAAATTTTTATCCAACTGTGAGTTCGCAAAAACTAAGTGGTAAACAGGATTCTTGCCGAGCTGTTTTTCTAAATCTGCCTTCAGGAGCCAATCGTCTAAGTAAGGGATGATGGCGATGCCTCTTAGTCTCAGAGAGGCTGATAATGGCAGAAGGATCTTCATGAAAATGCGTGGGGCTGATGAAAGGCCAAATGATAGTGCCTTGAACTGAAAAAGGAGCAGCTTCTGTTTGCTTTTTACTGCAAACCTGAGATACTTTATTGAGCTTACACCCATAGGAAAATGTAAATAAGCGTATTTGAGATCTATCTTTGCCATGTATTCTCCACGCTGAGGAATATGGGTTACTGAAAGAATATTTTCCATAAGAAAACCTTGGTATGGAATGCAAGAGTTTACTACCTTCAGATCCAGAGATCTCTTGACGTCTCAAAATGGTTTGTGAAACCTTCTGGATTTGTCCTGAAACTGAAAGGATCTTTGACTTTTGTACTGAAATCTCCTATTGCCGGAAGACCTGATTTCTTGTGGAAGAGCCATTTTGGTATCCGAACAGCTTGCTCTTCTCAAAAGGCAGTTCACACAGAGTCGCCTTTGGTGCTGTTTAAAATATTTTTAAATGAAAGCTCGTCTTTCAGGATTTTTCCACTCCCTCTGGGAGCAACTCCAGAATTCTGAGTTTGTAGGGAAAACTCTGAACTTTTAGTAGGTGCTATACCCTGAAACAAGGCAGCAACTTCTTTTACCAATTTTTTTCATTCCTCTGGTGGAAAGCCTTCATCCAAGCTAGAGACTAGGCTGGAAACTTCCAATCTGGAAGAGCTTGAACATTCACCTGAAGACAGGTCTGATTGAGAAGATGACTTCATAGGTCTACGTTTCTTATCTTCTTTCTCTAATGTATTAACAGCCCGCTGTCATTCTTTACCGAATCTTTAAAGGATATGAATGTCTGAGATAAGTTTTCCGAAACCAGCTTAAAAAAAGAGTGCATCTATTTTTGTTTTGACTTTTCTTATATTTCTGCAGAACATTGGTTGTATGTTTTTTTTTCCTGTATCCTTCCGGATGAGGTACAACACATTCAATGCAGCAGAGGTGTTTCGCTTTGCATGTAGCCTTTCTGGGAGCTGGAGCGGACATTTTCTCCTTGTCTTTTTCTGGGGATGCAGGACGGGACATATCTGCAATTTAAGTCGGAACTTTAGTGGAATGCAAGGCCACCCGGGCATGCGTTCCACTGCTGTGCACTTAGCCTGCCTCTAGCTTGAAGGGCTGCCCGGGACCTTCTACTTCCTGCTGCTGGCATAAAAATCCTTTCCCCTTAGGTTCCGAAACGTCTAGTGGAAAGGTAACCACTCAGCTCACCTCCCAGGGAGCTTTTGGGTCTGCATCACCCTGCGAGCCTCACCAGCCTTCTGGAGCGTCAACTGCCGGGACAAGAAGAACTGAGGATGGAAGGAAGAATCAGTCTTTTATGAGCAAGTAGGCAGGATTATGTAAATTGTTTACTTTATTGCAGAGCTTCTTGTCCACTTCACAGAGGGAACTACACACTTGTATAGTACTGCCACTTACGACACAATAATAATGATATACATTTGTAATACCGATAAGTATTAGTTGCAATGAAAAACAGGAAAGAAAATTTTAGAACAGTTAATGATTTACTCTAAGAGTAAATATATTAATAGAAAAATAGCAACACAATAGTGTAGCTTCACAATATAATATAAACAGCCTCTTCGAGACCCATCTCATGGGTTAGGGTGGGCATCTGTGCTAGTGTGTATCTGTGTGTCAGTCTGTCGGTGTGTGTGCGCGCATCTGTGTGTGTATGTACCAGTGTGTGTACCTGCCATTGTATCTGTGTGTGTATGTGCCAGCGTGTGTATTTGTGTGTCAGTGTATCTGTCAGTATGTGAATCTGAGTGTGTATGTGTGTGTGTGTGTGTATGTGCCAGTGATGTATGCATGTGTCAAGTTGTGTGTGTTTCACTGTGTGTGTATCTGTGTGCCAGTGTGTATTTGTGTGTCAGAGTATCAATAAGTGTGTATATGAGGGTGTGTGCATGAACCAGTGTGTGCATCTCTGTGCAAGTGTGTATATCTGTGTGTATCTGTATGTCAGTGTGTTTCGATGTGTTACTGTGTATGTCTATTTGTGTAAGTATGGATTTGTCAATGTATTTGCAGACATCCCAGCAATCAAACACCAACAAAACATGCAAACACACCCCTGCAAACACAAACATGACACACAAAGACACCCCAGAACTTCAAAATTATATACAAACACTAAACACATCATTCACTTAAAGGGACACTGTAGTCACCAGAACAACTACAGCTTATTGAATTTGTTCTGGTGAGTAGAATCATTACCTTCAGGCTTTTTGCTGTAAACACTGTCTTTTCAGAGAAAATGCAGTGTTTACATTACAATCTAGTGATAACTTCACTGGCCACTCGTTACATGGCTGTTTGAGATCGTTCCTGGGTCATGGCTGCCTAAAATGCATCCAAACATTCAGTATCTCCTCCCTCTGCATGCAGACACTGAGCTTTCCTCATAGACATTCATTGATTCAATTCATCTCTATGAGGAGATGCTGATTGGCCAGGGCTGTGTTTGAATCATGCTGGTTCTGCCTCTTTCTCAGTCTCAGCCAATCCTATGGGGAAGCATTGTGATTGGATCAGGCTACCACTTCTGATGATGTCAGCAGACTGCTTCTTTTTTTTTTTTTTTAAGGCAAACAGCATACAGAGCTACAGCTTCTGGCTTGACTACAGTAACATTTTTTTACTATATTTATGGAGGCATGAGTGGCCCAGGGCGGCTAGATGGTGGTGTTAACACTATAGGGTCAGGAATATATGTTTGTGTTCCTGATCCTATAGTGATCCTTTAAACAACAATACTACACCAATGCATGCAAATGCTAACATTACATACAAATACACCAGTTTTAAAATGCTAAAATGATATACAAACACCTGCTCCTAAGTGCTACAATATGTTTACTATCTGTAGAAATTAGTGTATATATATATATATATATATATATATATATATATATATATATATATATATATATATATATATATATATATATATATATATACACACACACACACACACATACAAAAAAAATAAAAAAATAAATAAATTTGGCCAAAATATAGGAAACATCATATGCTGCTAATTAAAGGAAGTAGGAGCAGGAATTCCCTATGGAATGTAGAGCTAAAATTTGTGAGTATCTCACTCTTCATATTGTGTAGTTATGTTCCCTGAGATCATGGGATTGCTGCCGGAGCGCTCTGAAGAGAAGGGAAGCAGGCAGATTCAGTGGGTGCAGGAACCATAGGGATAGCCTATCTTGTACTTGTACTACTTACCGCTGGTTAGTTAAGAGCTCTATTAAATCCCGGTATGTCGAAGGCATGTCTGATCATATGGGAATTTGTCAATGTGCCAATAGGAATCCCCTTCTATACGACAAATTAGCCTGTAGGCCTGGAGAGTAAATCTGGAGAGTGTAACGAGAATATACCCCAACACGCAGGATACGGCTAAACAGAAGACAACACAGAGTAGAGATACGTCCACCGGACCTTAGAATGGCCGGACTCGACGTATATGAGAGGAGGCAGAGTCATGAACGATCCGAAGTCAAGGGCACAGAGAGACAGCGTAAACTAGGACAAGCCGGGGTCTGGTACACAGTAAACAGCAAGCCGACAACCAGAACAGAAAAGGATAAAGAGAAAACGTAGTCAGAAACAAAGCCAAAGTCAAAACAGAGAAACACAACAAGCGCTAAAGGGAACTGATACACAAACCACGATAGGGCAGGGAGTAAAGGGAGAGGTAAGTATATATAGCTTCTAAACTAATGTGATTGGCTCCTGTCATATCCACACCCCCAAAAGGTAAGTGTATGGGGAGTGTGGCATGACAGGGGCCAATGGGAGCCTTTTAACAATTTAGGCTCCCACTGTCTCTTTAAGAGCGCGCCCGAGACTCGCGGCGCGCTCTTAGATTCAGGCGGGACACGTGACCGCTTCTCGCGGTCACTGCCCGCCTTCCTGTTGAGGCCGTCGGATGAGCCGCGCGCGGCTCGTGCAGCAGCAGGACCGCGCGTGGCTCGAAGAGAGGACCGCGGCCGGCCCCTGGATAAGGTGAGTAACGCTACAGAGAGTTCTTAATTTTCAAATTGGGTAGGTTCCTTCTCTCCCCCCGGCTGTTTGCATTAGAAGCTGAAGTCCTGAAAACAACATATGTCATCCCTTGGGGAGAACACCGTGAGGGCATCGGGCCCTATGCGCTCTCTGGAGACAAATGTTCCCACCATCTTCATGGCCGAGGATATAGGTAAATATAGACTTGAGCATTTCACAAATCTATTCACCCACACCTCTCTCCCTTCTTGTAGGCCTCTCACTGTAGTCTGGTGTTCACCGATTGTCTCCTGTGTGGACAACTCGGCTATCAAAGGCTCATAATTCCACAGTGACTTGGCAGATTTTGTCTCGTATGAGGCGGAAAATATGGTCTGTAAAAGCAGACAAATCCTTTTTTGTTAATATGGGGAGAATGGAAAGCCAGTCTGACCTGCCAGGCCCCTTGGTCTGCGAGGTCAAATCTCGAAGTTAGCTAGGAACTGTCTTATGGATTGTGGTTCAAACATCCTCCGTCAGAAATCTCCAGTTGCTTTTCTGACCCACTGTGTGTCTAAATGGGTGAGATTATTAGGCTAATTACCAGTGATTATTGCCATTACTTTTAGGAGCTGCAGAGCCAAGTGTTCATTCACTTTGCTTTGACCGCAGGACATGGCTCCCAGCATAAAGGTTTTGACTTAGATATAGCGTTGTCTCGCGCTTGTCTTTCAGGGGATTCATCCTTTTTTGAAGGATAAGATATGCAGACAACATACCATTACTAGTTACAAGAATCCCCTAGGAGGTATTTCTAAAATAATAACATAATTTTATCATTTAAAAAAAAAAAAAAAAAAATGCCTCTACAGTGCTACATGGTTATGCCAGCAGCAGCTGGGAGATGGCACCTGGCAGCTCCTACGCATGGCCTGAGGAGGAAATATTGAATTGCACGCTCCTGACAGGCACAACGCTGAAGCTTTGCGGTTATAAAGCAGTTGAGACCCCATACAGCATTCTGCCACCTGGGAGGAAATCTGAAGCTCACCTAGGTTTGTAGCCTCCTACAATGGAAAGAAACTACCTATGACCTGTTCCATGTAGGAATGGCACAAAAACTGGGTGGTTCTGGGGTATGAAAATTCTTATATCTGGTGAGGAGGAGTTAAGGAGGATACTAACATATTTAATAAAAACATAATATAGGGTCAATTCTGCCTATACTGTGGGAAAATGAGGAAGAAAAATTCATGTTATACTGCCGCTATCCATATGAAAAAACAGTAGTTATTTGGGTAGCTTGGTTAGTGCTTCACAATTCAGGTATTAAATCTCCAAATTAATGGAATTTTGTGATACAGAGGTGTGGCAATGTTATTTTATCTAAAATGAGTTATTAATGATAGAAATCTAGATATCCCTATCACTCATTATTATAAGTGATAGGGATGCAGCTGGCAGTCAGCTTAAAGGGATACTCCAGGCACCCAGACCACTTCTGCCCATTGAAGTGGTCTGGGTGCCAACTCCCACTACCCTTAACCCTGCAACTGTAATTTTTGCAGGTTTCATTGCAGGGTTAAGTCCTCCTCTAGTAGCTGTCTACTAGAGGGACTTCTGTGTTCATAGAACACAAAAAGTGTTTTCCGCTATGTGAGGACCTCCAGCATCGCCGAAATCCCCCTAGGAAAGCATTGAATAATTCTTTCCTATGGGGAGGTCTAATGCATGTGCGCAACCATTGCCGGTCATGCGCATTAGGTGTCCCCCGCCAGCTGATGTCAGCGGGGAAGGAGAGTAGGCGGAGCCTGACCCAGCACTAAGGGACATCAGCACTGGACTCCGGTAAGTAACTGAAGGGGTTTTACCCCCTCAGCAACTAGTGATGGGGAGGGGAGGGAGAGAGGCACTGCAGGGTCCTGCAGTGCCAGAAAAACCAGGTTTTCCTGGCCCTGGAGAATCCCTTGAACTGGGGTGGGGAGTGAAATAAAACATTTTACTTACTTTTGTTGTGGGGGGGTTTGGTTATTTATACAAAGATTTAAAGAGAACACAGAGCATCTCAAAAGGAAGAGAAGGAAAGCAAAGAAAAAACACCCAAAACATCGAAATTGCCAACTTGCATTTTTTTCAGAGCTCTAACCAGTTCTCGGTAAAACAGCTTACAATGGTATTTCAACTCCCCACTTGTAGGATATGCCATTGATGTGATACCACTCCGAAGACATCTTATTCAACATTTGAAGACTTTTAGAACCTCAAAAAGGACATTTTTATCTTTTACCTTTTTGCTTATCACAATATTGTATTTATTTTGTTCAATGCAATGGATTGGCTGATATCAATTTTGTTGATATAAGCCGAGGAGGCGGGGTCAGTGCTAGCAGACCACACGCAGCGCCGGAAACAAGCTACGTTTTCCCTTTAAAAAGGGAGACAACCCACCTAAATGGTGGTTTTAATACCATAGGGTAAAGTAATACATGCTACCTTTATATTTCCCAGAAATCAGAGCTAAATTTAGTAGAAAAATCAGTCCCTTATAATGCTCATGCAATAGAGGGACTTCATCCAGCATCTAGTTATAGATCAGAAATACCAGAGTAGACAGGCTCTTAATGGCAACAACAGAAGCAATGAAACCAATGACAGATAAAATAAGCTTAAAAAGAAACTTTAGAGCCAGGAATACAAACTTGTTTTCCTGGCTCTATAGTTTCCCCATGCATAGCGTGAGGACTGCCAGCTTTAGGCAGCAAAAAGTCACCTAACAGCCCAGAAGTCCCTATAGTGGCTACAAGGTAGACAGCCACTAGAGGTGGAGTTAACCCTGAAAGGTAATTAATGCAGTTTCTTTAATAAAAAATAAATAAAAAAAAAGTGGTAGGTTTAAAGAGACACTCCGGGCACCTAGACCACGCCTGCCCATTGTAGTGGTCTTTGTGCCAACTCCCACTACCCTTAACCCTGCAAGTGTAATTAGTGCAGTTTTTCCCATGAACTGCACTAATTGCCTAACAGGGTTAAGTCCTCCTCTAGTGGCGGTCTATAAGAAAACCTTGAATAATGCTTTCCTATGGGGCTGTGTAATGTGCGCAGCCCGCAAATGCGCATTAGGTAGGAGTTGAGTTGGCAGAGCCTGACCCAAAAAACATCGGCGCTGGATACAGGTAAGTCACTGAAGGCGTTTTAACCCCCTCAGCAACCTGGGATGGGAGGGAGAGGGGACCTGCAGTGACAGGAAAACAGCTTGTTTTCCCTGGCACTAGAGAGTCCCTTTAAGTGACCTGGGACAGTGCACCCAGACCACTTTACTGGCTGGGTACCTATAGTGTCATTTTAATTCATCGTTTGGAGAGGGGGAAAATAAATAGATAGGAGGGTGGAAAACAAAATAAAAAACACACAGCCCCTGCTTTACTAAATGGTTCAGTGTGACAAAGTACCTCAACAATAATTTCAGGACAGAAAGATAAAGTAATACAAGTAAAAACATGCATGGGGGTGTCGATGTCACTGATGTTCAATACAGGCAGCTCTAAAATGAGAGTACCTGTATTGAACTCCATTATTGTGGAAAGCTTGAATGTACACAGGCCCTGCCTCCTCCATGGCATCCCTAAAGGAGGAGTGCTAAGCATTGTTGGTGCCGGGAAAAAAAGATTTTGGGTTTTTGTTTTTTAAATCAGGTGGAGAGTGAAAAGATTAGCGCCTAGAACATTATAGCATTGGGAAAACAAATCTGTGTTCCTAATGCTAGTGTTCCTTTAAGCGTTACTTCGTGCACCATAACCACTTCAGTGAATGAAAATAGTGATGGTGCCTGCAGTCTGTAGAAGGAGTTTTAACTACTCTGCTGCTGCAAGTGTAAATTCACTTCCATCAGCAGAGTTATTAGCAAGCCCAAATAGAGCGTTCCAGGCTGGCTTATTGTCAGTTTTGGGCATATTCCTATACAGAGAACAGCATTCATCGGTAGGAACACCCAGCCGATGGTCTTAGTGTGTATATATAAATATATAAATAAAATACACCATTCCTACCTTTCCCTCAAACTTTTTTTCCCCCCACACAGTCACATGGTCACTTATCCACCCCAGTGCCACTATCGTGTAACTATGGTCTGTTGCTTTTCAAAACCTTGTGGCAGAAAATACTTTAAGCAGAGCACAGAGTCTTCAAAAGCAAACATTAGAGATATTGACCACATATCTTCATACACCTTTGGACAGACATGAGGAAAAGTAGGCAAAAATATATCTCAATATATATCCTTCAGCATTTCACATTTTGTTAATTCAGAAGTAATAACAGTCCCGGTGTTTTACCCCAGCTCTTTTTTATTAAAGTTAACCATTATACCAGGTGCCTTCAAATCTATCGAGTTTGGTGGTAACTGTGGGTTACG